>CAWUFW010013051.1:0-500501 GCA_963921515.1 Calotriton arnoldi
TTCCCCACAACAGAGCACCAGTGTCAGACATCTTTGATGGGGCTTTCCACTCTCTGTGAGGTGTGCATGCTTCAGTGTGAGCTTGCTGGGCCATGTGGGGGGGGATGTTGAGCTGTGACTACCACTCCCATCATGCTATTGCCTCCACCCCCTTCCCAGCATGCCCATACTTCCTTCCTTTTGAGTGTACTTCACTGTGTGTGGGTGTGACAGCAATGGCAAGATGGCTGACAGTGGTGTCCTGCTGTTGGTTGTTGGCCAGTTCCCAGCATGGCCTTGTGCTCCCCACAACAGAGCACCAGTGTCAGACATCTTTGAAGTGGCTTTTAACTCCCTGTGAGGTATGCATGCTTGGGTGTGTTCTTGCTGGGCCATGTGGGTGGGGGATGTTGGGCTGTGACTACCACTCCCATCATGCTTTTGCCTCCACCCCCCTTCCCAGCATGCCCATGCTTCCTTCCTTTTGACTCTGCTTCCCTGTGGGGTTGTGTGCCTGTGCTGACATGATGGCTGACAGTGTTATCCTGGGGTTTGTTTTGCTACAAGTCCCATGTGTGTCCCTGTGCTTCACACTGCATGACCCAGGGTTGTGGTTCTTTGTGGGATATTTGATAGGTGTGTGTGGCAATGCTTTCTCCCAGGTGAGTTGTGTGTAGTTTGTGTTAGGGGGGTGTGTGGGTGGAGCTGCTGGTGACTATGGTCAGTGCTGTGAGTCCTCCTTCCCACCCAGCCAGATATCCCACCATGGAACGTGCTTCTATTGCAGGGAGTGCAAGTTGTCTTTCAGGATGTCAGTCAGTGGTGTCCTGCTGTTGGTTGGTGCACAGTTGCCAGCAGGGCCTTGTGCTCCCCACAGCAGTTGCCAGTGTCAGCCATCTTGTCAGTTGTTTTGCACTCCCTGTGATGTGGGCATGGTTCATGGTGGTGTTGATGTGCGCATTGTCAGGGTGGGCAATTTCTGTGACTACGACTCCCATGATGCTATTGGCTACACTGACTTGCCCAGCATACACAGTATTCCTTCCTTTCAGTGAGCTTCCCTGTGAGGTGGTGTTGTGGTGGTGGCTACATGTCTGACTGTGTTTGTTGGTTATATTTGTGCCACTGCCTAGCTCTATTTGTTGTTAGGTTTGTACATGTCATGACACAGTTACATTTCACTATGAGCTGGCATGTATTGTGTTTATCTGGCTGACATACACATTTTGGGATGATCTGTTTTGGTTGGTGTGTATTTGCTAAGGGTGCACGGTTTGACTTTCCCCTTGACAGTGATGTGTGTGTATTGTGGCACAATATTGTGTACATTTGTTGTGTACTCATCAGGCTCTGGGATATTTTCTAGTCCATATACGCTCACTGGTGGTAGGATGGCCCGCAACTTCTCCTCCCAGGGCCTGAGGTATACTGGTTTGGCAGGAGGGCCACTGCCGGTGTGTTGGCTCAAGATGTAGTCCTTCTTCAACAGCTCCTTGACCCTCCTGCGCACGTCATACCACCTGTTCTGGATGTCTACCTTTGTGCGCAAACATGGTGATTGTGCGTTCACCCTGTCGACGATCCTCTCCCACATCTTGGTTTTCTGCGCCATGGGTGTCTGTTGGACCAATGTACCAAACAGCTGTGGCTCTACCCTGAGGATCTCATCTACCAGGACTTCCAATTCACTATCTAGGAACTTATGATTCTTCTTTGGGGGCATGGTGTTGGGTGGTGCTGGTGTGTGATGTGTGTGTTGGTGTGCAAGTGAGGGTGTGTGTGTGTGTTTTGCTGGGTGTATGTGAGGGTGCTATTTGTTGTGGTGCTGCTGGTGTGTGGCTTGTGTGATGGATGAGCTGTGAGTGTGTGTGTGGTTGCTGTCTGTTGGTGTTGAGTGCTGGCAGGTTATTTGAATTTGCAAAGGATCATGGTAGGGATTTGTGTCCTTTATATGGGTTGAGTTGTGGGTGTGTCTTTGTTCCCTGTTCCCCCCAGTATTTATTTGCTTTGTGATTGCTTGTTTGGCCTTTTTTGTGTTTTTTTCCTTGGTTCTTTTTGTGCATGCAGGAGACGTTCTTGTGACCGAGTCGGACCCTCCAGTTGTCTCGTGTGAGCCTCTCAGATTCGTTCACGCTGTGTTTGTGCTGTTTTCTGTGCTGCGTACGCGTCGGTCGCGGGTTTTGGGTTGCTTCGGCTCGCAGTTTTGAATGCGTGTCGGTCGTGCGGCTTGGGCTCCGTGCGACTCGGTCGTGTTTTCCACGTGTTGCATCGTACTTGGCATGTCGGAGTTCGCGGGTACGTTTCGTTCGGGATTCTTCCTGGTGCGTGTCGGTCGGTTCGATTCGCGTGCTTTTCCGGCCGGATGGCTGTTTTCCACACGGCTCGGTCGTTCGGCTTGTGTTCCGTACGAGTCGGTCGGGTTTTGCACGCTTCTCATCGTACTTTGCGGGTCGGGCTGCATCGGTACGTGTCGGTCGGTATTTATTCCGGCTCCAAGTCGGTCGGTACATTTTCCGGCCCGAATCGGAATCGGCCCCTATGTCTTTGCCCTAGAGTTATTAATACCAGTGCTCTCAGGAAATCTGGGGTTGCAGCAAGAACATAGATAAAGAATTCGGAATAAGATGTAGAAATTGGACTTACTGTGCTGATTGCTGCATGTTTTGTGCTGTATTATTTCTGGAGACTTCACCTGATTGAAGCACTTATGAGTGATGTCGATGGGCCTAGTAATGCTTGTTACTCTAGTTAGGGGTACCATCAGCATCAACTGTAGATGGTGACATAAAGAAGAAGAGGAAAAGGTATTCCTCATCTCATATGTTGACTGATCAGTGAAGAAGAAGGGACCCCAGTGCTAACGTAAAATCCATATCCAAGTAATGTCAGGTGCAGCACTCACAGACGCTGGAGCATCAGGTTCCATCATGGATAAGACTCATTTCCTACAGCTTAAACCCAGGCAAAAGCTCAAACCCGCAAACACTTGAATCAGTGGTGTAAAATTACCCCCCCACAGCCCCTGCAGTGTGGGGGCCTGGCCAGATCCAGGGGGCCTCCTCCAGCACTGTGCACAGGTGGCGGGCCGTTGGCCTGAGAGCTCCTGACTTGGTCGGGGGAGACCTTCTGTGTACTTTGCAGGAGGGCCGCCTCAAGTGTCATTCTGCCACTGACTTGAATATGTACATCCGAAGGACTGACTCCACTTCCCCTATCTGGAACGTCGAAGACTACTATCAGTCATCAAGACAACCAAATCAAAACAAGCATTGGCATAGCCAATAGGTCTCGCCTTTGGGACCTTATAAGTGTTTAGCCATGCAACAGTTGTTGTTGCACCAAGGATATTGTGCTGCATAACTAAATACTTATAAGGTCCCAAAAGCGAGACCTATTGGCTATGCCAATGCTTGTTTTTTTTAACTTTCTGAACTGCTGCTGTACAACATGGCTAAAAAACATACTGAAAGAGCCAAACAGCTCTCGCATATACAACAGCTATCTGGCTTGTCAATGTTTTTTTGTGGTGGGAGTGGTGTAGTCGTGGGTGTCACAGGGCAAGCAACAATAGGTATGGGGGAGATGGGTGAAGCAACACGAACAATGCAAGAAACAAAGCAGGAGGGGGGCACCGTGCAAGCACAATGGACCAACAACAACGGCATGGGGGAGAAGATAAAAAAAATACCTTAATCCCAGAGCAAGCAGCGGAAGGACACAAATCAAATATAGCAATCAGTAATTGGTCCATGTTCAATGGAAGGGAGAAATAAATGAAGAGAAAGTGAAACTGGCACACTCTGACCAGTTAGGAGCCAGCTAATAAGACTGACAATGAAGCCAACGAATGGTAAGCAATGGGTGGGCCAAAGAGGCCAACACAAAATGTCTTGCAAGTGACAGTGCATGCACAAATACAATTTACAATTAGTATCCATCATATTCTGCAACGCGAGTTTAGTCAACAGGAATTTGAAGTGGAGAATGAATATATAGCTATCAATTATCGTCATGTCACAAGGATAACTAGCAATCAGTCTTGTTTTCTCAGCCAACAGGGGTAAGTGTATTGTAAGCCCATGCATATTACGTGAAAAAGAAAAACTACAAGTCCCAGCATGCATTCTGCTGCTAGATGAAAACCCAGAACAGCTATCAGGAATAGAATGATAAATCCCGTTTCCCTACATTCACTGTCCACCCACCCTGTTTACACAAATGTGAAACATGGGCGCACACGTGTACATAATATATACTTTTTGTTGGTTCCCATTAATTTTTACTGTTAACACAATGCCTGAAGAAGAGATGACAAAAGAGTGGCGAGCAGCAAAGACCGCAGAAAAAAGTGACGATCTGCGGAGACCGCAGTACAAAAGTGACGATCTGCCAAGGCACAGTAAGACACACTGTTGCAAGTGGAAGCCTCTCTACATTGTTGCAAGTTTACAACGTTGCGATGTTGAAAGGCGGTGCTTTGTGGACCGCACACGCACAGCTATAACGCGAGCTGTTGGAGGAAAGAATCAGTTGCATAAAAGGAGTAAGAAGCGTTACCTAAATAGAATTGCAATTCAGTGCACATACCTTTTCCTGTGCTTGCTCATCACATTTATACGTGAGTTAACATCACAACTCTTTCTCCTCTTCCTGTTTGGCAGCATGTGACTGTGGCCCATGTGACTGTCACGACTGCGGGCAGGGCGGAGACGCCTCTGTGGGCGGAGAGAGGGCAGCAGGGTCCTTCAAAGCCGCTTATTCCAGTGTAAGGAGGGAGGCGTGGCGGGTCCTCTTTGATCTCACGGTTTCAAGGGGGCGGGGCTGCCGGACTCTTGGCTCAGTGGTGCTTTGATCAGCATTTAAGTGGAACAGTTCCACATTCTATAAATTCTAAACAAATATGTTTCTTTTAAAAAGGAGTAAGGGAGTTTTTAAGCATCCAATTTCCATTTGTAAGCATCCAAAGTTTGGCAGTTAAAGGGAATCGCACGTCTTTTTTCCCTATTACAAGTAGTACTATTTGTTACTTAAGTTCAGAGAGTACTTATGTACTGCACAGCGCGTCCACCTGTTTTCTGAGGTTGACGGGTGTATTGGGACTTTACTCGAAGTTCGAGTACTCCAATGTGCCCTACGTCAGTGTACATCTATACACGAAGTTCCAGTACATCCAATGTGCACTACATCCGGGGCTTTCTTTAAACAAGCATTGGCCGCGCAGCCGCGAAAGTGAAAGAAAACAAGCACGCGAGTGGTGCGTGCAGAGAAAGCCAGATGGCAGCTCTGGTGGGAGAGGGGGAGGGGCGAGCAAGACAGAGAGGCAGAGCGAGGCGCGCGCGGGAGAGCGAGAGGAAAGGCCGATGGCGCTCGTGCCTGTGCACGTAATCGCGCGCAGAATGCCACACAAAAAGCTGTGGTCGCATTTCTGAAAGCCCTGTTACTAAATGTCTCGCCCATACCAGCGCAAGCGCTGGCTCAGGGCGAGACCTAACAAATATTTTTGTCACTGAGAAGGCTCTGGGGCTGATCTTCTTCACATGCAGTATCAATGAACTTCATCAAAGAATTTACATGGTTATTGGAAGGACTCATAGGTTTCAAGTTAAAAACAGTAGAACGCCATGTTAATCCAACAATGAAGCTGATAGCCTTCTGCCACATCAGGATGCCTTTCTATATGAGATGTCTAGTCATGGAAACCGTATCCCACCTTACACAACAATTAGCATTTCAAAGCATAAAGAATGCAAAAGGGAGATATCAAGGAGACTCTGTTACATGAAGGCACAATGAAAGATGTAGAACTCATGGTCTATGAAAGCCCTGTGTGTGTACACAATATTGCTCTATGAACAAAGAAGGGACACCTGGGCACCTACTGCATTTTTTTAGCATAGCTTTTATGCACAGCAATAAGATATACACAAATTAAAAGAGAAGCTTTTGAAATGAAGTTTGTGATGTGTGCAATTTCATGTCTACTTATATGGCTGTGGATTTAAAGTATTCACAGACTGCAATTCCTTATTCTACCTCCTACTTGGCATTTCATCGCAAAACCTACAACGAATCAAAATATGGGCACTCTTGCTGCTTTATTGTTGTGTACAAGCCAGATGTTAACAACTCCACCGCCTACCTGTTGAGGCCCCTATCACCACAATGATACAGTAATAAGGCAGTCTAGTTGCATCAACCCCATAGCTGAATCAGCATGACCTGTGGCAGTGCCCCAGCAGGAGGCTGGAAAACAGAACAGTGATAACATGCACCTCCAACTGACATGCAAAGCCAAGAACAAATTATGGACATATTTTCCTACCAGTTGAGCTACCCTGTGTGAAGTAGGAAAAATAACCCAAGAACTGAGCACCCAAAACTATGAAATAATACTAAGAGGCTGTAAAATAGTCATGCCCAAAAGGTTCCAAGATTGGGTGGGTTAACTCCCTGACCACCAGGGAATAGCTAAACCAAAGGCCCATCTGTGAAAGAAGGTGTGGTTTGTCAAACAGACTGTCTCATGAAACAAGTCATCAATGAGTATTTACAATGCCAAATCTCCACAGGAGATGGCCGGCCACCCCACTGATCTTGGAGGAGATGCACGTGTGTGTGTGTTCACTTGGCCAAAGTCTGCACCGATTCTTTTGCATTCTTCTAGACAGGAGTTATCTGTTAGTTCTCATGAATGTTTGAAGTATGTGTCTCATGGCAGAGATGGTTCAGTTTACAGCATTTGAGTACTTCAGACCAAAGCTAAGGAATATCAATGCAGCCTATAAAATCGTCAGAAATCTAAAGATGTTCAGGGTAAACCCCCATGCAAGGAAGACAAGCAGGAATCTCCTACCAAACTATCATCCCCCAGTTGACTCAGGCTAATGGGTGGTAAGAGGGTATCGAGAGATTCATGAGAAGACTCAATAAAGCACTGACAGTTAGAGTCCCCAAAAAAACTGCACCAGGCAATTCCCCTGAGAAATGCATGTTGACAACTAAGACATCCTCAAAAAGCAAAATGACACAAAAATGATTAAACAGATTAGGAGTACCAGACATACAATTTCTTTTACAGATTTAGAGTATATAAAACAAAGAAATGGTACAGCGCCAATCAAAGTCAATGACTGCAGGGTAATCGGACCAAAACAATATCAGACCTACCATCATGGAGCGGGATATGGGTATACCTTGTGGGTTACACCAGACGAAAGCTTTACCATCGTATTGTGTTACTTTGTTGCAAAATCTTGCAAGGGGGCAAGGTGTGATGCTAAACTGGACAATGTTCCCTTTAAGTTGGGTAAGTAAAGATCCCACTTAAGCCTTTGTATACATGCCAAATGTTCAGAGTGGGACAAAGTCATATTTTGTAGCTACAACGGTTAGTTCGCAGGTCAAATAGTTTCTTTGACTCACGACAATCTAAAATCTTTCATTCTGACACCATCACTTTCTTTTGGTTTATCAGTGGACAAGACAGGAGGCTGTCATGGACAAGAGCTCCATGAATATGGATACTTCTGTCAGGTAAAAAAAAGCTCAAAGCAATACAAAGAGGCAATCTGTAACCACCTAGGCTGCATCTTTTTCAAGGAGCTTTGTAGCCTTCTTGCGGGTTCCCCAGAAGCTGAAAAAATGACTGAACCCCAATATAACTTATTGGAGGGCTAGTCACTCCTAATCTAGCCTACAGCCCCAGCTAATCAGGGAAGGTGCCAAGGGTCCAAGTCTCTCTCCAGCAAGGGCTCTCTGAGGGTCCAGTGCAGCCTAACACACACACTTGCAATTTGATTATTTCAGCACAAGCTGAAACCCTTCTTCAGCGTTTTATTTCCATGATGCAGTGAGCAAGAGGCCATTAAGCTGAGTCCCAGCCTGTCAGACAAGTGAATCCTGGCCCACTAAGCTTGGCACTCACCCCATACTCGTTCTTCAATCAGTATTGGCTGTACCCTCAGAGACTCACACTGGGTCAGACTGAATGCTCTTGTTTTCTGGCACCCCTACCACCTGTGGTAGCACACTACTCAGAATGCATTTAAATAGGTAAGCTGGAGCATATAACTGTCTACCTCTACCGTCCCCTTTCACTCTAAGAAGACTATGACAATAGGGCAGTCATGAATTCCCTCTATGTACATTCCTCACCCTTCACATATCTCCTTTCAGGTGCTGTTCTGGGGTTGCACCCAATCCACATCTCAGACTAGTTGCAACAGGTATCCTGAAAAGCTGATCACTGATGTCCTCTAAAATACTTCTTAGAGATCTCAGGGACCCCAAGCCCACTCTCAAAGTCCACCTCCCAGAAAAATAAATCCTAGCACATACGCTACCCTACTCTCTTTAAAACATACTTCTCAATTATTACACATAATTAATCAATCAATAAAAACTTTATTCAGCCGGTTTGGCCATAAAAGAATATTAATAATAAAAGGCAAGTTAGAATACAAACATTGATAGAATATAAATTCCAGAACTGGCATAAAGCTCAAATCCATATAAACATGCATAGCGGATTACAGATATGGTGGTCGCAAATTAACAGTAACATACATGTAATAAATACATTTCAGAAACAAAAAATGATACAGTAAGAATGATTGAAAGCTGGATATTTGCCAGTGCCCTAATGTCTCTCCTGACCCTTGAAGAATGGCAGATGAAACCGATTATAGCATGACAGACGGGTTCAGAATTCAGATATTGCAAATATTTTAGGCTCTGCTGAGCTGATTTGAAATTAGAGGATCGCAGGATGGGACGTAAAATGTTAATTCTTGGCACTGTATAAAAACTACAGAAAAAACATAAAGTGCATTGTGGATTGCAAACTGGTGTTGTTACAGGGGCACGAGGGCAGAAACAGGAACCATCTGCCCTGCTGTGGAAAAGCAACAAAGAAATGGAGAACATTGCACAACCTAAAGCGTGTTAGATAAAACCTGTGCTCCTGATTAGGAATCCAAACTAAATAAGGTTCGACCCACTCTGAGTGAATAATCTCCAAATGGTAGCATACGGTGTCCATCGCCCGGGACTTATTGAACCTTTTCAGATCACTATTTTTTTTCATTTTTAAAAAGCAAAGTTTATCGAGGTCTAGTCAACAGAAAAATAGAGAAACGAAACAAGCATGTAAAATAAAATATAAAGTAAATATACAATATGAAAAGGGGTCAAAAGTTCATACATGAAGTTATGGTTATATCATCAATACAAATTTATAAAACAGGTCTAGCAACTTATTAAAAGTACAACAACATATTACTAATGATTATAATTCATCATATTAATAGGAGAAAGTGGAATGTCAAGGAGGTTTCAAGACTTCTTGTGCAGAGCTGGCACGTGCATGGGAAATGTTGGCGTGATGGTTGAGAAAGTTTGTAACTGGGGACCACAAGTGTGAGCGTTTTATAGCCAGAGATATAGGGTATACGTATGCTGTGTCTAGCCTGTGATTATGACAAACCGCATACCACCAAGCCTGGAAGGATAAATCAGAAAAGGATTTCCAGTGTTTGGTAATTTGCTGAAATGCAACTCCCAAAAGTAAGTCCAAAATTTGCAAGTTTATATGAGAGTGAGACCAATCTTCAGAAAGGGAGCCCAAAAATATAATAGAGAGTGAGAGGGGCACTGATGAATTAAAAATAGAATTGATTCCAGACACATGACCAAAATTTGTGTACATATGGACAAGTAAAAAGCATATGTTTTAAGTCAGCATTTATGAAGGAACATGTCCAGCAGTTATTAGAAGTGTCTGCATTTATCTTATGAAGAAGGGCCGGGGAAAGAAGTAGTCTGTTGTAAATAAAGAAAAGTGTTTGTGTGGCATTAGCCGCCCTTGAACATTTGCGTATCTTGAGCCAAATTTTATTCCATAATGGGAGGGGGTAAGTTGTATCTAAGTCGCGCTCCCAATCCAGTTCCACCTTGGTCCTGTTCCTGGGGGAATTTGAATTACTTAGATGAGTGTAAATAGTTGACGCCTTAGGACAGGCTCTGAGAAAATCACGAGAAATGTTGAGAGACGAGTTAGGTAGAGCAGGAGAATGAGCAAATTGAGCAACAGCAACGTTTAAAGCAGTGGAAAGCAAGTGATATTTATTGCTAAATGAGAGAGGAAGATCAAAAATACTTTTTGCTTGTGCAAAAGACAAAATTGTGTCATTAAGAATAAGTTGGTTAACCCAAATAAGACCTCTTTGCCTCCAAGATTTCCAATATATGGGTTTACCATTGATCAGTACATGTCTATTATGCCAAATGGTGGACTGTAAAAAAGATTCTGGGGCCGATTCCGATTTCGGCCGGAAGGGCACCAAACGATGGTCGGAGCCCTTCCGACCGAATCGGAACGTGCCGGCCGGATTCCTTTCCGACCGAGCCATTCCGATGGGCTCGGTCGGAAAGGAATCCAACTGGGATTTCCGGATGGCTTACGACGGGCTCGGAGAGCCTGTCCGCCGTCCGGTAATCTTTCAGTACTCCCCCGGCCGCCTCTTCACGACCGAGGGAGTACGATGGCAGTATTTCACTGCCTTTTCGTGCCGGTCTTTCCGGCACGAAAAGGCAGTCGGTAACTGTCTTTGGGGGCCCCCAGTAGGGCCCCCATAGGTGCGAGGCCGCCGAATGGCGGCCTGAGGGCACCTATGGTGCCCCTCTGTTGATCCCTGCACCCGGTGGCAGGCACCTTGGGGTGCCGGCCACAGGGTGCAGGGATGAACTGCACCCCTGCTTTCCACAATGCAAGCATGCATTCCGCTCGGAATGCATGCTCCCATTGTGTAGTATAAGAGTGCGACCGAACAGGGTTCGGTCGCATCGTACTTGCAGGGCCGTAACCGACGACAGCAGGTCGGTCGGTTACGGCTCCTGACCGATGTCGGACGGACCTGAGTCCGTCCGACATCGGAATCGGCCCCTTTGTGTCGATGTGTTTACCCGGTAGAAATGGACCTAATAATTTGTTAGTGTGCTGAAAAATAGGATTAGAAAGTTTTTGAGGTTTCCGTGTAAATGATAAGTATTCTTGAAAAGAAAAAGGGGTAATATAAGAGTGTTCGAGTGCAACCCATAAAGGAAAATCAATTGAGAGGTCATGTAACCAATGAGATGATTGCCGTAAAATAAAGGCTTTGTTATAAGTAGGAAAATCGGGAAATTAACACCCCTTCTAACTTAGGACGAATAAGTTTTGATAATGACATGCGGGCCTTCTTTTTTCAGATCACTATTTGACTGGAAGAGGGAACGAATCAAGGTCATGGTATTCCCATTTCTCTCAGAGGGAGAATGGAAAAGGTATTGAACTCCCAGGTCTGAAAAAGCTTTTCTAACCGATGCTAGCCAAGCAATTTTGTAACCATGATCTAGATTAATGTAATCTGATAATACAAGGAGGGAGAAATTATTGAATGTGGAGCTCCAGATTTTGGCACAAAATCTAAAGATGGACAAAGTCGTACCAGTTACATGGTCAGACCATAAGGCCATTTTTTTTCTCAATAAAAGTCCCCTTAAATAAAGCGACATGTAGCAATTCAGCCAGAACCGTTAGATACCGGCCATGGAAAATTCTTAATGCGGAGGCATTCAAAGATATTCTCTCTAAATCAAACCCTATTCCAGACAATAATGCAGCAATTAAGTATACACAGTGGTTAGACACAGCACTCCTTAGATTGGTACCGTAAAAAACATTTAAGAGCTATAGGAAAAACCCAGTTGCCCCATGGTTTTCGCAAGAATTAAAAACTGCGCAATTGAAGTGTAGACTTCAAGAGCGCAAATGGAGGAAGGAATACTGTCCAGAAGAAAACATTGAGTGTTAAAAATCACTTTTAAAGTATAAAGAACTAATTAAAGCAGTTAAAATTAAGTATTTTTCGGGAAAATAAGTTCAGTGACAAATTCCACCAGGGAACTTTTTAAAACAGTTAAATCCTTGTCCAAATGGAACAACAGTAATATCTTCAATCCTGACGAATATGTTTGTAATCAGCTGGGTGATTTTTTTCAACTTAAAGTTGACTCTATCTTTCAAGCGTTTTCCACCTCCTTGAACACGCTGAGTTTGGATGATGATGAAGGGCAGGTTGTGGTATTGAACCCTGGATTAAATCTGGTGCTTTCAGATACACTTCAGTTTGAAAGGTTCTCTTTTCTCACTAAAGAAAAATAATTCGGCTCATTAGTTCAATCAAATCCGGTGCCCCTTCGGACCCCTGTCCTCCTCAGGTAATTAACTCAGTAGCCAGTGCGGTGTCTGGACCACTTATGGACCTATTGAATGAGATATTGACATCAGGGTATTTTCTGACTATATGGAAAAATGCTTCCAGCCTTCCGTTAGTGAAAAAATCTTCTTTGGATCCAAAAAGGTGGAAAGTTAGAGACCCATATCTTGCCTACCTCTTCCAGCCAAGATATTAGAGAAGGCAATGAATGAGGAAATACTAACATTCTTAGATGCTAACCAGTTGCTTGATTCATTCCAATATGGTTTTAGAGCAAACCACTGCACTGAATCAGCTCTGGTAGAAGCGTCAGAGGAATTAAAAAGGGCGGTTGACAAGGGAGGTAGAGCAGTACTGATTTTATTAGACCTCTCTGCTGTCTTTGATATGGTGCGCCAAGCAATTCTTATCAAACAGCTCCACTCGCTTGGTTTCAGGAACACTGCTCTAACACTGTTGAGTTAGTTCCTTACAGATAGACAACATCGGGTAGAGATGGGAGACGCAAACTCCAGGCCTTTTTTTCTCCCCCTGTGGTGTGCCCCAGGGGTCTGCTCTTAGCCCTAGACTTTTTAATAAGTATGTTACTCCCCTTGTTACTCTTAATCGCGGTTATGGTCTGGCTCTTTTTTCTACACTGATGACACGCAAATTGTGGTGTCTGTCTCATCGAATGTAAAAAAGGAGGCAAGTCATTTCTGTAGATGTATGTCCCATGTAGCCAGCTGGATGCAGAGAAACTGTCTTAAGTTAATTTCAGAAAAAAACGAGGTATTGTTGTTTGTAAATGAGACCCCTTTTTGGGATGCATCATGGTGGACTTCAGACCTAAGTGCGTTACCGTGGCCAGCTCAGAAGTCAAGAAATTTGGGAGTCATTTTTGACTTCAAGTTATGTTTTTCTGAACAAATCAATGCTGTTATTTCATCTGGATATTTTATGCTGAAGGTTCTTAAGAAAATCCTCCCATTTATTCCTTTTGATTTACAAAAGACGGTGATGATGGCCCTCATCTTTTCAAAGATGGATTACTGCTATGCCTTAAATTTAGGTATTCATAAACATCTGATAAAGAAACCGCAGTCATTACAGAGGGCGGCAGCAAGAGTGCTGTTGAAAGTTCCTAAGTTTGCACCTATATCGCAATTAATGCACGCCTGCACTGGCTCCCGGTGGAAAAAAGGATTACTTTTAAGGCTCTGTGTATAATCCATAAGGCCCTTTACAAGGCCGGCCCTACTTACTTCAAGGAACAGTTCTCCTGGTACACCCCCAGTAGGAACCTCATTTCGAGCTCGGCACGAAAGATCACTGTCCCGAGAATAAACAAAGCAAAGTACGGAGGAAGAATGTTCTTCTATTGTGGAGGGAAACTCTGGAACACTTTGCCGCTCGCTCTACTTTCTCAATCTACCTTGCAGCAATTTAGGAAGCAGTTGAAGACCTGCTTATTTACTCAAAAGTCAATTGCTACCTCTAGATTTCTCCATCGTCTGGCAGAAGGTTTCCAGTGTTTGGTCCGCTTAGCGCTAAGACACCTTCGAGTATTGCACGCTTTATAAAATTATTTCATTCATTCATTTATTTATTCATTCATTCATAATAATTGAGCTATTTTAATCATGTCTTCGATCTATGAAAGGGCAACCTCAGTATGACAGTATGAATAATAATAGAGGTGGTGCTATTGGAAACTGCCAACAATCTGGAGAGAAACGTATTTTCAGACACTTGTAAATGGTCACAGTTTGCATACCCCAAACTCCCGCCACATAGGTGTCAAGTGGGAGACATTTTGTTAATCCTACAGCCTGCCTCCGGTGATTACCCTCTTGGGACATTAAGAGTTTCTCATCTTGTGCCCTAATTGGAGACAGTCAGATCTCTGGCCCTCCACAAAGGGCCTCTTCTCCCCTTTAGTGTTCACCTGATCTCTGAGATGAAGTGGAATGGGATTCCATCCATTCTCTGTAGTTAGTATACCTAGCAGGTTGCGATTTTTATCTTCCTTGCTGGGATCCTGGCTCACCATTCCTGTGGAATTTCCCAAATGCCCTCCAATACCTTCGTAGTCACTATAGTGCTCATCCAGAGTTCAGCCTATCAATCAGGCTCCTTGGGAGTCAGTGATCTTGGAGTCTACTAGATGCTGGAGCAATTCTGTGAAATAATTACCTAAAATGTGCTCTTTCTTATACCAATCACACAGCCATCATGCACATTGATATTTCTACCCTTTATTAAAGCATCTACAACATTTATCATGATTGCTGTTATTGTTTATGAGAGTCCTTAAATTTTCTGAGATATTTCTCTGGGGTAACTTAAACCTTTGCACTAGCACTGCTATTGTATGAGTTTCCGATTTCCTGTCTGTCTCATCAAAAAGCAGACACTCCCACAACATTATACCCCAGTGCTTAAGTCTATGGCATGCATCTCTAGCACCACCTCACAAGAAGCTAAACGGTTCTCAATCACAGTACTAGGCACAGTTTATTTTGGTAAATTAGTTTGTCTGTGACCACATGGAATGTCTCTTTCACCACTCGCTTGATACAACCTTCATTGCTAGACTCTAATGACCATCTGGTTCTCAAATCCAACTTCCTCTGTTTCTGTTAATGTACCAACATGGCTTTTGACTTTTCTAATTCAACTTTTTCTCCATAATCATAAGAGCTGCTTTCTTCAGTAGCTATTTTTTCTTCCACTTAAAGGGTTGCTGCTGCCTCTTTATCCTCCGCAAGCAGAGCGACTTTCTTTTTCTCAGAAAATGGGTTACTTTATTCTCCTCTGCTGCACACCCCTTCTCCTCCAGTTCCATGTCATCCACTTTCAATTTGGCATCACTCTAAGCCTGCTTATCTTCGTCATCAAATTTAGTTGATTGCGGGATTTGTTCCTCTTAAAACAGCATACAAAACAAATTAATTCATACATTTTTACAGCAATGAATAAAAACCACTCACATGTTGTATAAAACATTAAAAATCAATACCAACAAAACCAATTTCAATAATATCATTGAAAAGAGCTGCAAATTTCACCCCTTACACATCTCTCTTATTTCAGGGCTATCATTCACAAAATCTATGTAGCGTGTAAAAACTTTGCTAAACTGATAACAGTCAATTTGCAGGTGTCCGAGCTAATAATTCTCAAGGCGACTAAATATTGCTTTAGAAGCATGTAAACTGGGAGAAACCACTGTTTTCAAGGGTGCTCATACACCTTACAAAAAACAACATCTGCAATATTGTCTCCCTATCCCGTTTGCAGACTAGACAGTGATATGTTACTGTAATCAAGTTTCACCACTTTACATAAAAAATATTAGTTCCAAATCTAAATTTGAAATACAATTGCCTCACCAAAGACCTGCCAATACTTGTCTGTGGGTGACTTTTCAGAAAAACTGGGTACATTCCCCAGTTGTCCAAGAGCCAAAGAGGTTAGCTTGAGAATACCAAGTTAAGCCAGGAGAATCTGTGAGAGGTGTCCAAAGCTATCAGCTCCTCTAGCTATAACCGATAATCTATTAGTTCTTTCGGTGCACCACAATCCCCTACAGAATAACAGCACTCTCATATCTGCTTTTTGTGCGATGGGTTTGGACCTAAATCAATGTGAAAGGGTACTGATGGTGCACTATGTGGTAAACCCAGAAGGTCATTAATTTAATTTCCACAGATGTTAGAGTGCCCCACCGTATGTTTGCATATTGTAAATTTGTATGGCCAGTGAGACAGACCTAGAGGATGTAGATTTATGTCACAATTTAGTCCCTGTGCTTTCGTGCCCACCAACAGGAGGCCTACCTGTGGTACTTTCCATTTTTCTAATGAACTTCAGAACTGTCAACTGTATGCATATACTGCTTTCCTGGCTCTTGTAGTTATTTAGAAATTCCCATCCATTTCCGATCCATGCCTGGTTTTGTGGAAGCAAGTCTGCTCTTGATAAAAACTCCATTACCTACAATTCCCTGCTCACTGCTTCATCGCCACCATTACAGGCCAAGGATGGGTGAAGGAAATCAGCACTTCTCATGCTGGCAGTTACTAGCCTGCTCACACCTAATGCATGTGATCACTGTTAGCTGTTTTAAGAACCAGCTCCCCTCAGCCCAGCGCTTGGTCTTTGTAGCAGTATTCCTGTTAGACCGACCCTTTGTTCCCTGAGCATTAGCCAATCCGTGTTCCTTTATTCCTGATTCCTAAGATATAGATAATTCTTTGGGCCTGATTATGAGTTTGGAGCAGCGGCACTGGTGCAACGCTGCCTGTGCTGCACCAAACCCGTGCATGGGCCGCCGGCCATATTACGAGTTGAACCTGTGCTAAACGATTTCAACTCATAATACGTTCAGCTGTGCTTTGCCCTTCCCATGGCGGTGCCTGGAAAGCAGGCCCGCAGTGGGATCGGCAAAAAAGTTCCAGCACGGCATGGATGGTGAAGTCCATGCCATGGTGGAACTTTGTGGGGATACAGACAGGGGGGGGGCACATGTTCTACCCCCCTGAATGTATCCCCATGGCGTGGGGCACATAGGGGGCCGTGTAGGGCCCCCTTTGTTTCTGCACCGCCAGCCTTTTCATTGTGGGGGTCCGCATTGAAATGGTTGGATCTGCAGAAACTCAAAATAAGCTGAGCGGGACTGAGCCAGTCCCTGCTCAGCATCATGCGTTGTGGCGCTCCTGTGCCACCGCCAGGGAACACACTTCTGCACCGCCATGAGTCTGGCAGCCGCAAGACCACCAGGCTCGTAATCAGGCCCTTTGTTCCTTGAACTAGCACTGCCTGTAGTGCTACCTTGATTCCTTTATTCTTGAGCCGGCATTAATTTAGGGCACCATTGAACTCTTCTTCCTTCTGTATTTACCTTTTCCCAGTTCCTGCCTTTCTTTCCATTTACCTTAGTTCCAGTTTCTAGTTTTTTGTCTACCTGTTCCTGCAGCCTTAGCTTCCAGTGTCCTTCTTTGGTTTGTCTTTTTGCTTGCTGCCAAGTGTGCCCTTTGTTTTCCCTTCTTTCCTGTTAATCACTCCTCCTTGCTAGCTCCTTGTCTACTGTGGCTGTGTATTTAGTTCTACACCCTTGCTGAGTTCCTGTTTGATTGCCAGGATCCATGGGCACAATTGCCAGCCTAGGAGGTGTTTCTTGTCCTCTTGAGAATGACCTTTGAGTTACTTTTATAACATCACATTAGGTATCAGTGCCACAGACTCTGCCTGTGCATGTAGAACCAGTATGTAGGTAGTTGCAGTCAGTATCTGTAACAGCAATTGTGGCTGAGCAACTTACTGAGCTTCAGTCTTACCATGAGCAGTTCTAAAGCTAGAGTTCTTTAACACAAACCCCCTTTTTGTTAATGTTGTATTATATATATATATATATTTATTACTAAATCATCCTTTATCATCACTGTTGTTTTGTTTTTCCTTTGGTCTTTTCGATTTCCCATATTCGTTGTTGTCTTGCCTCTCATTCTTGTTGTCATTTGAAATAGGATCATTTCTCCCATGAAGTCCAATTTCTGCAGAACGGTTAAAGGGCCCTCATTCCCCGAACTTACGTCAGAGCTTTCAGCACTTGAAGGAACTGTAGTTTTATTGTATATATATATATATATACAATAGGCAAGCTATGGATCACGCACAGGAGAAAACTACAGTTCCTTCAAGTGGGGGCCGAGAAAAAAGGGGGGTCCCAAAACGCGTTTCCCCCATTCATTTTTCCATAGGAACCTTTAGTCGCAGCTACAGCCCGAACTGCTGAACGGAATTACACCAAATTTGGCAAAGAGGTAGCCCTTGGTTCAGTGTCGTGCCTTTTGCTTAAATGGTGTAAATCTGTTCAGTAGTTCCTGAGAAAATCAAAAGTAAAGTCACATATATATCTATGGCCGAGTAGGGTCCGCGTACCCTCCCGATCACGAGCTGCATGCTAATTGGCTGTCAAGTGGCTGTCAACACTCCAAATCAGGAAGTGTTGGCAGCCATTTTGTCCCTCGGCATAACCGAGGGACAGAAACAAGTGCGCAAAGCGCAAAAAGGGGGCAGGGTAGAAACACCCTGACCCCTAGGTCTGCTCAGGGGTCCCACAAGGACCCCTGGGCAGAAAAAAGCATTTTTAAAAAAAAATCGGCGGGATGCGCTTAGGGTGCGCGGATCCCGCCGAGAAAAAACACAAGAAACAAGTGCGCAAAACACACAAAGGGGGCAGGGTAGAAACACCCTGACCCCTAGGTCTGCTCAGGGGTCCCACAAGGACCCCTGGGCAGAAAAAGCATTTAAAAAGAAAAAAATCGGCGGGATGCGCTTAGGGTGCGCAAATCCCGCCGATAAAAAAAATGCTAATTTGCCCCCGGGTGGCCCAAGTCCCGGGGGCATGCGGGGGGTAGGTTTATGTTTTATGTGGGGGGCCCCCCCCGGGGCTTTAAATAAAACATGGTGTGGGAGGGCTCTCCGCCCTCCCGCAGCCCCGGGGACCGCCACCCCCAGGGCTTTATTTTTTTAAATTAATCACCTGTGTGGGGGCTCCAGCCCCCACACGCCCGGGACCACCACCTCCCGGGGCACTTAGAAAACAAATGTGGGGGTCCGTTTCGGACCCCGAAGCCCCGGGACCACCACCTCCCGGGGCTGTGCAATTGAAGGGAGGGGGGCCGCGCGGCCCCCCTCCTGGAGCCTGTGGTGGCCCTGGGGACCGCCAGCCCCCAGTGCCGGCTCCTGCAGTGTCCCGGGGTGCCTACTGTAGTTTGCTATGACAGGATGGGAGCCTCGCGGCTCCCGTCCTGTCATAGCAAACTGCTTTGGATATTGGAAGCGAGAGCAGGGAAACCTGCTCTCGCTTCCAATATCCGAAGACAATTGCTTTTCCACATGGGGAGCTGCATGTTAGCAGCTCCCCATGTGGAAAAGCAATGCCGGCTCCCGCAGGACGCTGGGAGCCGGCATGGTCCGTGGGGGAGTTGGGGTCCCCCCACGGACCCCAAAGGATAGGGCCAGCCTCGGGGGATGGGATCCCCCGGGGCAAGTAGTGGCCTGGGAGGGGGGCCACATGGCCCCCCTCCCCAAATTAGAAAAAATAAATAAAAAATAAAAAATGGCCTGCCCCGGGGGATGGGGTCCCCGGGGCCTAAGGAGGCCTGAGGAGAGGGGCAACGCAGCCCCCTCCATGAAAATAAAATTTTAAAAAAGGTGGCAATGACCCGGGGGATGGGGTCCCCGGGCCGAATTGGCCACGGGAGGGGGCCCACGCGGTCCCCTTCCCGTTCACATTTAAAAAAAAAAAAAAAAAGGGGGTCAGGCCCTGGGGGATGGGGTCCCCCGGGCCCAAAATAATTAAAAAGAAGGGGGGCCACACAGCCCCCTTGAAAAAAAAAAAAAAAAAAATCCAACATCGCGCCGGAGGCCACG
Source organism: Calotriton arnoldi (assembly GCA_963921515.1). Classification (NCBI taxonomy): domain Eukaryota; kingdom Metazoa; phylum Chordata; class Amphibia; order Caudata; family Salamandridae; genus Calotriton; species Calotriton arnoldi. The sequence goes on from CAWUFW010013051.1 coordinate 19,659, forward strand.
CCCCCTCCTTGTCAGCGCCAGGGGGCGCGTTTGCAGAGGGGGAACGAATTCCCCTTGAATACTGGGCGTCCCTGGGGGCCAACTAGCCCACCAGGAACCTCCAGTATGGGCCAGGGGGCTGCGTTGCAGAGAGGTGTTCTGAGGCCACGCCCCTTGTTACACCTCTCTGCAACGCAGCTCTGTGGCGCTTAATGGAGGTAGGTGGTGGGCTAGTTGCACCCCAGGGACCCTCAGGATTCAACGGGAGTTAATCCCCTGACTTAAAACGTGCCACGGGGCACGTTTGCACAGTGGTGAAGGGAGGGGGCGGGGCCTGAGGTGACATGTGTGCAAACAGTCCCCGTGGTGCGTTTTAAGATAGGGAATTAAATCCCCTTCAATCCTGACGGTCCCTGGGGCCAACTAGCCCACCAGGTACCTCCAGTAAGCGCCACGGAGCTGCGTTGCAGAGTGTTGTAAAAAGGGGCGTGGCCTCTGAACACCTCTCTGCAACGCAGCTCTCTGGCGCATACTGGAGGTATCTGGTGGGCTAGTTGGCCCGGGATTGAGGAGGAATTAATTCTCCAACTTAAAACGCGCCACAGGGCGTGTTTGCAGACATGTCACCTCAGGCCCCACCCCCTTCCTTCACCATTGTGCAAATATTCCTCTAAAATCAGCCAAAATACGAATTCCGATTTACTCACCTGTTATCAGGAGAGACCTCAGTGCTGCATCTTTGAGCCCCGTACTGATCCTCAAAAGTAATTTTAACCGTACTTACCAGTAACTTGAATTTCCTTCCATAGGCTAACATTGACTGGTTTCACTTGGAATATCTTCTAAGTGTGGAGTTTTGGAACTTTATAATATTCCTCTAAAATCAGCCGAACTACGAATTCCGATTTACTCACCTGTTATCAGGAGAGAACCCAGTGCTGCATCTTTTAGCCCAGCACTGACCTTGAAAAGTAATTCTAACCGTACTTACCAGTAACTTGAATTTCCTTCCATAGGCTAACATTGACTGGTTTCACTTGGAAATTCTTCAAAGTGTGGAGTTTTGGAACTTTATAATATTCCTCTAAAATCAGCCGAACTACGAATTCCGATTTACTCACCTGTTATCAGGAGAGACCTCAGTGCTGCATCTTTGAGCCCAGTACTGATCCTGAAAAGTAATTTTAACCGTACTTACCAGTAACTTGAACTTCCTTCCATAGGATATCATTGCCTGCTTTTTGCTGAAAAAGTTTCTAAGTGTCGATTTTTGTAACATACAAATATTCCTCTAAAATCAGCCGAACTACGAATTCCGATTTACTCACCTGTTATCAGGAGAGACCTCAGTGCTGCATCTTTGAGCCCAGTACTGATCCTCAAAAGTAATTTTAACCGTATTTACCAGTAACTTGTATTTCCTTCCATAGGAATCCATTGTCTGGTTTTCAGTAGAAAAGTTTCAAAGCGTCGATTTTCACAAACTACAAATATTCCTTAAAAATCGCCTGTATGACTTAAACGCATTCTTTCAACTGTTTACAGGAGATGCACCAGTGCTGGATCCAGGATCCACCACTGAGTAAGAAAAAGTAACGATAACACTACTTACCTGCTAAGTGAATTTCCTCCCATAGGATAACATTGGTGATTCTATGTGAAAAAGTTTCTGTCAACTTTTAAAATACAATAATATTCCTTAAAAATCACTACTGTAACCAAAACGCTTTTACTCAACTGTTTACAGGAGATGTCCCAGGACTGAATATAGGATCCAGACCTGTGGTTAGAAAAGTAATCCATAAAGTAACTAATTGCATTTAACTTGAAATTCACATTGAGCTCAATGTTGCATTGTGTTTGAAATTGTGTTGCCCATTGCAACAACTGTAACTACTGTACTTAAAAGTCTATTGCCTATTTGCAAAGTATTTAAACTAAAGTAATTCATTCTGAGAAAGTATATTTTGTAATGTAATGTATAATGTAATTACAATGTATTTTAAAAAATAAAATATCTAAAAATAAATAATTTAAAAAAATGTAGTAAATCAGTATCAAAAAATTAATACATTTAAAAATTGTCATTTACAAAACCTTTGAAATTCACTGAAAAAAACCATAGGTTTCAGACATGTTATAGTTAGGAATTAGCATTTAAAAAACCTTTGAAATTCACTGAAAAAATCCATAGGTTTCAGGCACGTTATAGTTAGAAATTAGCATTTAAAAAACCTTACAAATTCACTGAAAAAACCATAGGTTTTAGGGACAGTTATAGTTAGTTGGACATTGCACTCGTACAAAACCCGTGAAATTCCCCGTTATAGTTAGTTCAGGTAACTATAACTCGCGCCCCGCAATGCACTGCTGATGACGTCACATATTACATCACTCATGACATGGTCAGTGACATCACTGATGACATCACTGATGACATCTCAAATGACATCACTGATGACATCACTGATGACATCATCCATGTGATAATTTCATGCATCTTCTCACACCCTAATATAACTTTTGAAACACCCACTCTAAATTACAGACTGCCATTCTCAAAACCATACACACTCCAATACCAATAACTACATACCCACTCACTGATTCTTAGGTCTACACACACACACATCTACTCACTTACCCGTACAGTCACTCGTACTTACAGTCACTCAGTACAGGACTATCATATGCACTCATACACCTATATAAACACTCACACACCGCCACTCATCCATAGAGGTACTCACACACGTAGTCAGTCATGCAAAAAATTAATCACACACCCATTTACTCACCTATACAGTTATACACACACCAGCTCACTTACTCATACAAATACTAGCACATTCTTACGCTCTTATACAATAACTGATACAAGCACACATGCATCCATACAGCCACTCTCACAATCACACACTCTCACTTATAGCCATTTAAATACTCTAACACACATATATACTGCCTTTTACATATGTAGTTACTCGCACATGTACCACTGAGCTATACATTCACTCACTAACACACCCATACACACACTCACCCACCCAAGCAGTCCATCACAGATGCACTCTTGAAATCATGCACCCAGTGAATCACCCACTCACACATCTATGTACAGAGTCACACACACCCCACCCACACAAACACTCAGGCAGCCATACACATACTCAGAGAACCAATCAATAACCCATATAGACACTCATGTAGCTATTCGCAAATCCATGCATCCACTTACACACCAACAAACAGACGGATACAGACATTCACACAGTTTAGTCACTAACCCATGCATTTAGTAAGATACGTTTAATCACTCACTTGTAGAGTCAGTCACGCACGTACTAAATCATCCATTCAGACACTTATACACCCACTCATTCTTCAATACGCCTTTCCCTATATATATTAAACATATTTAAACTTTACAGAAACGCACAGTCACTGGATGATGTCATCAGTGATGTCATCAGTGATGTCATTTGAGATGTCATCAGTGATGTCATGAGTGATGTCACTGACCATGTCATGAGTGATGTAATATGTGACATCATCAGCAGTGCATTGCGGGGGCGCGAGTTATAGTTACCTGAACTAACTATAACGGCGGAATTTCACGGGTTTTGTACGAGTGCAATGTCCAACTAACTATAACTGTCCCTAAAACCTATGGTTTTTCAGTGAATTTGTAAGGTTTTTAAATGCTAATTTCTAACTATAACGTGCCTGAAACCTATGGTTTTTTCAGTGAATATATATATATATATATGTTCCACAATTCCCAATGCCAGCCCTCTGTACTCGCCATTGCTGTGTCGGGACAGAAGCTCAGGAAGACGGCACCAACGTAGCCAGAAAGTTTCGACAAGGTTAGTTTTCTTTATTGATTTTTCAATTATCACCAGCAAAGTGCAAGTGCATTCAAGACAAAACGACCTACGCATTTCGGCCTGCAGCCTTCGTCTGGGTCATAGAGTCGAAGTGCAGAGTGTCTGATAAAGGGCTAAACCCAGCCCCCCAATCACATGATCACAATCCTTTAAAGCGGAACATGTACCATGTGGAGTTTTCATAATATTTCATGACATACATACGACATATATATATATATATATATATATTCACGAAAACTGCTCCTCACTTTCACTCCAAGTTTCAACGAAGCAGACGCGGACCACAAAGTAAGTGCTTCTTAAGTGTTTTTAATGTCGGCCATAACGCGTTTCGGTCCAGCCGGACCTTGATCACATGACGACGCTGCTACGTTATCATGACCTTTTTAAGTGCTGTACGTTGCATTTGATTGGTTGTGATTAGTAGACATAAAAGACCCATTTTTACGGAGCTTAAGACACATTGAATGATAACATGGATATCTGCATGGTCTAGCATAATTGAAAATACATAAATAAAGTCAGTCATAGTTAAAAACAGTGCAATAAATACCAAACATGATTTAAATAAACAAATAAATTTAAAATGCTCATTATCATGGTTTTCCACTAGAATATCTCACGGATAAATCCCAGTATTATCTTTTTACACTTGAATAACGTAATGGCCCACTGTTGCATTACAATATTTTACTGCTAAGCCATACTTTACTAACATGTGTCTACTAGATGAAATTACTTTATTGCCTTAATGCAGATTTATTCTGTCCATTAAATTCATCCGTCCTAGGGTCCACTAAGTGTTTTATTATATAAAGTGCTCATGCCATAAATAGTTAAATGAATTCTTTTTCCCATCTTTTTTGATTTTATTCCCTAAAACAAGTGTCTAATACTTCTAAAAATACTGTGTAAACGTGCAGTTGAATAAAAAACCATAATGTCAAATGGTTGGGGTAAGTAGGCAGCCTCCCTAAAAATCTGGTCCATCATGGCTCACAATGTTTTCGTCCTACTTTAATCCTAAACTGGTTTCTATTTTAAATAAAAACATTACGAAATTGCTGATCCATTGAATTTTTAAAAAAGACAAATTAATATACTCTTCAAATTGAAAGACGTATGCTGATTGAGGGGCAGGGATTTACAATAAAGTTTCTATTACAAGCATGTGTAAAGGTCCTCTGTGTTATTTAGCCCCCAGGGGATTTGCTGTCTAAATTTAAAATATACCTCGTCTCCAGTTTTCTAAGACGTCCCTCCCTGTCTCCTCCCCTTTTAGGTTTGGATATACAATCGATAACGTAATACGAGAAGTCTTTCAAATTATTTTCATGCACTTCTCGAAAATGTCTGGCGACAGGGTACGTCGGGTCACCGTTATTAATGGCTCTAATGTGTTGAAGAATTCTTTTATTCACTGTGAGTTTAGTGCTTCCTACGTATCTGAGCTTGCATGAGCACTCTAAGATATAAATGGCATATTCTGTTTTACAGTGAAGAGGTTTAGTGATATCGATTTCCTTCTCACTGAAAGCTGTACAATAAGTTTTTTTATTAATGCCGTACTGGCAAGCTTTACAATTCCTACACTTAATGAACCCATTTGGTTGCGCCCACCACTTAGGAGTTTCAATTGTTTCTAAACCACTCGAAACAAGGCTACTATGCATCGAAGGTGCCCTCCTGTAAGTGATGCTTGGTTTGGGAGGCAAATTGGTTCCTATTACTGGGTCATTTTTTACTGCAGGCCAATTGCGGTGCACGATTTTCTTGATAGTTTTTCTTGGGTACTAAACTCTATGATGAGTCTAAGTACATTAGAATCTGGACTCAGGTTGGAGGTTGAGGTCTTGTTTCTGTTAGTCATTAAAAGTTGCTCTCTATCTAGGTTGTTGGTTTTGCGGATAGCTGCCTCTATAGTTTTGCTAGAGTATCCCCTCGATAAGAATCTTTTCTTACTATCTTGCTGGGCTATAACCAGATCTGATGGGTTACTGCAAATTCTCTTTAGGCGTAACATTTCTCCATAGGGAATACTTTGAATTAAGTGTCTAGGGTGGGCACTCGAGGAGTGGAGAACTGAGTTTCCGGCTGTTTGTTTTCTGTATACTCTAGTCTCTAATCTGTTTGCTTTGGGGTATACTTCAACATCTAAAAAATGAATATTAGTATCACTGATAGTAGATGTGAAACTTAAATTAATCTTGTTCTTATTTATATCAGACACAAAATCCATAGATTCCCTTTGAGAACCCTCCCACACAATGAACAGATCATCAATGTAATGATAAAACATTTTGACATTTTTGTCCATGTATTGTTTATGTGTGTCTCCGAGGACCAGCTCCTCCCACCAGCCCATGAACAAACAAGCATAGCTGGGAGAGAAGCTGGCCCCCATAGCCACCCCTCGCATCTGTTGGTAATGAGTTTTATCAAACATGAATATGTTGTTATTTAGACAAAAGTTAATCATGTTCATTAGCATCACATTGTGTTGAGGCAAAGTCATTTTGTTTTTCCCTAAGAAATATTCAATTGCACGTATCCCGTCCTTATGGTTGATACAGGTGTAAAGGGATGCAACATCCAACGTTAACAGCATATAATTACTACTCCATCTAAAATTTTTCACTTTTGAGATAAAGTCGCTGGTATCCCTTATATATGTTGGTAATTGATGGACAAGGTCCTGTAAATGAAAATCAATGTACTTAGAAGCATTTTCAAGTAAACTTTGTTGTGCCGAAATGATTGGTCTTCCAGGAGGGTTCAGTGCATTTTTGTGGATTTTGGGAATAAAATAGATGTTTGGGACAATGGGATGATCTTTTTGATAAATTGATATTCATCCGTAGTTAAAAGTCCAGCACTTTTCCATGCTATCAATTTTCCGTGAAAATCATTGGAAATTTCTTTTAGGGCCAAAGCATTGCTGGTCCGATAGCATGCCCTATCGTTTAGTTGAGACATAGCTTCCTCCATATAATTTTTCTGGCCCATAGGACCACATTGCCACCTTTGTCCGAATTTCTAATGATGATATTTTTGTTTTTTCTTAATTTAGTCATTAATTGGTGGTACTGTCTATTTCTATTATTGATTTTCTTCTTCATATTTAAAATTTTGAAATTTAGTTTTTTAATTTCATTGACCACATTCTCACTGAAAATGTCTATACCATCCCTTAAGGCTATCGGAGTAAACGTGGACTTTTTCTTGAAAGGAGTCTTCTTTTTAAACTTAGTAGATGTGGAATCCTCATCCCAAATTGGTATTTCAGAGTTCCCCTGTCTTTCAGTGCATTCATTTTCAGCTTGAAGTTCCAATAGATTTTCCAGGAGGGATGAATCCACTGTGGAATTTGATACTGGAGAGCAGTCATTTGGATTAATACTTGGATTGTCTACATCTGCTCTTGGTTTTTGTTTTTGCAGAGCGTGATATTTTTGTAATTTTAATTTGCGGACAAATCTATATATATCCATTCTCGTGTTTGCATAATTAAAGTTTGATTCCGGACAGTAGGATAGACCGAGCGCCAGTATTTGTTTTTCGGCCTTGTTTAAATCAATGTTGGTTAAATTGACCACTGTTTTCTCAATTTCTTCATCATCGTTTATTTTCGATTCCACCAGCCCCTCCCTCGTCTTCTGCTGGAGGTCGGCCTGTCTTCTTGCCTTTCGCCTCTGTCGGCGCCGGTGGTTTCGCCTCTGTCTGTTGTTTTCTTTTGTGGTCTTGGGCGGAGGGTTTGTCTCCGCTCCTCCGCTAAAAAATTCAATTCCTCTGCCGGAGATAATCGGCGACGTGTTTCACTTGCTGTTGCTTGAGCATTTTCATTTTCCACCTCGCTTTCTATTGCAGAGCTTAAGTCGGAATTAGAAGTATCTATTACGCCCTGTTTGCTAGTGGAAGCACTATATATATATATAACCTACTGGCTGACGTGAATTTGTGGTGACGAATTTTAAAAAAAGCAAGTGCTGGCTCCCGTGCTTGCTTTACAATAACCCCCAGGTGGGCCAGGTCCCGGGGGCATATGATGAATATAGGAGGGGTGCCTCCTCAGGGCACTTTTAAATATGAATGTGGACGGTCCCAATGGACCCTCCCACAGCCCCAGGGACCACCTCATCCCCAGGGCTAATTGTAGTTAGGTGAGGGGGGCCCTGCAGGCCCCCCCTGCCCTGGGGACCGCCACCTCCCCGCGGCTAATTAAAATTATATGGGGGGCCTCATGGAACCCCACTTCCCCGGGGCACACACTTTATAGGAGAAAAAAACCAGGGGAAGCCCTACAGCCTTCCCCACAGTCCCGGGGCCTGCCACCTCCTGGGACATTACAGTCTGCTATGGCTTGCTCCCGCCAAGCCATAGCAAACCCTGCTCCGCTTTGTGTGCAAGCAAGAGCATTAAAATGCTCTGCTTGCACAAGTGGCTCTGCTGTTGTGGTTTGTGTATCGCTTAGAGACAGGATGGGCCACCCTGGCAGGTTGCCTGAGAGGGGCTGTACCTATCTGTAGTTACATTTCAAAGGGCTATATCTCCTGCACACAGAAAGGAATCTGACACCAGGCATTTCCTGCCTTTTGTCATCGCAGGCAGTTTGGAGCCTTGACCGGAAGGGAACAAACTTTCCAAAACCAGATGTGGGGATAAGAAAGGGAATTCTCCCCACACAAACGCTGGCATCTGATATAAATATTGGACCACCAGAGCCACTAACCTGAACACTCCTGGTCCTGTGGAAGTTACAGAAGAAGGACTGCATAGCCCCTCTGCTTGAAAGACTTCCTTGCTGCCTGAGAAGGAAGAGTGGATCTGCTTGCTTTCATCCCAGGCTACCCATAGTGACTCCAAGGGTCAGTTGGCTGACCTCTTGTTTGAGCTACAGGGACATAAGAAGCTTCAGAGGCCTCCCTGCGACTGCCCAGCTGACATGCTGCAAATGGACCGGCCTAGACTTGCAACTGGACTTGTCTGGGCCTGCTCCTGGCCTCTGCTGTAGTTGGCTGGCAGCAGAGAGAACTCCTCCTTGCCTAACTGAACGTTCCATCAAATCCAGTGAGAAGCGATTCAAAGGCCCGCAAAGCCTCGCTGCACTGCTGAAAGTAATGACTCAAAGTCTTGCAAAGTCTCGCTGCACAGCTGAAAGGTGCCAAGCAGGTGCAAAGCTTTGCCATACAACTGCAAGCTTCAGTGGAACCAATGTTGAGCAACTGAAACCCTGCAATGCCTCGCGCACAGCTGATAACCTCATCGGAACTGATGCCAAGCGACGCAAAACTTCGTTCGCAAATCCACTCCGCCCAGACCTCACTTCAGGGACATAAGGTAAAACTCCCAAGGGTCAAACTTGGCACTGTGGTCAGTCTGCTCTCCATTGTAGTCCGCCTGATCTTGTGACTTTTTTGAAAATTGAATAGCTCTGGTTCTATTGATTGGATTTTTGTCATTCTGGGATCATTATAATTATTATAATTCACTCTATTGTTTCTAAATGAGTTCTGGATTTGTCTTGTGATGTTTTTTCACTGTATTACTGTTTGTGCGCTGCATAAATATTTTACACATTGCCTCTAAGTTAAGCTTTTGTGCCAAGCTATGACAATGTTCAACACAGGTTAATGCAGTGACTTTTTGTGGCTCACCCTGACAAGAATTGTGGTTGTTGACTGAGTACAGCTTCCATTCCCGTTACCCAATAACCCAATTTCTTACCGTCCACTTTCAAACAGTAATTTTTAAACTACAGTTATCAAAAATGTGCTTTCACCACTGAATTACATTTTTGATAAAAAGTAAAACAAACTTGCAATGCAATTTCTACAATCAAATTTTCAAGTTAGAATTATGAAATACACTTACATTCACAATCAGGTCTGCTCTTGGAATGGGTAATTTTGTGACTAACAGCTTTTGGCAACTCTTCACTAGGGGAACATAATTTTCTTTAACATTTAGTATACCCAATTAATACATTAAGGAGCAAGGCTTATGGACTTACAGAACACACAATGGAGTGACAAATCTAATGTATTCAAGTAAGTTTCCCGGATGACAGGCCACTAGCTAAGGCCATTCCTTTTTATCAATGTAGCCAGCTAAGCTACCTTTTCTGAGGCAGAATACATGCAATTTGACACTAAATGCCAGTTTTAAAGTGCAACATTTTCAATTGTAGCAAAGGTCAGGCCATAATAAAGAGGATGCGGCGTGATGGTCAGGACTGCTGACTGTAGAACTGGGGGACCACGTTCAAGTCTTGGCGTCGGCTCAAGATACTGTGATTCTGGGCAAAACAATTATTCTCCCCGTGCCTTAAAAAAATGAATGCATCCTGGTGTAATGTAACCGGTGCTCATGTAAAGTGCTCCAATACCTTCAGGTCGAGTTTGCACTATATAAAACTGCAAAATAAATAAATAATATGCTTTAAAAAATCTGAAGAGGACACAATACAAGGCGAGTTTGCTACATTGGAGCATACTACCATTACCTGGTTCCATCTCCCACAGCAATGTGTACTTGTAGCAGATTTGTGTGATGGAGACAGTAGCTGGGAACAGCTCAAATGTTGTGGGAATGGGAAGGCAGCTAAGCACAGGTGAGACCATATGAAATGACTGCAGACCTTGTTTAAACATGCATGGCAAAGGGTGAGGGGCTCTTTTTCCATGTAGGGGCCCTAAAAAAGGAGTTTGTCAAAGCTCATGCTGCTGAGGTTGTAGGAGCACAGCAAAGCTGATGTACTTTCTAATGTCACCTGACAATGGGACAGGGAGAGTTTTACGCAGAGTATGGTAAGCTCTGACATCACTGGAGTGATCTAATGCTGATTGCTGCTGGAAATGGGAGATTCTGAATTCATGCTGGTGAGATCTTTTTGTTTGGCTGTGATGCCAGAACCAGGGAAAGGCAGCACTGTACGGCAACTCAGCATCTATGCACCATAGGAACTTGCCCCATTAGCAGACGTGGACTGCAGCTCACTATGGATTCTCCCCAGCAATGTTCATGGGGTAGTGTCCTTAGCACTGTGTACATCGGGGAGACAATGATGTACAGTGACCAGATCTTAAATACCAAATAACGGGAAAGGGGGTTAATAGATACAGGTGTATGACTAACAATTACTTGCAGTTATGGGCATCGAAGAACTACTATGACTGCAACTATAAATATAGAAAAGGGTCTACAATTGCCCAATGCACTGGCATAAAGTATGCGCTACATAGACCCAAATCACAAGTTGTGTACCTGGCTTCATTTCAACAAGTAGGCATTCTGCTACTTATCGTTTTATCATTGTGATTTTATCTTTATAAATATTTTTCTGCTGGTACCAAAATGCAAATGGACTGGATGAATTATGAGACAACTCTACGTTAAATACAATACCATTGGAGAGAATAATAAAGACGATGAAGTTTAAGAACATTTGTGGCTAGCAAAGAGATAACGTGGAGAGACAACTGCACAAGTGACAATTCGAAACATGCCCTATATGCTCTTTCTGCAAGTATGACTTTTTATGTTACTGTACTTTGCATGCTGGGAGCTTCAAACTATATATAGAACACCGAAAACAGAACTAAAATTGTTAAATGCAAAGTGTTGTTGGGTAAAAGTGAGCTGTGAGAGTAGATGGAAAAAGATGTGGGGTGAATGTGAAGTTACGGATCGAAGGAGATCATATTCATCCATCCATTAAATAACTTAATCAATTTCCTTTCCATCTATCAATGTGTTCACTCATTATTCACTCATTCATCCACACATTTAACGATTTATCCGTCCATGCACTCATTCATTCATTCATTCATCATCTATGCATATACTGCTTCATTCATGCATCTATCCATTATCCCCTACTCAAGCATCTATTCACCCATGCCCAATCACTCACCGATTCTTTCATTCATTCCTTTACTATTTAGCCATCCATCCATTGACCAATTCTCACATTCACATCCACACAACTACACACACTAACCAATCAATGAAGACACACATTTTTCTATAAAAAAGACAGACCTGTTGCCTTTGACAGTGTTTGTGATCTATATGCCAAGAATATTTACATACGTTCAATCCAAGTAATATATCATTCTTGGACTAGACTCATGATAAGACAGTACATTAATAAATTGACAGCCCAATAGGTTGTCCTTCTCATTCCAATGATGTATTAAGAAAGCGCCAGTAAAAACTGCCTCCTCATTGATATAGTAACATCGTTTTGGCAAGCTCGCCCACGTCTGCCTGTAGCTTGAAAGCTTTACATTTTATTATAATTGCTGAAGGTTAGTCTTTTCGAATTAAAGAGAATGACTTTAAGGTAAAAAGGCACAGACGCAGTTAATTTAGTGTAAGTGTGCGCATTTAAAATATAGAAATCACACATTTATCGTGACCAATCACCCCGGCGCTGCGTTGTCCTATTGAAGTGTGGATTTGGCACATTAGGCGGCTGTGCAGTTTTAAAAATCTCCAAGGGAACCTTAATTTAAAAAGTCTGACCCTCGACTTCTTCTCAGTGATAATTATCAAGGTTATTTGCCATTGTGTAGGACTGTTAACTCTTGCGGTGCGTACTTTTGTGTGTATGTGACCCCATGCTCGCGGTCTAAAGTTGACACACCCGAGGAGTCGGCCTTGAGCCCTTAATGAACAAGTCGTGCATGCACAGGTGAAATGTCCAAGATGCTTACCGAAGATGCATGGTTGCAGATGAAGACCGGAGAGCGACCTTTCACCTGTCCATTAGAAAGCTTCCGGGTCCATATTAGGGTTCACGTTCTCCGACCTCCATGACGTCTTCGGTGCTCTAAGCCTTGGACTAAGTCTGGGCGGTGAACTCCGCTTGCGGAGTTGGCAGAGTTTTCCGCAGTCCACGTTACGCTGAGCTTGCAGAGTTCCGAAAAACTCCGCTCCTTCCCTCACTCGTGTCCATCAACGTGAAGTTGGCGAGCGCAAGCGAGGAATATTCACCTCCCGACGAGATTTTTTCTCATTCGCGATCGTCAACATCAAGTTGGCGAGCGCGAGCTTGGAAAATCAACCTCCCTGCAAGATTTCTCAACGCGGGCTGTCAGATTTCTCATTGCGAGTGGTCGCATATGGTCGCGAACGCTCACGTTGAGAAACCGTCCATTTGCGTTGAGAAAACTGCCGCTCGAGTAAAAATCTACTCGAGCGGCAGACAGGAAGCAGCACCCACTGGCGGTGTGCATGGTGTCGTTCGCGATGATTACACAGTGCGGACAAGCACCTGGCACTGAAAATCACCCCAAACGGCATTTATATAAAGAAATTCCGCCACTTGCAGAGCTCGGCGTAGCGCGGAGGACTTTTTTTGCACCTTGCGGAACTCCGCGAGGTGCAAAAAAACTCCGCCGCCCAGTCTTACCTTGCTTACCTTGGTCGAAGCCATTGCGCCACTTAAAGCTCTAGAACAGGCTCTTAAAAGCTTCCCTCTTCACTAAAAAACACATTAGGTGGACATCTATTAAGAAAGACATGAGTCATATCTTACTTCATGACAGAAGCATGGTTTCATCATTTAAAAAAAAAGATGTCAAATTGTAATGGGAAGATGGAGCTTTGTACTTTAATAGGGTTATTACTACCAGCATTGTATCCCTCTGACCCCTAAAGAGATGGTCTCAGTTTTCTGAGCACTATTGGCAGAAATAGTAAAACATGTGTAATATTAACTCGTTTTTATGTACTGCTTCATCCCACACTCATGCCATTTTTACGAGCTGTAAATACCAGCTGTTACTATTTAATGCTATTCAATTTATCAACTTCAGTAGGACTAAATGGCAAGTCGGCTTTGCCTAAACTGCAGCTTGAGGCATGCAGACCTCTTTTTTTGACAGCGGTGAGTCTTTAACCCATGGCGATATCCTGGCAGGGCTTATCAAGTTTAGGCCGGTACCTAAAGCTGTGTTCAGAAGCGCCCGACAGGTGCAATTTAATGTTGGTACAACAAATAACAATACTGTGTAGTCCTAAATCAACCTCACGCCTTATTAATCTACTTCTAGGCCTCTTCGCAGGTTCCTGCTTTCCACCTTTGTGACGATTTTTCTGTCTGTTTCTTCCTCCATCTTACCTTTTTGTGTGTTTTTCCCTCTCTTGCGCTCCTAAATATCTATTGTGGATAGGTAAGTTCCCAAAAATGAGTGTCAATGGCCCCAACATCCAAACACCAGATCACAAAGCAAGTCCACCCCCCCCACAAAACTAGCCCATACACTGTCCCATCTTGTCAGACTGGCCCTTCTTGCACTGCCAGACCAAGCATTTAATTTAGGTCTCAGAAAAGGAGTAAGGAAATAACCTTGATTCTGATGGCAAGATTGCGTCTGGGGAAAATGATCACCTTGGTCTGACTTACCATACCCTTCTATGAGATCAATAAGTCCTTCTAAAGCATATACTTGCACATTCAACTTGGAGCCTTGGTGACATTGCCCTTGACAACCTCTTCCTCCAAGCTCAAATTAACCACTGCAGACTCTTAGGAGAAACTTCGGGGCATATTGACAATAAAGTGGCGGAGCGCGGCTTAGCTCCAAAACAGCTAACACTGCGCTCCGCCACTTTAGAAATGCAGGGATGCGCCAAATTTACAAAAATACAGTGCACCCCTCATTTCTCCCTGTGCTGGCCCTAAATTCAGTTGCCTAGCATCAACGCAGGCACCATTGCACCATGAGAATATGATTGGTTATGTGCAGGAAGGTGTCCCTTTGTGCACATTAACAATCCAGAATGGCGATTTGTAACTCCTATGTGTGCTGCATTGTGCAGCACACATAGAAATTGCAAATCGTCATCTTTTTTTAATGATTGTTTATGTGCAGGAAGGGACACCTCCCTGCACATAAACAATCATTCATGGTAATTTGCTGTTTCTATGTGTGCTGCACAATGCAGCACACATAGAAAAAGCAAAAACAAGGAGGAAAAAAAGCATTTCTCCTCGTTTTGGCACGTAATAACCAGGTTTTCCCTGGTCTTAATTTTGGTGCTGCCTTCTATTTACGCCACACTTGTAAACAAGGGGCAGCATCAAAATCAATCGGTGTTGGGGCAGAACGCCCACCGCAACACCCATTGCCCAACCCTTTCACGCTAAGTATAACGTGAAAGGGTGTCTTATTTGCAAGGCGTCGTTATGCCACATTATGTGGCATGAGGCTGCCTTGTAAATAAGGCGAAGACCCTATCACCACAGGAACATCAGAAAAAGTTTTGTTCCTGTGGCGATAGGGGCTTGTAAATATTATGCTTCATTTTTCGTAATTTTTGTCTCAATGCAGCATTGCTTGATTAGTTGAAACGGTAATCTAAACAGGGTTCTAAAGATCCATGCCTTTGCAAAAACTGGATATTTGGACATATCTTGAATGAGCCAATAGTAGAGGACTAACATGATTGCCCACATCTAGGCCCTCATTTACAGGGATTTGGTGTAGGGCAGCTAAGCAAGTCACCTTGCTGCACTGCCCTACACCAAAGTGAAAGGGCAGGAATGCACTGTATTTATGCAATACGGTGCATATCCGTCGTTTCCCTCTGTGCTGATGCTGTTTCGGCAGCCTAGCACCAATGCAGGAACCCTTTCACCATGCCAGTATTGTTTTTGTGCAGGAAGGGGCACCTTCCTGCACGAAAACAACCCCAAGAGGCATTTTCCTCTTTCTAAAGTGTAAATTCTTTATTGCGTGATCAGTAAAAATCATTGCAATCAAAACAACTTCACAATCTCATAATATAAAAACAGCGGAACTCAAATATTATTAATAATTGGACCAATGCATTCATAAATATCCAATAAAACAAAACATGAACCAGATCATACAATAAGAACTGATTCTAAAGAAAAACGAATTAATTTTTTAAAAAGGTAAATGATTATTATAGCAAGATATTGCACATATTACAAATTAAAGTGCCAACATGCATAAATGGTTAATCCATAGCTCAATACCAATGATAAAGTGCATCAATTATGTCTGACCCAGGGTTATTTTTAAAAGAAAGATTCAACAAATACTATAACAAGATATAGCACCTATTTTGTGTTAAAGTGCCAATGTGTCATTAGTTAAAATTTCATAATTCCAGGATGCTAGTAAAGTGCAACAAGTATATCCGTCCCGAAATAGGTATAATAGGTTCAGTTTGTACTACTAGGTGTCTGACTGAATTTAATGCATCTCAAACTGGCGATACCAAACACTTTCATCTGCATTTAAAAATGTAATTAGCTGACATAACAACGGAATAGACTCACCAGATAAGGACCTAACAAGTGCCTGACGTGCTGATCTAACCCCAATCTTCAAAAATAGGTGTTTTAAATAAAAATGCCAAATTGTAATCAATTTAGGACACACACATACTATATGGACCAATGATTCTTGTGGCCATCCGCATAATCTGCATATAGTATCCGCCCATTGCTCAATCCAGGGCTGCATACACTCTTTTGTCGGATTTATTCCCATTTGTAGATTTAAAAAACTATTTTTTATATTAGCAGAGAAATATGCCGTCAAATAGGGCTGAATTCAGTAACGACTGATATGAATTAATCACATACCAAGCATGCATTTTCCCTGCTAATGCGGTTTTATCCAACTTAAGAGATTCAATTCTAATTTGTTTTTTTATAAGTAACTTATAATTGGATGGTGTCAATTCCTGAAGTGCTACTTGCAGACCAATATGCCTTAGGCATGTTAAAATATGGGATCTCCATTTTACAGTATGGATAGACTTATTTATATCAATCCAGCAGTAATTCCCCAGGGAGGCAGAGGCAGCAGAAAACATAGAGTTTATACATTTAAAAAAAACTCCGGCTGACACCAAGCTCTGCCTTTGGAGACCAAACTCTAGTCTTATTCCTGCTTGCCCTACTGATCTGGGGATCCCAAAAGTTGATTTAACAGCCTTGACCAGCAATAAGTCTAAATGTTTTACATCTTTCCCCCTGGTAATGGGAGAACCATATACAAGAGTTGGTTCTAGCTTAGCTTTCATGACTTTAAGAATATAATCATAAGATTGACAATTGAACAATTTTTTAAAACTTTTAAAAGCATGCATTAAAACCACCGTTTTTGCCCTTACATCTTTAAAATGAAATTTAAAAGAAACTCTGTTGTCAAACACCACCCCTAAATATCTGTATGTTTTAACAACATCAATTGGTCCTGCTCTGGCTCTCAATGTATTAAACCTTGTTTGGTAAGTCCAATTTTCATGATTTTAGTCTTTTTAACATTCAATTCAAGGCCAAACTGCTTGATAAAACATAATGCTGCTTTTGTGCACGTTAAGAACATTTCGCTAGGAAATTCATAACATGGGTTGTGCTTGGGTAAGTGCAATTGCTGGGATGGTGCGCAAAGTGAAATTACATTTCTTGAAAATAATAAATGTTTTGTGTTCTGTTCTTGTAGAAAAAGTAAACTTGGGCCTACACATCTGCATGCCAGTTTTGAGTTAACTTTACGAAATAAATGTGCTTTGAATAAGGAGAAAATGCAGAGGCAATAGAAGCGTCCTTCGAGTGTACTGACTGTCTGCCAAGGTTACGGAAGAAGGAGGATAAGATTACAAATGGAATCGAATGCCACTAACTCACGAGATGGCAGAGACGAACAAAAGAGGCGTAGAGATTTGCAACATTCAAGGAACTGTAGAAAGTGTTTATTATGATCATATTCAGAATTGTTTCTAGGGATGATTCTGATGTAATGCTTAAAGCCTGAACAAAAGGGTGTCTAATAAAATGAACATGACGAGTGTGGTGTGACAGAACACCCCCAACTTTAGCCAATGGGAGATGAATACTGTGTTCAGTTTGAAACAAATGTGGGTTGAACATTTAGGTTTTAGGGTATAATTGAAGGCCCCCAGGTGGGTGTGGTTTTTTGGGACTCTACTGGTGTTTAGGTAACGGGAGATCGTCGCTGTCATCGGTTTGCTGTTTCCAGAAAGATGCCTACCTGTTTCCTGACTCCTGATTTAATCTTTGACACTCGACTCTACATGAGTGGCCTTCCTGCCCTAACTGGCCAGTGGGGTAGTTTCCCTGAATCTTACTTGTGTTAGTATAGATGATCTTTTTATATTGCATATTCATTTGCAAATGTTTTTTTTTTTGTCTCTGAAACTTTTCTCTCTTCGCCTATCCACTCCATCAATGAATTGTTTATTTGATATGAGTTTGAATATATACATTGCCAATGTTTTCTCTCTGTGATAATCCATGATTTGCATTAAGTGTAACTGTACTTGATGGGCATTCATTTCCTTACATTATTTACGATAAACAACATAAACTATACATTGAGTCTGTTTTATTTTATTAGTATAGATGTATAGAATAGTATATAAATATTGCCATCAACTAGTCAACACCAAAAGGTTCGTCGGCACACTTATTTGTAAGGAGAAATGCAGGTTCTAAAGTATATTTAGTGAGTTAGGGATAAACTTGCATCATACTGAACCCCAGCGTGAAGGGATTGGTTGGGTAGTGTAAATGGGCCTATGTTAGTGAAAATTATTGATCCTGATCACTGGATCAATAGTCATCAAAAGCATTTATAAGTCGTTGGAGACCAATAGGTGTGTGTCTCAGAAGGATTGTAGCATCTGCATATTGGAGGTAGCTAATTTGCACTTCCCCCAACATTGGCACGTGGGCATTTACAGAGTCTAAATGCTGAGCAAGATCTGATAAAAATAAGTTAAAAGGGCAAGGAGCAAGGACACACCCCTGCTTTTGGCCATTATATGTACTAATTTTCCTGGTTAATGAACTACCATCACCCAACTTGACTTGGACCCAGGTATCCGTATACAGAAGAATAATGGCCCTCAACAATTTGCCTGGGATTCCCCAGCCTAGTAACTTTTTCCATAACAGATTTCGTGGCACTGAGTCAAAAGCTGCCTTTAAATCGATAAAGGCTATAAATAAATTGTGGGGCATATTAGCAAGACCCACGTTAAAATTATCGCCGTTTTAGCGGCAGGAAACTGCCGCTAAACGGCGATAATGGGCTTGCTAATATGCGTTATAGAATTCCAATAGAAGCCCAGGTTAGATGTCCTGCACATCTAACATGGGCTTCTATTGGAATTCTATAACGCATATTAGCAAGCCCATTATCGCTCGCTTTAGCGGCAGTTTCCTGCCGCTAAAGCGGCGATAATTTATCGCCGGTCTTGCTAATATGCCCCTTTGTTTTTTGAGACCGCTTTCTCTGCAAGTAGAGTTAGTGCCAACAGGTTTGTAGTAAAAGATTAGCTCTTCCGAAATCCAGTTTGGTTAAACGGAATGATGTTTTCATGCTCAGCCCATTTTTCCAATTCTATTAATATATTTGAAGCAAAAACCTTTGCATCAACATCCGTTAACGGATAGAAAGAGGAAAAACACATAGAAAGAGGAAAAAACGCGTAGAAATAAAGATATTTTTCCTCGATACACCTCACCTTGGGAGGAGTAAGAATTTGGTGCTTCCCCAGGTTTAAATAATCTTGTAAATCTAGGGCAGCATCAAAATCCATGGATGCTCTGTGGGAAAACCCACCACAACGCCCATGGAACATCTCCCGAACACAGAGGAAGGCAACACAGCAATTTCTGCTGCCTTGCCTTACTCCATATCTATGAAGCCATCCAAAGCCACGCATAGTGGCTATGTGTGACCTCATAGATATGATTTTGTAATCGAAGGGGGCTCGTAAATAAGCTCCCTAGTTTGGTTTTGTGATGCAGTGACCCTACTGCAGTTCTTGAAAGACTACTAGCAAAAAAAATTGAAATGCCTATGTTCAGGTGGAAACCCACATTTGAAGGATGTGCAGTAAGTATGGCGATGAGAGGAAAGAGGTAGACTGAGGCTCATATTTGCTATTGCTTTGAACTATTGGAAATAGGCTTTGACACTAAGCCTGATTCACTAAGATAGCCAGACCAGTTTTTGTATAAAAAAAAGTCACATTGAGACAGGCTTTAACAAGGAGAAATGTGTTCATTTCTCAAAAACGCCACACATTGCATGTGTGCTGGAGGGCCAAATTCTACACTAGACAGCACACACTGACCTTCCCACTATGGTGGAAGGCTGTGTGTCTCACAAGGCAGTATTATTAGAGTGCCAGCACAGAGGATAACATGAGCAGCAGGCCAATCTTAGGGGCAGATTTACAAGATTGTCACGCAGTGCGCCACCTTGCTGTGTTTCGTGACAGGGAAAGTGCAGAAATGCACTGTATTTAAAAGAATAGAACACATTCCTGCATTTTTCCCCTGAGCTGGTGCCCTTTTGGCAGACTAGCACCAACGCAGGCACCCTTGCACCATGGTGCAAGAGTGCCTTTGTTGCATGCAGGATTGTTTTTGTGCAGGAAGGGGCACGTCCCTGCCCAAAAACAATCCTGAGAGGCATATTCCCCTATGTGTGTGCAGCACACAAAGAAAGAGGAAGTAACAAGGAGAAATAAAGCTCTGGTAAATCTGGGAATACGTCAAAACCATGGGAGTTTTGTGGGTACACCTAGGAAAAGACACATGGTACACTTCCCTAGCGCAGAATAATGCAATGCAGCGATTTGCACTGAGTTGCTTTACTCCAGATTTATGGAGCCAATCAAGGCTACGCAACGTGGGCGTGCATCACTTCATAAATTGCATGTAAGGTTTGCATCACGCATGTACCACATTGCGTGGTGCTAAAGTGATGCAAACTAGCTCATAAATATGTCACTTAGTATATATGGACATGCACCGTTTTTCTCCCTTGCGCAATGCAGCAGATTTGGTTGCTTCATTGTGTTGTGTGACAATATAATAACTCTAGCCTTGAGTTTGTGGCCCATTGTTGGGTGAACACCAGTGTCTTCTTTCCTTTAAATGAGCAGGATCCCAACCAGAAGCATATAAAAGAGGATATTGATCTTACAGAGGTCGAGGTGAAGTGAAATAGAGAACATTACTCTTAAACACCTGTAACATAATAAGAACGTTTGTATTGTGAAGAATGCCAATGTGATATACATAACATTATAGAGAGTGTTCATATGACATTAGGGCAAATAAATGTTCCCAAACTCAATATTAGGTTAGTGGATCTTCAAAATCAGATGAACGTTCACAAAACTTTATCAGCATTAACAAGCATTCATAATGTCTTTTCTGCACTTGAAAAGCTGTCACTCATGCCCTAGTCACCAGCAAATCACCGTCTACACCAAGATCACCAAGCAACTCACCAGCAGACTACAAACCATCCAGAATATGGCAGCCAGACTCATCCTCAACTTCCCCCACAGAACTCACATCACACCTCAAGGAGCTTCACTGGCTCCCAATACACAAAAGTGCTTATTTCAATCACCTCACACATGCATTCAAGGATCTACACAACTCAGGCCCCACCTACCTGAAGAGTTACATCTCCTTCCACCAACCACTTAACCGTGGCGGCAATTCCGCCGCGGTGCGGCGGTTTAGCGGAGTGGGCGGGGCCGTGTCGGCCAACGGACGTTCGCAGCACTACAGAGGTAGTGCTCGCGACGGCCGTTGGCCGACAGACGCACGCAACGGGTTAAACACCTCAGCAGTACTTCTACTCGCACACATCCTATGAATACACATAACCAGATCAGGAGGACAGTTGTTCTCTTACAGCACTCCTAAAGAGTGCAACGACTTCCCTCTTCACACCAGAGTCTCCTCCTCTCACCTTGAAGTATTCAAAAAGGTGAAGACCTGGCTATTTAATAACCAACCTACTACAGGCAAAGTTAGGCACACACAACTGCTCAGCACCAGGATATCCTTGCTAGCGATAGTACGCTTTACAAATACACGTAACACAACATAATTTATCTCCACTGCTAAACCTACAACTCAGCCGAAAGACATTACTAAGGTAGTAAGTTTGTGAAATGTACCCATACTTTTATGTACTCATAACATGGAAATGAAAATCAATATGAAGAAAATGTATTTGAGTGTTCCAAAAACCAATGATTTCCCCTGGGATTTTTAATTGGCTGGGTGACAGTAGGACTCTCTGCTGGTTATAGATACATGCCCACACCTGTAGGAATTTCTGACTTCTTTATGACTGAGGTTTCTTCTCCGCCACTTATTTACTCTCCTCAAAATCTTAAACCAGATGTCCCAAACCACTATATGAACGTGATGAATTAAACATAGCTATTGTAAGATAGTGAAGGATATTTTAAGACATTCTGAGTGCTTAATTTGAGTAGGTGGTTACCGGTGGTGGGCACCAGCACTTACTTATTTTTCCGTATGAGATATTACCAAGTGCAAGAGAGGTAACTACGCACAGATCAGAAAGATGTAGGAATAAAAAGATGGCAAAACGGTCTCAAAAAGACAGCAGGAATCTGCAAGAGCAAGAAAAAGGGACAGGGAGTATCTGCTAGTGGATTAAAGATTACTGGCCTTGTTTTTCGGCGCCCTGACGTTTAATTGCTCCAAGTGCCCGCTTCTGAGCAGAGCTGAGGACACCAGAACTCTTTTAATCACAAATTAAGCACTGGTTCCCAATGGCGAGACACTATAAAACAGGCTCTGATATCAGAAAGGGTCAAAGGTGACTGAAGGCCAAGCAATGTAACAAGAATAGGGCTAATTTTGATGAGCAAAAAGGGATTCGTAGAACATGATTAACTTTTTATATTTAACAGACAGAATAGCTTTCAGACTAGATACCAGAACAAGGGATTTAAGTTTGTAAAATAAGGACAATTGGAATGCCTGTGCCTGTTATCTCTCCTGAGGCTTGAGCCGGGAGATAGTAGGAGGTTTCTTGCACTGATTAGCGTTTTTTGCACATTGTTTTTATTTTATTTTAAAAATATGGGACGTTTTATGCAGGTGTGCTAATTTGTTTTTAAGGACTGCAGGGGGGCTTCGCTCGGTTTTAAAGCTGAGTTTGCAACATACCGGGTCAGCGGGGGCCACCATCTTGGGGCTAGTACTGGGTGCAGTCTAGTGCTCCACCACCACTACACCATAAAGAGCAAGGCTGGCGCGAGCGCGCCGCCGGCGCGTCGAAGGCGCGCCATAGGCAAGCCCGTCTGCGCCCGTCCGCGCTCGGCCAGGGCTCGGCGCCAGGAACCCTGCAAGTATGTTGCCAGGTAAAATCACCATTTTCCAATATTCTAAAACAGGGCTTCTCGCCTTGAACCCTGGTGCCAAATGTTCAGAATGTGTTTGCCTTAAATTTGATGAGAAGCCGGCCTTAGTCTCAATGACCTGCCCACACTGCCTCGCGACACTCCCAAACATCCTTTATCAAGGCATTAGTATTAAAAAGGAGGCGAGAGATATGACAGTGGGCCTAGAAACGCCGGCTCTTAAATGTATCCTGCTAAATGCCAGATCATTGATCAAGCACAGCCTTGAATGTGCCAGGCTTTTCGAGGACAGGGAAATTAAACTGGCCTTCATTGCCGAAACCTGGACGGACGAAGCATCAGGGCCAGACCTGGCGATAGCCACTCCGACTGGGTTTTCATGCCACACTTTGAATAGGCCACTTAGGAAAGGGGGCGGTCTGGCAGTGATTTACCCGAGCTCTATGAAGACGCTCTTTCGGCCCGTCTCTTTCCCCGCCTGCGAAGCACTTTTCTTTAGTCTCTGTCTAGCGCCTCATCACACTTTTAAAGGGATCCTAATCTATAGACCACCAGGGGCTAGGAGTGCCTTCAATGCTTCCATCAGCAATCTGCTGGAGGATAGCATTGGTAATGAGACCTATACTATACTTGCGGATTTTAATTCTCACCTTAAGGCCTCATCAGATCAGGATACTATGATCCTAATAGACGCAATGAAGAGCGCAGACCTCCAGCAGATTGTTACCGGCCCTACTCATGTGGCAGGACATACCCTGGATGGGATCTTTTCAAACCACCCTGACCTTCGGTTTACCAGGGCTTTGGCCCTGGTTTGGACTGACCACGCGGCCGTCCTATTTGAGATTGGTCTTAGGGACCAGTGCAGTAGTGGGGCTTGCAGTGAGAGGCAGGTAGTGGGTAGAGCTTGGAACAAAGTGGATGGGGATGTCTTCCAGACTCTTCTTAAGTCGACTGCTGTCCAGGGATTTGCAGGGCCAGAAGAAGGGGCCATTGTATATACGGACTGGCTGGGGAAAGCCTGTGATATAGTTGCCCCAGAAAGAACCCTTTTTCCCAGAAGAGTCGCTCCCTCCGCCCCTTGGTTCACGGATGACTTGAGGCTGGAAAAAATTAAATGTAAAAGACTCGAGTGGAGCTGGAGGAAAGAATATAGGGAAACAGAAAAGAAGGCCTACAAAAGCAGCCTTGTGACCTATAAACAACTCGTGTTCTTTGCCAAGCAAAGGTTCTTTGTCAATCAAATTGATTTAGCAAAGAAGTCGACCAAAGAACTTTTTAGGACTGTTTCTAACTTGGCCTCGCCGCATCCAGCTAAGGTGCAGTCAAGTCAGGAACTTTGCGATGACCTGGCCGACTTCTTCTTAAATAAAGTGGAGAGCATTTTCTCAGTGTTTAACGTTCCATGCAAAGTCGGGAGGCCTGGAGCCAATGAAGATAGGGCTGTGCGCACTCTTGATAAGTTCGACCTACCATCAACGGAGAATATTCGTAACCTGCTCCTGGAAGTAAGATCCGGGTCTCCTCAGGACCCCTGCCCGGCCGAAGTGACCAAACTAGCTATGGAACCTGTCATCTCTGCACTTCTGCCCATTTTTAATTCAATGATCGAAACTGGACACTTCCCTAAAGTTTGGAAGGTGGCCTCGATTTTACCCCTTCTGAAAAAGCCCAGTCTGGATCCCAAGGACCCTAACAGCTTTCGCCCAATTTCTAGGCTCCCCTTGCCAGCCAAAATAATAGAAAAGGCTTTGAATACCCAACTAAGTGTCTTTCTTTGCGAGACTCATGCTTTGGATCCCACCCAGTACGGGTTCAGAGTGGAACACAGCACAGAATCAGCCCTTATTAAGGCCACAGATGAGATCAGGAAGGCGGTGGATCAGAGGGGCAAAGCCGCCTTGGTCCTCCTGGATCTCTCTGCGGCTTTCGATATGGTCCATCATGATCTTCTGATGGACCGGTTAAGGGCGATTGGGGTTCAAGGGAAAGCCTGGAAACTTATTCAGTCGATTTTGACAGGGAGAGTACAAACTGTATCCTTGGGGGATTTCAAATCTAAACCCTTCATTTTACCTTGTGGGGCATCGTTGAGCCCCACATTATTCAATGTTTATGTCTCTTCGCTTGGGCCCATCATTAGGACGTTTGGGTTCGAGCTCACCTCCTATGCGGACGACACCCAAATTGTGGTGTCCCTGCTCCCAGGTCAGGAGACGGGCATAGACAGCCGCTTCCAACTCTGCATGAAATCGGTGGGCAGTTGGATGGAAGAAAACTGCCTCAAATTGAATGCAGGGAAGACGGAAGTGGTGCTATTCGGAAATGATGTCAACTTCTGGACCCCGATCTGGTGGCCATCATCTATGGGTCCCCTCCTGCTTCTGTGAAGAAGGCAAAAAACTTGGGAGTGATAGTTGATGAGAATCTGAACTTTGGGGACCAAGTCAATGCAGTTGCCTCTTCCACAGCGCATGTGATCAGAACAGTAAAACAAATATTACCATTTCTACCAGTTGACAGAAGGCAAACGGTGGTCTCCGCGCTAGTCCTGTCAAGGCTTGATTACTGCAATAGCCTCTACCTTAACATTATGGAACGCTCTATGAACAAATTACAGAGGCTTCAGAATGCCGCTGCAAGGCTACTTACGGGTACCCCTAAGTTTGCCCCAATTTCCAACGAAATCAGAAAACTACATTGGCACCCGGTGAGGAACCGTGTGCGTTTTAAATCCCTGTGCACGGTTTTCAAAGCACTTCAGGGAAGAGGACCAGCTTACCTACAACAACAGTTTAAGCGGTATTTACCAAATAGAAACTTACGGTCATCTGGGGCTAGGTTGGTCAAAGTCCCAGCCACAAAAAGGGCGAGGTGGGGCGACCGAGGCTTTATTGCGGGGGCAGCCAGGGCCTGGAATGATCTTCCAGTCCATCTCAGAAATACAACAGACCTGCTGGTCTTCAGGAGGGGCCTGAAGACGTGGCTGTTTGATAAATAACCTGCCTGTTCTTGCTTTGGCCGACGGAGTGGTAACTAGCGCCAGGACACCCTCGGGTAATCGAGCGCTCAATAAATATCCTTAACATAACATAACATAACTGATAAAAGGAGATGGATTATATGAAGCAAACAAAAAAATCTCTCTAGAAGAATATGTGGTGCAGTTAATTTAATAGGGTGTTTGTGAAATTAAAGTAATGGAATTGTTAAGGGCCTGGATTTTGAAGGTACACCCCAAAATCAGACAATTTGAACCAAGAAAGCTTACTAAGTCTGGCCTAAATCAGTAGAAGTAATCAGCAATTTACTCAGAGCTATCCTTCAGATCACAAATAACTAATAAGCCCATGCCTCAAACAGTAGAAATATAATTTATGTTCTAGATATCGGACTGGGATTGTGTAGGCAGCTCAACTATTTTTCACCAAACGAAACATCTTTTTAGTTTTGCATAATTTGGTGCAACTCTGCAATCTTGGCTTTACTCATAAGAACCTTGACCACCCTTTTTGCATTATTGAATGCACGGAACCTTCCACATTCTTTCTTGACTCTAAACAAAAATTACACAAGCACATTAAGAATATTTCTAAAAATCAGTTTATATATTGAGACACTTTGTCTTCCATCTCCACTGCAGATTGCCCTGTTGAGGACCAAATCCTACTGTAATGGACAAACTTGGGACCATTGGACTGCTCCAACAGAAGCAGCAACACCCCAGCAGATTTGGGGAATTGGAGGTTGTTGGATCTATCTGCAGGGAAATTCTGCTTGTGATTCTCTGGGGCATCGGACCCAAGATTATGTCATGTGAGAAGGATAGAGCCAATGGGCTCCAAGTATGGTGCAAAAGTGGGGCAGAAGAGTGTGGATGCAGCAAAGCTCCTGTCAGGATAATTGAAGTGAAGCTTCAGAGCCTCTCTCCAGAAGTGAAGTGGTCTGGATTTTCCTATCGGCCTGATGAGAGACACTGAAGTGTGGCTTGCCCTCAAACTCGATAATTCTGAATGAGACAATGGGTGGCTGAAGGAGGGTGTCAATTATTCCGCTGCGGCTCTCTGGTGTTTGGGATCTGTGGATCCCAAAGCAAGATAGACTTTATCTATTTTAGGATGCGAGTACCTGTTTTATCCAAATATAAGCAGCCTAGAGAAGGAAGCAGCACAACACATTTCTTCCATGATTATTTTGTCACATTCGTTGCCCATTACTTTCTTTTCCTCCCTGATTTTTGCTTTGATCAGGATTTCTTGTGGACTTGATCTTTACGAAGACATATCCTGGGATCTTTCCCACCAATGATTCAGGCTGGTTTTGGTGCCAGGCTTATCAACCTTAGTCTTGCCTCACAGCTACAACAAAGAATGATAAAAATTGACAAGTGGTTAGGTAAAGAAGATCTATACATGCTTACCCTTTAATATTTTGTCCCTCAGCATTTGTCCATGATATTAATGTCCCACAATATCTTGGAATTGATATTCAGAAGCTTATTCCCTATTGCCCTATTTGCATCCTCCTAATCATACCTCCTCTTCTCAGCCTCCAATGTTAATCTCCCTCTCTCCAGTTCACTGCCATGTATGTTGAAAGCTTCCACTGCTAGAACAGGAGTCATGTATGTAATTTATGTATTCTACCTAGTCTTCATTTGTTCAGGTAATTATACTTGTAGTTTGTTTAATCGTTGTTATTTCTCCGAATTCTATTTCATTGTCTTCATATTTTTTAGATTCTGACCTGGAGCAGTGCACCTCTCATTACACAGCTGGGGATCTCTGAACTCCCTCCAGAGCACCAAATTGATGTCAAACTTAGCATGGACCTCTGATTGACACAGGTGAGTGCAGCCCAGAAACCCTGAGTTCATGCTAGCCACCAGTCTTAGCCTCCCAAGTAGCGGGGTCAACAGGCACGTGCCACCATGACCAGCACATTTTTCATTGTTTGATGTTTTTTCTCATTTGTGTATTCTGTTTATATTCTTCCCTTCATGATATACCAAACTTTGCCTAATCCTGTTTTTTTGTGAAGTGTATTCAATCTTATCTATAGTTCTACATTTGTACTAAGGTTTTAGTGTAAACAAGGGGAGTTTGAAGTGCAACGTGTAAGCCCCTCACCCCCCAAGGAAGCAGCAGGCTGTAAAGACTTATTAAAGCTGCCAAGAGTACAACAGCAGAGGTGAAGCAGGAGGGGCACATGGAAAACTGGATATACTAAACTTTTGGAATTGTGAATAAGTGCATGTTTTGTTGTGGTCACCCCCATTTTGTATGCTGGTTTATTAAATTTACGCACTGGGACACTGCTGTCCAGACCCAAGTGTTAGATGATACCTCATTGCTAGATAAGATTAGTCGGAGGTAGAAGCTGTCATTTGTGGTTTTTCTACATGATTATCTGACTCTCTTCACTATGTGTGCACACATAGAAATAGGAAAAAACGAGAATAACTAAAGATATTTCTCCCCGCTATGCCTTCCCTTGGGATGCGTAGCATTTTGACACATTCCCAGGTCTACCAGTAATGGTAAATCTGGGAATGCGCCAAAATCCATGTGTGGTTACATGGGAACACCCACGCTCCAACCGTGTAACACCTCCCTTGGGCAGAGTAACCCAAAACAACAATTTGCACTGCATTGTGTTACTCTAGATTCATCAAGCCACTCAGGGCCTCACAAAGTGACTTTGTGTTGCTTGATAAATCTTACTTAAGAGTTGGGTCACTCTTGTGCTCCATTGCGTGGTACAAAGGCGATGCAGCTCTTTGATAAATTTGGCTCTAAGTCTTTGAAAATAGGTGAACTCCGACATGTGTCAGAATCAGGAATAATCATTTATCCACCAAATGTTATCAGGAGCTCACTTCTTGTCACAGGCGTGTGACATTGTGTCATGTCCTTTAGGATAGTCCCATCATGTACACACCAATTAGATACATTTTATTCCATCCACACGACATAACGGTCCTACACAGGTGACCTTTTACCTAGTAGCTTACTTCTGTCTATTCGACACCAGGCTCTCTGTACCCTATCTTAATCCCTGTACCTGACGTACATAAACATGTCCCCAGGCACAGCAGATTTATTCTGTATGAGGGTCACCACTTTTTTTCATCCATGGCCAACAGGCAGCTGTGCATGATCATGTTTGTTTAGAAAAGGATTAGCAAAGGATTAGTGAATGTTTTCAAAACATATCGATTCTAGAAGAAACCCTGGAGTGACCACTTTAGTATAAAAGACCCTCACTCCCCCTTACAAAACAGAG
Source organism: Calotriton arnoldi (assembly GCA_963921515.1). Lineage (NCBI taxonomy): Eukaryota > Metazoa > Chordata > Amphibia > Caudata > Salamandridae > Calotriton > Calotriton arnoldi. The sequence goes on from CAWUFW010013051.1 coordinate 49,040, forward strand.
GAGAATTCCTCCCAGGCTGGACCAAGACTCTGCAGGCTGATCCTTCAACAGGCAGAGACCTGACATCCCTTGTGGGGTGCCATCCTCGACGCAGAGACGGGGTCCTTCATTCAGAACCATCAGGTGAGGGGTTAGAACTTCCCCGGGGGATTCTTGGCTCCATTAGGATATATCCTAGCACTTACATACACATGCTTCACCTACATATCTAGGCTAGGTACATTTAGGTAGGCTACGCATCATAGGAGTACGCCAATGCTATTGTTTTATATAATCTGCTTTTATTCATCTTATTAGCACTATGGTAGAAATGTATCTACTATTCACGATATTGGTGCTAGTGATCACATTTGTCTGCTCCTGTCTTTTGATTGTCGCAGTGAATGTGTTTCATACTAGATTGACGCTTGATCAATAAATAATTATTGAAACTGTTCCAATCGCAATTCTATGTGTATTCTGAGAAAAGTAAGCACAAGTGACTGAGCGAAAGATACCGTATTGTTTTCCACGATACCTAAGGAATCAGGGTTGTCATGTTCAGTGGTTGCCAGAAACTACCTACACTGCTGTAGAATACAGGGGGTTGGTAGTGGCACTGTAGAGCCAGCTGATCTACTGGCTGACTCATCCTGTGGGGGTGTCCAGAGTCTGTCTGCACACCAAGCCCTCAGTTTAGGTCATCCAAAATGTGCAGGTCCTGGGGGTCCTATGTACTATACGACAACTGTTTGCAGTACTCATGTACTGACAATGCAAAAGAGTGGCCAATCTGCTCAGGGTGAGAAATGAACTAATACTAACTAGCATAATAGTAACATGTTATTTATAGTACTTTGAGACAGTATGATTACTGATGCTCATAATAAATTTTAAATTAAGGCTGTCCCTTGATTCAAATAGGTTGACTCTATTTTGTTTTGAATGACAGAATGTGTCACTCTGTTTTCTATTAAACTTGACATTTGGTTTACTGGAAGCATTCTGCACCAAATTTGCGATAATCTAAACATATCTTTATGTCGTGGTTTGTAAAGTACATTTGAATTTGGTAGGAAGCTGCTTTATAGAGAGTCTCAAAGTTATTTTAAGTGTATGAGCAGTCTAGAATTTTCAGTCATCAGCCAAGCCTAGAAACTTTAGCCAATCGTCAATAATTGAAGGGAAATCAGAATACCAACCTAATTAAATTTTGCCAAGTCACAACAAAGACAGGAACAAATATCAAGTGCTGCATGAACTAAGGAATACCAATCATTCAGGACTTAGACGAGGAAGACCTGTACTCGGAATAATGAAGTTTACCAGTCAGCAACTGGGCATTCCTTCCTCGCACACATCTTCATCATCCAGTCCTTACTGCATAGCCAATACCCAAGCTGAAACACTTTGGTTCAATTATCAATACATAATAAATACTGAACACCAAATCGCAACACTTAGGGCCTGATTCTGATCTCGTTCGGAAAGCATACCGACTGAATCGGTTCCAGAATGCTTTCCGTACGACTCGGATCGGGAGAGTCCGACCGACCGAGTACCATGCATCCGTATGCATCTGGATCCGTTTCGGTCGAACTCCCATTGACTTCAATGGGAGCCTGTGTTCCGAACGAGAACACAGGCTCCCATTGAAGAAAGGTGTTGTTGGGGAAAATCGTGCACCCTGTGGCGGGCACCCCATGGTACTTGCCACACTGTGCATGGTTGGGAAGAGGGGGCCCATGGGTACCCCCACGGGCCCGATTGGGAGGGCCCCGGGTGAAGGAGGGCCTGCTATGGGCTCCCAAAGACCGATTCCGGCAGCCGTTTCATTGCGGCCAAACCAAATCAGAAAGGCTGTCCGAATCGGTCATCGTACTCTCTCACTCGGAAACCGAGTCCATAGAGCTGTACGAATCGGCTCTGGAAAGGCTCCTCCTGTCTGAATGCCTTTCGGAACCGATTCGGTCATCCCTAATGGTTTCCAGGCTTCGTACTTGGTCGTTCGGAAGTGTGTCCAAATCGGTTGGAAACAAGGTCTCTGGATCAGATTCGGCAAAACCAAATCGAATTCGGAGCCCTTCCGACCGACATCGGAATTGACCCCTAGGTGTTTAATAAAGAAAACACTTTAATGACTCAGATGTCATGTACAACAGATAACACATGATCAGAAAAAGAGGTAGGTGATGAACCCCCAACCTGTAACCGATAGTGACACATAAAGGTATGAGGGGATGCCCAAGTAGCAGCGCAACAAATATCACAGAACGAAGCTTCCTTAAATGGTGCCCAAGAGGCGGACTCCACCTGGTTGATCTGCCCTGGATAGAAGAAGGCAGCTGTTGTCCAGCAATATCATAAGACCCCATAATTGCCAACTTAACCCATCTGGACAAGGTAGAAGTAGAGAGGTGAAGACCTTCATCAAAGAGGTCAAAAGGCAAGAGAAATGAATCCACACTATGGAAAGACTCAGTTCGAGACTAATAAACAGACAAAATCCTATGGACATCTAGGGTATGCAACAGGACTTGGTCTTCCGAGGAAGGATCCTGAAAAAAAACCTGGAAGAATTATATCCTCCGAAAAATGAAAGGACGTAGACATCTTAGGCAGAAAAGAAGGAAGAGGTCCCAAAATAACATGATCTGGAAAAAATGAAAAAAAGGAGAAGACAACAATGCACCAATTTCCCTAATCCATCTACCTGAGTGGATAGCAACAAGGAACACTGGCGTGGCTGTCAAAACTTCAAATCTGAAGACTCAAGAGGCTCAGGCAGAGGACACTGCAGACTATGCAACACCAGGGAAAGATCCTATAAGGGAACTTGAAAATTCAACACTGGCTGCTTAAGATAAAAACTCCTCAGAAGGTGGGAAATGGCCATAACATCAGGACCCCTAATAGCCTGAATTGCAGCCCACTGGTTGCGCATAGGTGAAACTGCCAGACTCATCAAAAAACCATCTCTCATGAACTCCAAGATATTACTGGAATCACACACAGAAGAAGACACAGCCTTAGAGCTGCATCACTTCTCAATATTCCTCCAATGACACCCATATGTCTTCAACACAGAGGAACGCCTAAACTGCTAAGTAGATTTTGCAACTACCGCAGAAACACCTTGTGAAATCAGTCTCATCCTCTCAAATGCCAGACCCTGAATTTCAGTCTCTTCTCTGACTCCAGAGACTGGTGTGGAGACCTCAGTGGAGATGGTAGAAAGGGGAACTGCCACTTGGGAGACACTGATAAATAAATGAGAAGGGGAAACAAAGAGCTCCTGCCCCACCCAGGAGCCACCAGTAGAACCTCTGCATGGTTTGACTGAATCATTCTCACTATCCTGGATATCAACTGAAAAGGAGGGAAACAATATAGGAGACCTGCCGGCCACCGCACTGACAGAATACCCATTCCCAATGCCCCTTGAGAAGGAATCAGGGACCAGAAGGAGGGGAGAAGAGTGTTGACCTCTGTCGCAAACAGATCCAACCAAGGTGTTCTGTACCTCAACATGATTCGATTAAATAGATGAGGCCAAAGACAAGGGCTATCGAGGATGGGAAATGATGGCTCAAGTGATCTGCAGGTCTATTCTCCCTTCCCGCAGATAAACTGCCCACAAAGCCAAAAGATTCAGCTTCGCCCAACTGCAAATACTCCAGGCAAGGAGATTCAGACTCGGGGACCCCATTCCTCCTGCCTGTTGATGTATGACCGAACCACCTGGGTATCGGCCTGGATACAAATTGTCCGAGATCTGATCACCTGGGCAAAACTGAGAAGGGCCATCCGAAAAGCTGCCAACTTGCTCCAATTGGAAGATCGGGAGGCCTGAGCTGACAACCACTTCCCTTGAGCTGACTGATGGTGACAAATGTCACCCCAGCGCACCCAGCTTGTATCCGTGGTCACTATCATACAGAAGAAGGACTCAGAAGTAGCCCTCTTGACAAGTGTTCTTCCACTAACCACCATTGAAGATTTTGATTTTCAATGTCACTGGAACTAGGAATTCGTATTCCTGTGACATTGGATCCCAATGCTGAAGAAGGTGGTGAACCAGAGGAAACAAATGTAAACAGCTCCAAGAGATTTTGGCGAGAGTCAATGCCATTTACCATTGACTCCGTAACTAAGTTCTCACTGGGACCGTCTCGTTGGCCAAGAGAGACGCCAAATGAGAAATCAACCTGCTGAGAAGAAAACCATGTGGACTGCACAAATGTGCCAAATATTTTCTTAAACGAAGAAGGAGAAGCAATGAGCCAATCATCCAAATACAGGGTACACTAGAGTTCCTGCAGAATCAATTATACACACCTTGGAGAAGACCATGGGGGTGGAGAACAGACCAAATGGCAGGACCTTGAATTGGTATTGGACGCCATTGATTGCATATTGGAGGAACTGATGGGAATTTGGAAGGATGGGAACGTGTAGGTAGGCATCCTGCATGTCTATTGAACACAAAAAGTCCCCAGGCTTGATCAATGACATGATGGAATGGGGGTACACCAATTTGAATGATTGGCATAGAATGAACCTGTTTAAGCCCTACAAGTCCAGCCCTAGACGGTATTCTTCCGATGGTTTCTGAATCAGAAACAGAATTGAATAGTAGCCCCAACCTTCCTCCTCTGGGGGCACTACAGAAATTGCTGCCTTGTCACTGAAACTGAACACCCTTCTGAGGGTTCAGCAAAACTGGAGTTACCCTGAAAAAAGGAGGCAGAAGGGAAATAAAAGTAATCCTGTAGCCCAAGCTTCTGAGACTGTTATTTACCAAACATGACCTAAGTCCTGGAGACAGCCCCCCACTGGCAGATTGATGGCATAGTCATGCATTTGGAGGGAGAGGAGGTAGGCTCTGAGTATGGAAACTGGCCTGGTGCTGGAACCTGTATTTGTCAAAAAACCGAGGGGTGCCCCGGCCACAACCCCTGACTTGAAAGGGCTGAGTGGAACCCCTGGATGATCCAGGACAAAGAATTTACGATAACCAAAACCACAGACCCTAGTGAAAGGCTTAGGTGGATTGATCAGTTTCCTATTTTCCGCTGTCCTTTTCACCAAACCCTTAAATTCTTGTTCAGGCACCTTGGAACCAGAAAATGGAAATTTCAAAAACTACTGCCTTCTTGAGAGGCATCAGACTTCCATGAATGCATCGAGATAGTCTGCGTGCAGAAATATCTGCCCCAGATACCATAGCAGAAGAGCCCAAGTTATCAAATGAAAAGTCAGACAGATAATGGACCTGTTGTTCCATGACCCCATGGAGAGAACAATTGGACCCAGCAGACAGCTTCTCAGCCAACACCTGAAACTCCTGCAGCATGAACTGAACAGTATACATAGAATAAGTGTTAGCTCTGACCGAAAAGTTAGAGGCAGAATACAGTCTTTTAACTGCAGCCTCGATGTTCACAGGATTTAGAGGAAAGAGCATCTGCTGACAAAACTGAACGCTGTGTAGAAAGACCTACTATAAGGTTGTCAACCTTAACTCTAGAGGGAACTTCCTTTGAAAACCCTTCTAAAGGATACAGTTTCAGAAGAAAGCGAGGAAAGGATTGACGCTCCAAATCCTTCCACTCATTGGTCAACACTTTTCTAACAGAACTGCGCAAAGGGAGGCACTCGATTCAGTGCATTAATAATGTGCTAGAAAATTCTCCTATGTAGGTGTCACCACAGGAGCAGAGAACGCCAAATTATCCCCTTGTGTGTGACAATACCGCCATCAGGTCCGTACCCTGCACAAATCGCCCTTTTATATCCTCCTCATCTGTATCAGGCAAAGGGTCAGGATCCAGGCGAGGCAATTTATGAAGGACAGGATCAGCATCTCTCGCCCTCATTGCAGCCTCAACTGCTGCTGTAATCATGTTCTGCAGTATCTCCAAAGAAGGCCTGTTCCTCCATACCTCCTGGAGCATTAGCCTCCATTGTGCTGGTAGGAAAGATTCATTTCCAACACTTTCTGAATCAGGCTTTGTTGCCCAGCAACAAGGCCTATTCATGCCAAAAACCTTGCAATAAGACGCAAGGTTGCAATTTTTTTAAATGGCCACCTGTTTCACTCAACGTGCCCAAACTCCTGGATTAAACGAGAAATTCCTGAGTCTATTAAAACCAAACTGGTGGCTCGCCGGATGCTGTAACGAAGAGAAAAGACTGCCCAGTGAGCTCCAACATGCATGCATGAGTCCCGAATGCCCTGCGCTTCAGTATGACTCATCTAATTTGCAGAAAAAAAACACTAGAACAGGTCTTTTGGAAACAAGGAACAAAAAGCATTAAACCATGTAAACTTGGTTTAAAAAACTAAACAAAATGAGGAAACAAGAAAAAAATACCCTCACCTCAGCTGGTCACAGGCATGAATACTATATCAGAGAAAAACAAAACAGGATTTGGTTAGGTTGGGCATGATGTGATAGGGGTGGTCATATTGGGTGAATATTTGGCTGGTTAAGGTAATCAAGATATGTGGCAGCAGATGGCTGCTCGTGTAGTAAGGACTGGACAAGGAAGATGTATGAGGAGGTAATTGGTTGTGGGGAGATGAAAGAGGAAGTGAAAAAGGTACATTTAGCGACAAGTCATTGAGAGCATGAGCTTCAATATTTTACACAAACACAGAAGACGTAGGAGTCCTTACCATTATCCATACTTCATCACAGTCTACACTCTAAGTGAATGACATTCAAATTCATGGAACTCTTAACATGTCACTTCCAACCAATTCAACCACCTTCCACCTCATCTACAGGCTCCCTGGGCAGAACAAAGAAGAAATCATTGATCTCCTCGCCATCAAATAAATTCAATATACGCACTACCCTTTTCAGAAACTTCAACTTTCCTGTCATTGCAAGCACAAAGAAAACAAGAAATAAACTCCTCAATTTCATCACAATCAATATGGTACAGCAAAACAACCTATATCATTAACAGAATCGACAAGGCTGATAACTCACACAATGAATTACATAAAATACTAAAAGAATTTACCAACCCTTCTTCCTGCCAAACAGACAGTCCATCTTCACCAGATTGGGTAGACACATTGTCTACCTTCTTTAATAAAAAAGCTAACACCTTACCTAATACTGCCACAGTATTTCTAGAAGAGTTCATCTGCCTGGTACATAAGACTATGCATGGAAATGGGCCAAGTTACCTGTCCAAGAAACTTAAATGGTACACACCAAATAGGAATCTTAGGTCGGGAACTAAACATCTACTCACCCCTCTCAGGGTCCATACCACCAGAAATGGTGCCAGATCATTTTCCCATTTAGCTCCTCTCTTTTGGAATGAGCTTCCAATGCAACACCGAATGATCACTGATCAAAAAACGTTCATAAAGAAGCTTAAAACCTGGCTCTTCTGAACGTTCTCTCTTCTCCTTATGCCGTGAACCTTTACCTTCATTTGAATCCGCCACAGGGCTTTGAGACCCCTCCGGGTGATATGTGCGCTCAATAAAACCTTATAACATAACATAACATGTTGTTTACCCAATACACTTCAAAGTCCATATCCTCAACATGATCCTCTCACTCCAGCAATTATCCATTGCAAACCACACATTTTCTTGGACAGGACTAAACATCTTGTTATCAACTAATCCTGCTTCATGTTCAAACAATACACCTAGCCCAAATACATAGAGAACAACAACTTTACCATCTGGCAAGGACTTCTCCTCTGAAAAAGTAAACAAACTTTACTCTGGCCATCAACACAACCCTGACACAAGATACTACCAACCTTCTCAGCAATTTCAACACATTCCCAGAAAAAAAAAACATATGTAACCATGCCCAAAGAAAAGACAAAAGCTCAAATCAAAACAATCTGCACCTTGGTATTCCGAAGACATCACAGACAATTAGTACATCATTTGAAAACAGAAAATCTGATTGTGTGGTTCCCTCATACTATTAAATCTATATTTAGAACATGCAGACAAATCATCATATAAGTCAGAGCCAAATGCTACAACAAACCATAGCAGAACACCTAATCAAAAGCAGAATGATTTTCAAGATTATCAAGCACTGTGCAAATCCAGAATCACCATTTCCACACTAAACAAAACAGTGCAATTTCATCAACCACTTCTTCAGTAAAAAAATGCTGAAAATCTGTCAGCACATTAACATCATCAAGCCAACAGTCCTCCATACCCCACGTCCCCGGTGTAGCACCCCACAATTGTAATCTTGAACCTCCTCTCTTTCACCTACCCCCTTCTATGAAGATTATGCCCTACCCCCATCGTTCACCAAAGCCCTTGCATGAGAAACCCTCTCAACCCTGCTTAGAATCAAGAACGCCCTCACACAGAGCATGCTCCGCACAACCTTTAAAAAATAAAAATTACATTTTTATAAATTATTTGACACCAAAACTACAATATTCCAATCAGTAGAAACGGAGATATGCAATTTCAAAGACCTAAGGCAAGTATAGCACCTAAAAGCACAAAGCGCCACTCTCAGTTACCTGGTCGTGCAAGACTGGGTGAAAGTCACAAGTTCAAGTCGACACGATGAATTGTGGGCTGGATACCAGGAGCACGTTGGTCCTGCTGAAAATGTTGCCTTCTAAATCCAGCGCAAAGAGTTCCGTTCATGGTGGATGAGGCCGCGAGGAGCAGCAAGAGCATCTCAGATGGTTGTCACTGTAGTGCGAAGAGCAGGCCGGGCGTCGTGGACTGTCACCACTGTAGAGAAGAAGATCCTGTTGGGTGTCACAGACAATCGTTGCTGGAGATTCGTGTTGGCAGTCACTACGGGCTGTCAATGCTGTATCGTAAAGTGCTGATCTTGTGTTGCCGGTCGTCACTGGTGGTCACTGTAGTTGGGTTCACCGGAGCTTTTCTTTGGCGATTGGCACAGGCATCAAGATCTTGGCACGAAGAGCCCAAAACTTTAAGATTTCTCCTTTGTGAGTCAGAGGAATGCACTCTGATGACAGCCAAGGATACAGAACCTGGGGAGGCACCACTTGCTGATCAGGGACTCACTCTTGCAGAGGCCAGGAGTGCTCAGGCAGTTCCAGTTGCGGGTCCAGTTGCAGGTCCAAGTAGCAGGTCAGCTGGGCAGATGCGGGCAGACCTTTGAAGCTTGTTCTCTCCCTGTAGCATATAACAGATGGTAAGTCAGCTGAACCTTGGAGTCACTCAGTCTGGAATGAAGGGAGCAGGTGCAGTCTTCCTTCTCAGCAAGCATTCCTCAAGCAGCAGGGTAGCAGGGCTACCTTCTTCTGTAGTATCCACAGGCCCAGGAGTGTACTGACGACTGGGTTTGAGGGTCCTCTTTTTATACCTGGTGCCAACTTTGAAGTGGGAGAATCTTCTGGAGTTTCCCCCTACAGAGGTGTCTGAAACTTCCTGCCTCCCTGCCCTGGTCACAGTCTGACTGGGGGTCACGATAAGCTAGTGTGAAGCCCTTTGTGTGTGAGCTGGGTCAGTGCCTATTAAGTGTAAATGTGGTAGGTAACAGCTCCACCCTCCCATTAAGCAAGGATGTCCCATTCTGCTAACACCCAGATCCTCCATTGTGATGCTGTCTGGGAGGAATACACAAAAGTCCATATGTAACTGTGCTTTTTTATTTATCCTCTTTTTTCTTTCTTTGTTTGTTTGTTTGTTTGTTTCTTGTTTTCTTCCTTTCCTTCTTTCTTTCTCTTTGTTTTCCTTCTTTCTTCCCTCTTTCTCTATCCTTCTTTCTCTAGTTCCTTTTCATTCCTTCTATCTTTTCCTTCTCTTTCTTTCTTCCTCTTTCCTTTTCTCTTTCCTTATCCTTCTTTCGCTCTCTTTTTTATCTCTCATTCCTTCTCCTTCTGCCACTTTCTGTCCTTCTATCCTTTTCTTTCTTTCTTTCTTTCTCTCTCCTTCTTTCTTTCCTTCTCTTTTGTTTCTTCTCGATTACTTTCTTTTTCTTTTCTTTCTTTTTCTTTTCTTTCTTCCTTTCATTCTTTCTTTCTTTTTTCTTTCCTTCTTTCTTTCTTTCTTTCTTTCTTTCTTTCTTTCTTTCTTTCTTTCTTGCTTTCTCAAAGGCAAGGGGCTTGCAGCCAATGCTATACAGGTTGACTTTTAAAATAGTCCCTTTAATGTCAGGGAGAACTATGGTAATGTGCATGTTTTTTTAGACCAAAAACCTTTTTTGCCTGTAGTAAACAATGGTTTTCTAGAATGATGAGGACCTGGCATATTCCCAAACAATAAAGTTTTGCAAAGACCACCACAAAACAAAACAAGAATTGCCAGAATTCTGGTGGCCAAATGCCAGATCTATTGGCTGTGCAAATATTTGTTCTGTTATGTGTGCATGTGTTTGATGCAAAAACAACAATTGATGGACAGAATGCAGAACAATGTCATACATTCACCCCAGTACAGAGATCTGGGCCTAAATCCATCGTTTTTTTGCTCACCATGCCATTCCAGTTTGAACCCAGACATATGCAAATCAGTCTTGACCCTGTGCCCAATGGGAACAGTCCAGCCCGAACTGCCAGGCCAGGTCCTCCCTGGACTGGAAACAAGCATCCTAGGACCGGTTTCGGGGTTTCACCCCTCTTCAGCCAGGATAGCTTGATTCCAGTGGCATGTGCATGTGTTTGATGAACAGTTTTGTTTCTGTGCATATGTTTTCAAGAGGGTACTTTAGGTGAAACATTTTTTTTTAAATGTAAACCTCTGAAACATAATTTAAATGTAATTTAATATTTACAAAATAAAAAAATGTTATTTTAAAATTAGGCTTTTAATGCAAGAGCATTTTCTATTTTGCTTTACATTTAAAAAAAATATACAAAATTAATTTACAATCATTTTAATCTACTTATATACTTAGTAACTTTTTTTAGTTCATTAAACTTTTACTATGACCTATAATTTATCATCAGGAGATCTTTGCCATCGGTATGAAGTTATTCCTATGGTAAAGTATAGGGAAAATGTTATAAAGTTTTCTAAACTTAAAGAAAATATTAAAATATTCCTATATTAAATAATGTTTTAAATTAATGTATATATTGAGTCTAAATGAAGAATAAAATAACAAATGCTACAGCACTAATAACTTAATTTTGAACTAAATAATTAAACAATTTAAATATTAAAATATTAAATTAACATTGTTTTTTTTAAATATCTGTCAAGAAGAAACAAGTGTCCAAAAGTAAAATGTGTATATGTATTTATCATGTATTAAACATTACAAAAATGTGTTCATATAATTAATTTAAATTAATGTAATTATTTTTAGTTACATTCAAATAAAAAATAATATATTTGTAATTATTATATTTTTTTAACTTAACATTCATTTTAGATATATTTTTTTAAAGTCAAATAATTTAATTTAGTTGAACATAGTTTCCTGTGGGGTTCTACTTTAAGTGCCTGCCTTCCTTATTTTGTAAGGGGGGTGTTGCAGTATCATTGGTTCAACATATGTGGTGCTGAACTTACTACTGCTCCTTTTTGGCAGTGATAACTTTACTTTTGTTAATTCAGGGGTGGAGACATGTTTAAGTCTAGACTTTCGAATAACTTTACACTTGAATTTTGTGAATAGCCCAAATAGTAAAGATGCTCAAAGTGTAAGAGTACATTTACTAATAGTAAATCTACATGTGTAGATTAACCTTTGTGAATGGCCCTAGTGCTTTGGCTATTATTTCATATCTCACATGGTAACCTCTCATCATATGTAATCATTACATATAATGTTTTATCATTGTCATCACTACTGCTGTTAGTGAACTGACCATGAATGATCAGAGGTAGCTTGAGGGACAGCCCTTATGTTTACAGCCTCAGACTGCAATTTGTGTAATGTTTTATTTTCTAAACCTGCACTGCTTAAAAGCAGTGGCGCGACGTCCTCCGCCATAGCGGAGGAGTCGCCACTGCATGAAAGAATATGTGTACTATAGTAAGTATGGCGGGTCTTCCTTATTTATGGCACTGAGGCCTGGCCTGATAAAGCTAAAGATGATTACACGCAACAAGTAGGGAATATCTGGCAACGGGTGTGGGACATTTAAAATCGAATGAGCATTTTGCCCACGCGGAACATTATGGGCCAGACTGCATGTAATGCTGAGGTGCCCCGTTTATGAAGTACCCGTCCACTTTTTATGGTCTGGCTCTGAGAGCGCAGCTGACGTATCACCATAGAGATGATTTGGCTTCGCCCACATGTTGGGAGCCAAGGGTGTTTTGATTGGGCAGAATTTGTGTACTTGCAAAAAGAACGTGCTTAACCCTCCACACAGTTGTGGCTATTTTGTTTATTTATCCAGCTGCCTGAGGTTGAACTTTCAGGGGCACATACATTTCAATGCTATTAAAGTGTCTCAGATAACTGGATATTTAGGTTTTTCTCTAGCAGCAGCACAGATGGGGAGAGACCAGTCATTACCTACATGGATTTTGAGGACCGGCTTGTTGACATTGCAACTGTCACCTGTTATTTTAACTTACAACAATATTATTCTATAGTGATTTGCTTCCACGCAAATACATATCTATCCCCATACAACATGTATTTAAAGCTAGACATATTGGCATTGCCAATGCTTGTTGTCAGCGCAGCTGCCAACCGCTTTGGAACCTAGGAATAGCAACTTTTGGAAGGAAGGACCTTCGACTCTGTTCTGCTGCTATTCGCTTGTTGACTAGGATTTTGTGGCTACGACCAATGTACGTACCAAATTAAACAGTTTTATCGTTTTTCTCTGATATATTGCGTTCTCAGGCGACTGAACGTATTGCACAATGTTATGTTTATGAAATAAAAATTGAAGAACACAATCGTATGAGCAGTGTGTGTGGGAGAGCCTATGTTTCCACGCAGATTTCATTGATTACTCAAAGAATGTAAGAGGGCGACTAGGAAAGTATTACAGCAATTCAAAGAGTGCTGTTTTGGTGTCTCTCGCTACTCCATGTGCTGCTTGGAATAATCTAAAAATAGTTTAGGACATCCAGACACCCTCCAGTACAAGGAAGGTTTTGTGGTTGTGTGGTTTGAGGGTTCGCGAGGCTGTGGTCTGAAGAGGTTGATACGTGGACATAAGGTAACGTGTTCTTGTGGAGAAAATGTGAAATGTCATTCAGTGCATGTAATGTTTCACCGTCCCTTAGCTTTAGAAGCAGGTATTATATATTTCACCTTTTATTTCTTAAATATGGACTATGTTCTCGAGTCGCTGCTATTCAGTCGATGTGTCGTGTATTTTTTGATGTAGCAATAATTCTTGAGCAATTGTGTTCAATCAAGAACGTGAGTTGTTGATCTTACGCAGTCAAAATGATTTATTGTCTATGAATGTGCTAATTGCTGTCACTTTTAAATGATTTATTGTACTGATGCTGTTTTAATGGTTGTTTAATAGATAATTGGCCGAATATGCATTGTAAAGGATTGACTGGTGGGAGCGCAAGGCTGCAGAAGTAGTTGAGCCAGAACACATTTTCTGAGTGATTAATGCTGGAAGAGCGGCTTATGGCTGGCTATCATGATAACAGGAATGAAACTGAATTTAGGAGAAGCGCAGCTTTTCTCTAGAAGGAGCAAATTCTCATTTCAACATATAAATGACCTATTGATATACAGGATCCAACAACGGGTGCTGGATGAGTGATAGAAAAACGTGGTGCAGTGGAAAGGGGTCCCCTGGAGCAAACTCTTTAGTTACCAAGAAAAGGGTAAGATTTTCAAACTCTTCTTGCCCCAATTGGGCATCCAGAGATAAGGCGCCGGTTCTAAGATCCTGGGGCTGTATTAAGCATGGGGCACACTTTCCCTTTTGCTAGGTATGCTGGGTGCAAACAGGGACAATAAACCCAGTTACAGATCATGGACTGTCCCCAGTTGAACCTTCCCTAGGCGCAGTGCAATAGTGAAAAGCGGACCTGTTCAAAGTACCTAAACCATCTTTCACCGTGCACACAGCACCCAGCCGGTGGTTGGATAGGGTAACAGAGATCCTCTGCAGGCAGATTCAATTACTGGCTGAAGCTGCCTTTGGGGGGATGTTTGGAGGCTCCATGGGACCCTTTTCACCTTTTCCCCTTTGCAGGCATCACCCTAGGAAGTGCACTGATTTTGTACCACTTCTTTGTGGCTCACAATCAGTGCGCTTCCTGATGGTCTCTTTTAATTTGCATAATATGGATGCGAGTACAGAGGCAAAATGTTTCCTTCATTAGCTTGAGCCCATGCCACCATACTAACACCCCCTTAGAATTGTGCAAGTACTATATGTGTGCCAGTATGATTTATATTACAAAAAGGGCTGCACAGGCATTTGCGTCTATTTCTTTAATAGCACAGTGTCCCAGAAAGTGGGTCCCCGTCATGCCATTGGGGCCCTTTATGTACTGCAATTTCTTTTATATCCCAATTGATCATATGGAGATGTGGATCAGAAGATGCTAAAGATATAGTCCACTTCCTGCTACATTGGTATAAAAATGCTGTTTATGCCAGGAAGAACTGATGAGATTTCTCCTCGAGTAATATTTCACTGCGGTAACCTATCAGGTGGGTTTGTTTGTGTGGCAGAACCGGCGGATTAGCAAAAGACAGAGTCTGACATACAATCTTCCATGAATAAGACAAACTAAGGCATCAAGTTAAAAGATCTCTCTGAGAATGACTAATTTGTGTGCCCAAATATGGCAACCATGAATGGAAGAAACAATTATGTCTTGGCATTAAAATGCTGGGTAATTGAGTTTGCCAATGCTTCTTTCCAAAAACCTGTATTTGGATTAATCAGGAGGCTTTCTGTTGGCCCAAGAATGTCCCTTGCATGGTAAACAGGTGTCTTCTCCTACTCTGAGTGCTTGAGTGTGTGTATCCGATATCCTGACTTTAATCTTTGACCCTGGCATCTAGCTAATCTAACATGTGCACAGAGGTTGAAGCCTGTACCTGATTATAAGAGGTCCGGGACTTGTCTTGTGACCTGGGTGAGGAACACCAAGTGTGCTTTTATTCTAGACAGAGGACTACTGTGCCTGTCATTGGATTTAGCAAGGAGAGCAGTCGTGGCAGCATACCCTGTTTTAAAATCAGTAGTGCGACCTGACCTTATTATCTGCAACAAATTTAGTGGAGGCTTACTGTCCCACTCATGTTAAGTTCCACTTTTATGTATTTGGCCAGTCTTTGGCACTATCATTCTGAGCATATGCAAAACATGTTAATGTGTGTACAGTGTGTAGTACATGCATGGTTTGTGTGAGTGTGCCAGAGTAATGGAGGCCAGTGGAATCTGTTTTGGATGCTCCAGGTCTTGTCTTGCACAAGATGGAAGGTGAGGACTGTGACCTAGATAGTGGAAGTGTATTGATCACATTCCTGTAGCTGGAGAGTGAGGAGAATGGAGGCTAGGTTCTTTTAAATATTCTTTTGGTTAGTAAGGAGATGTTGATTAGTCTCCCTGAACACTGCCATTTGGTGGTGGTAGGGGTGAGGGGTGAGACTGCAGACTCTGCTGTGAAAGGCAAGGAATCCTTTAGCTGATGTCTAGCCTTTTGTCTTCCACTGATTAACCCTTCAATCTGGTGTAGAAATCTCACAACTCTTTGTGCTTCTCTTGTGGATGCTCCAGGATGTAGGCAATTCTACTGCAAGAAGCATCACCCTACACAAAGGCTGTGTCTGGCGAACAGCCTGAAAAGGACACCTGAAAGAAGAACCACCTCAAACAGGTCCAAAAGTACAAAGATTATAGCCACATCTCCTGTCTCCCAGTTACGTTTAAATGTGGGATCACATCCCACTTTGTCATTCAAGTTCCAAGTCCTCTAGGACCAAGGAAGGGAGTGCTCCGCAGAGTACTCAAAGGGTTGCTGTGCAACCATGGGTGGTGTCTACTGGACAGCCAGTCTCCCAGAGGTGAGGGGACAGAGGGCCTGATTCACAAAATCCTAAATTTATGACTTTCGGTATTCACAAAGGGCATTTAGGAGTAGTAAAGTTAGGATTTTGTCTCAGATTACTTTTGTGAATCGGGTCCAGAATTCCTGACTAGTCGCTGTGGGGGCTGTATCTGGGACCTGCCCATGCAAGGCTACTACTGTAGCACAATGCCTGAGATGAAGGTACTCCAGAATTACCTACTGGTGTGTTCCTGCCCTTGGGGTGACTGGGAACACCCCACAGTTTCGGGTGGCCTGAGAGTGACCCTGAGAGAACTGATTCACCTGTAGAGTGGTAAGACAATAGATGAGTACACATATGTATTGCGGGTGATCGAACTATACCTGTGCTAGATTCACTCTACTCCTATTGACCCACTAGAGATAGTGGAGAGGCCACCCGGAACCAGAAAAGGAACTCAGGGAGAGTAGGGACAGCAAGGGAGCAGGTCGGGTGCACCACCTCAAAACATAGTGCCCGGAGTAGTGTTTAGTATTGAATACCATTGTGTGATATAAGTACTTTCTTTCTTGAAATGGGAAGCACTGGGCTGGACATTCACTTTATCTGTTGAGTGATAGTTGTGCTCTGAGCTCAACCACCCCCACACTAGGGTTGGGCATAACTCACTTAATTGCATGTAGCATAATCAAGCAGAAATACCTAAGAATTCTGTGAGATGATGCAGAATTATCCATGAAGGGTATTTCTATGCTTTGCACTATTTATTAGTGCAAAAATTCCCCCTCGTGCCCAAAATGAACGTGAGGATGCATTCTGTGCTAAGAATTAACGCTAAATGCAAGGGAATATGAATTGCAAGCATGAGCAGTCACTCGCCCTTGCTAAATGTGCTGTTGGTGAAGGATTGTGGCTACTGAGTTGAATACACTGTCTATGAAGGGGGCCGAAATAGAATAATTTGAAGGTGTAGCAGAAATGATAAATTAAAGGTATAAGTATAAATTTAGAATTTCTAAATTTGTGTGTGGTTTAAGTTTTGTTTGCATAGAAAGAATAAATAAAGTTATAGTAATTTAAAGGTGGTGCGTGTAGGATCCATTTATAGTATAGCTATAACTTTAGCATTTCTAATGTTTGTGCTGTTTATGGTTGGTTGGTGTAAAAAGAAGAAATAAAGTTTTCTTAACTATAACAAAGGTTTAACCTCTGTTTTCTTATGTGTATATATATACACATATGTGGTTGGAACTGTACCTCTAGGTGTGGCTCCTTTCTATGGATTGCATAACAAGGATTGAGGTGATGTAAAGCAGACTGGCTGAGTCTGCAACGAGTCACCTGCTGTTGATCAGGAGCACCATGGCGGGCAGCGAAACACGGATATGGAATATATATGTATGTATGTATATATATTTATGTGTATATATATCTATATACATATATATATATATATATATATATATATTTGTACATATATATATATATATATATATATATATATATATATATATATATGATTATCTATCTAAGTCTTCAGAAATGTTTACGAAACACACCCACTGGATGATGTCATCAGCGATGTCATTTGAGATGTCATCAGTGATGTTATCAGCGATGCCACTGACCATGTCATGAGTGATGTAATATGTGAGGTTATAAGCAGTGCATTGAGTAGATGCAAGTTATAGTTAGCTTAGGTAACTATGAATGCTGAAATTCTATGGTTTTGTGCGCATGATATCTGAGCCTAAATATAACGTCCCTGTAACCATTGTTTTTTTCAGTTAATTTCTTAGGTTTTTTGCATTTTATTTTCTAAATATAACATCCCTATAACCTTTGTTTTTTCAGTGAATATATATATTTATATATTCATAATCTTCTTCAATGTCATCATTTTCCTCTCTAGTCCGAAACTTTTTCAGGGTTTAACAGTGTGTTGACACCTGTATCAATTAAAGGCATTGAAGGATTCCTAAACTTGTAACATAATGACCTAAGTTAGATGATGACTTTTGTATCTTGTTTAAAAAAATAGGATCCCTTATTTAACAAGTATCAAACGTAAATTTTGTTACGTTTCCTCATATATATGTATGTAAATCACACAGTCCAAGTGACAGGGCAATCATCAGTGTATCAAGTTCAAGCCTATATCGACTTCAGAACCAGCAAGCAGTGTGGGCTGGCAAATGCCAAGTTAAATAAAACACCCACAAACCCATTCACACACCCGCTCAGAGACCCGTACAGTCACTCACACACCCCCTCTCAAAGGTTACAGTTAGGAAAATAACATTTAAAAAAACGTTGAAATTCACTGAAAAAAACAAAGGTTACAAGGATGTTATAGTTAGAAAATAGAATTTAAAAAACTGTTGTTATAGTTCGGCTCAGATTTCACTCATACAAAACCAGTGAAATTCAGCAGTTATAGTTACCTGAGTTAACTATGACTTATGCCCCGCAAAGTAAATCACGGATGGTATCATGCAAAGAACGACTCATACACCACTCACACCCCCATACAACCTCTCATACACCCACCCACACACCCACACAACTACTCACATAACCATTCACAGACCCATACAACTACCAACACACACACTCACTTGTACAAGTGAAATCTGAGCCTAACTATAATTTCCCTGTAACCTTAGTGAATTTCTAAGGATTTTTACATTCTATTTCCTAACTATAGCGTCTCTGTGACCTTTGTTTTTTTAAAAAAAAATTTATCAGAGAATACTGCGTACACAAATTACATGTTGATCAGGCTAGTTATACAAATGGCAATCAGTGCATACTTAACTTAGCATATAAAATCAATTTTTTACACGTGTCATGGTACATCTTTCATGGCATGGCCAATTAGCATTAAAATGGGGTAAAAATTTGCAAGAAGTTTCACAATTGATCTTCATTTATATCCCTAATAAAGATATAAATATATATCTAAAGGACATTGGCTATTGATAGGGCCAGCCTACTACAATCAGCTGTACATAAAATCGATTAATACAATTGCGTAACAAAATGCAGAGTAAAAGATGCTTCAGACCTTAAATCCTATCTTCCAGCTCATTGGCACTCTGATCTCTAGCTACCATTGGGAGATATCTCCTTGGTCCGAATTGCACCCCTTAAGGAATCTGAAGAAAACCCATCCCTAATCCCCATTTCTCCGGTAATCCAAATTACCATAGGGGCCCATATCTTATTGCCCCATTCCTTAGATCGCCTGCCCCTTCAATTATATAAAGATTTTTCCTGGTTATAAATATGCAAAAGGCGAGCAAACCGCCTATAGTAAGTGGGAGGGCCTGGATCTTTCCATTTTGTTGCTATCAACAGACGAGCAACAGCAACCGAATTAAAGATAAAATATATTTGAGACCGTTTCAATTGATCGTTCTTGTCATACCCCAGGAGCATCATAAGTGGGCTGATATCAATTTCCTGGCCTAACAACACTCACCAAAAGGCCTCCATTCCTTTCTTCAAAGGTTGCAGTTTTTCGCATTCATAGAACATGCGGACCATTTCTGCTGGACTCTCTCCACACCTAGGGCAATAATCATTTTCCCCTTTACCCCATCCAAATAATTTAGTTAAAAGCTGTTTTATAATGTTGTGCCTTCAGATTGGCTAAAAGAAAAATCTTCCTCCGCAGTGCAATAGACATTTAAAGGTTCGTATGCTCTTCACCTAGTTTCCTAGCCCAGTTGGATTCTACCTTCTCTAAATCGCCCTGTTGGAACCCAAAAGAATTTTATACATATGCTTTATCCTACAATCTTTACAAGCAATAGCTTCTAAAAGAGGAATTTTATCTATAGGAAAGAGATCACCCCTAGATTGCTTAAAAATTATTTTACTTGCACATATTGAAGTAGGACCTGTCGTCTATTCCATAGTAGTTCTGAAAATGGAGCCAATTGCTTGGTTGAAAAGATATCTCCTATTTTAACTATACCAACTTGCTCTCATTGCCTTCCCATCGCATCATAAAACAAGGGAGGAAAGAGGGGCAAATAAATGCCACAGAGGTGTATGCTTATGATATCTTGGTAGCTTCAACAACTTGCCAACCTTTCTCTATACGGTCCAGGCCGCTCTTAAGCACATAAAGCGTGTTTGTTTTGTAGTAGCTAGGCTCTAATTGTTGAAGTAGTACACCTCCTGCACCCTTTCCTATGGCTAACTCAGATATAGACAGGGGTGTATCAATAGGTTCCCAATTAACGGCTGAAACCAGAACTCCCATCTGTTGGATCATCGTAGACAAATAGTAAAATACCAAGTTTGGAACCGCCCATCACCCCGTTCCTGAGGAAGGGTCAAATATTTTAAAGACCATCTTATTTTCTTATATTGCCATATAAAATTAGAAAACAGGGAATCTATCTTCTTAAAATAAGTACCCTCTAGAGGAATGGATTGAAGTAAATAGAGAATCTTCGGAAATACAACCATTTTGAGAACATTACATCTGCCAATTATTGATAAATGTAGCTTATTCATTCTTCTTAAGTCAGTACTAATTTTGGAAATTAGACGGTCCATATTTAATGGCCAGATAGAATCCATGTTCAAATTTACCTAATCCCAAGATATACAGCCGTAATCAATCCTACGGGAATCCTGGAGGACAGTATTCTTAGTGCATACTATCTGTGTTTTCACCATATTCAACAGATACCCAGACCTCTTCCCAAACTGCACTGCCAAAATTTCTACTTGTGCAATCGCACTCTGCGGGTCCGAGGTCATTATGGCAATGTCATCTGCATATGCCAGCACCTTAGTACAATAACCATTGACTTAAACTGGTTTAATTATCTGAATTTGGAATGGGTCGATATACAGGGCAAAAAGAATAGTAGAGCGGGGACACCCTTGCCTTGTCTCTCTAGCTACCCCTATTCTGTCTGATTCCCTGCCCATCATTTGGCTCCTGGCATATGGACTATAGTACATTGCTCTAATGCCTTTAATAAATCGAGGTCCAAACTCCATTTGTCGTAAGATTCCCCATAGGTAGTGCCATGATACTTGATCAAATGCTTTTTGAGCATCGAGAAGGATCATAGCCATCTGATCCCCTGTGACTGCTGCTATATCGAACAGTGCTATAGCTCGTCTTATATGGTCCGTGGTCCCCCTACCTGGTATAAAACC
The DNA here is from genome assembly GCA_963921515.1 of Calotriton arnoldi. Classification (NCBI taxonomy): domain Eukaryota; kingdom Metazoa; phylum Chordata; class Amphibia; order Caudata; family Salamandridae; genus Calotriton; species Calotriton arnoldi. Next base: position 70,147 of record CAWUFW010013051.1, read on the forward strand.
ATGTTGCCAGGTAGTGACCAAATTACCTATAATCCATCCTACGTGGACTGCAAAGATCATAGGGCCAGATGTATCAACATTGTATTTTGCGAGTCCTTAATAGCGAATTTTACCGATTTGCTATTATGGACTCGCAAAATGCGATGTATGTAAGTTTCGCAAACAAAAATGCGATTCCTACACATTCCTTATTTGCGACTCGCAAATTGCGAGTCGCAAATAAGGAATGGATTCCCATTCATTTCTATGGGCCTAGAGGCCCATAGGAATGAATGGGAATTGCCTGCTCAATTTGGGAGTACCCAATAGGTACTCGCAAATTGCGCATGCAATTTCAAGGGTGCTAGGGGGCCAAAAGGACATCCTGTTGCAGCCCTGAAATATGCATGTGTGCACATGTGGCGCACATACATGCCCTAAAGGCATGTATGTGCGCCACATGGCACCTAGAAAAATGCAAAAAAAAGTGAATTTTTCTAGGAATTTGCAAATTACCACCAACTTGAAGTTGGTGGTAATTTGCGATTCCTTAGAGCCAGGTCGCAATATTTTTTTGCTTCCAGTATTGCATTTAAGGAATCGCAAATTGTGATTCCCTAAATGCATTCGCAAAGTAGGTAATCGCAAAAGTTGTGACTCCCTATTTTGCAAATGCCTTTTGAGATGATACATCCCAAAAGGCTTTTTAGCGTTCGCAAACGGTAAAACGCTTGATACATCTGGCCCTTAGAGTAGAGCTTAGCATCTGAATTAATAAGAGAGGTAGGTCGATATGAGGCTGGGTCATCTAGGGGTTTACCTTTCTTTAAAATTACAATCATATCTGTACCCAACCAGGAATGGGGAGGAAGGCCATTGTGCTGGACACCCAGAAACAGATTCAACATCAGGGGAGCTAACTCTGATTGCAGCAGCTTAAAAATCTCAAGAGGAATTCTATCTGGGCCTGCTGCTTTGCCTGAGGCCATCATATGCAGTGCCTCTATGACTTCCTGTAATATAATGTCGGCCTCGAGCTCTTGTCTCACAACATGATCAATCCCAACTATTCCCTCTCAAGTCTCTGACACTCCTTCCCCCTGAGTCGTATCGAGTGGTCCATCCTTATATAATTCCCTATAGAATTATTCAAATACTTTAAGGATCTCCTTAGAGCCCGTTGTGTATGAGCCATCCTTCCTTCTAATCCTACTTATATTATTCCTGCCCATCTTCTGGTGTATACGTAAAGCTAAGAGCTTGCCAGTTGACTCTCCATATTCGTAATTGTCTTTTTTGTGAGCTTGATATCCTTCTGCCATCTTTTTAGTATAATACCTGTTAATCTCAGCTTTAACCCTGGCAACTTCTAACTGTTATTGTAATTGATGCTCTTCTTGCTTCTGATTTATTGCGGTGGTGTGTTCTTCCTCTAGGAGAGCAAGCTGTGCTATCAATTCAGCCATCTCATCTTTCTGCTACTTCCTCCTCCACCCCACGAAGCTAACAATCTTTCCCCTTAAACCTGCTTTGAAAGCATCCCAGACTACTTCCCTCTAAGCACTATATCTATTAATGTCAAAGTATTGTTGTACCCAGCCCCTAATATATTCAATGAATAAATTGTTGGTCAATAATTTCTTATCAAATGTCCATTTAGTCTGCCCCTTGAAATGCCCTTGTACCATAATATCAAGGATCAGAGGATTATGATCTGACAATAGTTTGAATAGTTTCCTAATTCTGATCCTGTCAAGGAGAGTGGAGGACACAAAAAAATAATCTAATCTAACATTTTTTATGGGGGAACGAAAAATATGTAAAACCTGGATCTAATGGTTTCATCTTAGCCCAAACATCCAGTAGGCTGTGGCTACCACTGAGTGCTGTTAATGCCCTATGTACCTGTAGTTTTCTCCCCTGATATTTGTTGCTTGGGGCACCAACTACCTCCAAATGAAACTCCTGGAGGCAGTTGACCATGCCGGTTGCTGTACATCGCTGCAGACGGTGGCCGTGGGACCCAAGAATGCAGGCAATCGAGGAGTAAAAACTGCCGTCAATCCCAGGTTGAACGGAGCGAACTCCGCCCCGGCAACGGTGGGCTTCAGAGCGGAAATCACATCGGTATCTACATCACGTCAATCCGGGCGGCAACTATAGGAGACCTGGATTCTGTGAGTTATAGATTTTCTGGGCATTCCATAGAATATGGTTGTTTTTACGCATGCAGTTTGTGTTAGTGCATGTGTTGGAAGTGCAGGGCATACACATAATCTGTCTCATGGTAAATTTGTTTATTGGTTGGTACGATGGAACACGATGCACACGTTCTAGCTCAAAGTCTTTGTTAAAGGACAGACCAGTGACTTGCGGTATCCATCTTTCCAGAAAGGAAATTTTAGGAATCAACTATTTCTTCTGTCCCTTCAGGACTGTCAAAAACATGTAGTTTCTCTCTGTGGTCTCTATCTTCCAATTTGGGTAGGTCTCTGTGGAGAGATTTTGTGTTTGATTGTAGTGCTTTAAGGTCTTTATTTGCCTTTGTCGACATATCCTCAACTGTGCTAATCCGTTGTTCTGCTTTAGATATTTTATCATTGAGTGAGTTGAGGTCTGATCTTATGGCTGTCATTTCAAGTTGCATCCCGTCTGTATTGGTCTTCGTCGATTTTGCTAGGCCGTGGACTTCAGCCAATGTATTCAGTATCATATCCATAGTGTTGTTTATGTCAGTATTCCCTTTAACCAGTGAGTCTTTTGAACATTTAAAGTTTGATTTAGTGTCCTTTTCAGCCATGATTGCATCCCCAGTGAAACACAGACCTGCTGAGATTTAGGAGGAACCTGAAGACATGTTTTTTTCTTAGTTAGCCAAAGTATAACGCAGCTCTCCCATCTGCAATTCCCTAGAGAAACCACAGTGTAGACTGGCAATTTGACAGGGCAAGATGCCCACTAGGTGAACGTTGTGCTTTACAAATGTTTAAATAATAATAATAAATAATGATTGTGGAACATGTTGAAGATAAATATCTGTAGGTTGAGTCAACTTTTGCATGAGGGATCGCAGAACGGTAAAAGCTGTTGGCGGTAGTTTCCGGCCGTGATCGACCAGCCATGATCAATGTGTAGGTGGAACAATATCAGCTTTATAATGTGCCTTTATAACGCGTCTCATTTTGTTGAGTCTGCACAGATACGTCTAAAGAATCTTGTCAGTTGGGCACCAGGGACCAGATGAATGGACTTCTTGATCTGTGAGACATAGCACTAGTAAATTGAATTTTTAACAGTCGTCTAGGGACCCACTTGCCAAAGGTAATGCTAGATGTGAACCACAATTGTCATGTTCTTTGCTTAGTGATGTTGAAGCGAAGAACTTACTTTGTGGCCATGTTGAGGACAGGCAAAGGCTGTAGCAGGTATCCGGTGATGAGGGCTAACTAATCTCATAACGCCCTTTTAGTTAATTTCGTTTCCAGTCGCCGGACTATGAGTAGACCAGCCCAGTTGTGTTACTATCTGCACCTGGTCGCAAAACCTTGTTGTTCTAGGTTCGTGAGATAAAGCCTATGTCCACATAGACAGAGCAGATAGGAAAGTGTCTCTTATTTATATGTGCACTCTCCACAATAGGTATGATTGTCTCTGACGTTCTTCTGTAGTATTTGCTGAATCACTAAGGCAATTCACAGCACCATTTTAAGGACAGGCAGAATGGGCTGACGTTACTCAGCACAATGAGCTTTGATTGGGGCTTCTAATTATGGAATGTCAGCCATGCCACATATTTGTCCCAGTAAATATGCCCTCTACTCAACTCAATGGCAACTGAGTGCCGAAGATGTTTCCGATCCTCACCGTTCCTGTGCAACCCTGTGCGAGGCATCACATGCCATTTTGGGATCAAACCCATTCACGTTCACCAAATTGTGTTTCTACTTTTGGCTGCCGACCAGTGGCGGCTCCTCCGCTAAAGCGGAGGAGCATCGCCCCACTGCCAGGTGCAGCAAAGGAAGGAAAAAATAAACGGAATTTTATTATCATTTTATTTTTTCTTCCTGCTGCGGCAGTGAATGAGGGTGCGGGGCGGAGCTGCAAGGGAGGAGTGGTAGAACACTCCTGTGTGCAATGACTGTTTGGTCGGCCCTCTCGGGCTGCCCAAACCAGTCATGTGCACTCCCCTGTTGTCCATGCAGGCTGCATTACAGCCTGCATCGAGAACATGCCAACCCCTACAGCCCCTGGCTGAGCACCGTGTCACAGCGTCCAGACAAATCACAATGCGGCATTGCAGCGTTGTGATTGGCCTAGGGGTGGGAGGCTGGCTGCCTGCTTCCTGCTGCCACCTAGAGTCGGACACAGGCGAGCAGGAGAGAAGACGCGGGACCCGGCGGCGGCAAGGTAAGTTTTATTTGTGTATTTATTTTTTACTTCTAAACCAGCTTGCGAGCCCCCGCCACTGCTGCCGATATGACCACCACTGATCAGAGAGTTCTCTCACACAGTCCCATAGTCTTCATCTACCTTTCTATATGTCCAACGTCCGTGGTGCTGCTTTGGAGACTTTTGAAAATCGTAGGTAAGCTCTGTGCTGGTTGTAGCGGAAGGGTTAGCCTGCCATCCACCTCGCCGTCCAAGCCATCCACCCATATTCATTGATTTTACACATTATTGAGCACTTTCGCACTACACCATTGCAGCATCATCCCTTTATTTTGAGGTGTTAACAAGACCTTAAACTCTCTCTTGCTTTTGGTTTTGGCGTTCATAGTAAACTGATCCTGCTGCATCTCATCATAAGCGAACTTTAAACTGACAAGATGTGACATGATGTCTTAACATTGATATGTATTGTTAAATGCTTTACTCTGGAATAAAATATTTATTTATCTGTGATATTTTTTATATGTGGGTTAAAATAAGTCAGTCATTCAATAGGTTAACTATGTAACTTCTTCTTTGCTGTGTTCTTTCTCAACTCACTTTCGATAGAGTGCAAATATATGCTTCTGTTCAGCGCTCAAATCAAGTACATGTATTGCATTTTAAGGTCGAGCCCGCAACAGTGCATGTGTTGCATGCATTCTCACTAGTGAGATGTATTGTTTGCAATAATGGGCTTTGAGATCACCCATTGCATATCATTTTTCTGCTTCGGTGTCAATCTTCTTTGGTGCCTCTTAATTGGTTATTTCAGGTCAAGCAGGTCAAGTATCATTTCAATTCCTTTCTGTGGAGCAAGGACTAAGCACAGATTGATTCAACTCAACTAGTGCCCGTCTGCTGCTTGCACTGTGATTGAGGTACCATTTATTTTTCCCCTCCCACCCATCAATTCTCTGTGTTGCTACATAGCTTAAAAAAAATAAACTATGACGTGGTTAATGCTGGCCACGCCAATGCTCTTTTTTTGTTGACTTCAAGCCATGTTGCACAGCAGCTCACCGTGCTGTGCAACATGTCTAAAAAACATTGAAAAAGCCAATAGATCAAGCGTGGGTGAGATCTATAGGCTTAGTCAATGCTTGTTCTAATTAGTATGCAAAGCCAAGGAGTAGTGGAAAGCCAGTTGAGAATGATTGGCTGCAGATTTTATCTGTTAAAACAGTGGTGTAGGAAAAATAGTTGATAATGGCGTCAAAGGTGAAAAACCAAGTAAACGTCCAATTTCAGAAAGTTTCAAAATTCCACATGTTTAATAAACAGCCCCCTAATTAACCCATTAACCCAGTGGTTCCCAAACAGTGCACCGCGGCTCCCTGGGGAACCGTCAAACCTAGCCAGAGGAGCCGCGCACCAAGCACTTTTATGCATTTAATGTTGAAGGGTCTGTTGGCTCCAGTTAAACAAATTAGACTTAACGCATGATGTCAATAATTTGTAAGTAAGATGCCTAAAGCAGTGAACGTAGTGCTTAACTGATGGCATTTCGAGGGAGATGACCTCCATATTTCACTGGATCCCCACATTCCAACACTCCCAAAGTAAGCAGAAGATGCCTTCTTTACTTTGTTAGTTTCGTTTTTTTCCAAATGCATTTTACACCAATGCAAGTTATCAGGAAAGTACAGTTGTCTTGTCTATTAAACACACTAAGTATTACTAAGTATTGACATTTGTACTTGAATCATAGGTACTTCGGGTACTCATTTCTTTCAGTACACACACATTTCCAGACAGGACAGGTCTCTCTTTGAGCACAGGGAAATAAAACACCATATACGGCATAATGCCAACATTTGGAAGCAAGAGAGTAGGACGTTTTTAATAAAATAAATCAGAGGAATTTATTTGACTTTCATTGATTTGGAGGCAATTTTAGGGAGGAGACAGCAAAAATAAAGCTGTATGTGGTTTAAAAAATTGTGAGTCACCCTGCTGAGACAGGTGTGTTGGCACGTATGACATGGGTAGAAATGGAAGTGCATGCAAATATTCTTCAAGCGCAGAAACACTTTGGCAATGGGGCCTACATGCATAGGGGTGCTATCTAGCACTGTAAGTGGGATAAAAATGTTTGAGAGAGTACTCTAAAAAAGGCATGGGCAAAGAAGTGTAACTAGGAATATTTTATTAGAAGCGCCACCTTAGTAATATGAAACACCTTGCGTATATGATTATAATACCTTCATCAGCTTCATCCCAATTATTTTCAGGGAGAAAAATGCAAGTACTCCAGAGGCCGATCTTACACCCCCTTTCGCCCACCCTCCAAAGAAAAGTCACAGTGGGGAGCCACGGGCAATAGCCAATGTGTCAAGGGAGCCGCGGGTCGAAAAAGTTTGGGAGCCACTGCATTAACCTGCAATGTGCCTTATCCAAATATAGATGAAATGTGTCAATCAATGACAATTGCATGATACATATACATAAATAAATGCTATTAAAAGAGTGCTTAGACGCCCAAATGCAGATGGAATGTGCAAAGTAATTCCAAAAATGGGTATCCTAGAATGTTGCAATGCTAGTAATATATTTGTCAAAAGCACTCACATATTTTTGATGTAATTATCAGACACCATATTGCACCTAAATATTAAATGTAAGCCATTTGTAAAACAATAATCCCAAATATAGTAGCTCACCATTTCCAACCAGCAACGCTGCCAGTTTTCCAACTGCATTTTGCTGATGAGGTCTTGGCAATTATTTCATGGACCAGACACCTGCCTCATCCAAAAATGACTTTTTCCATTGGCAGCCAGACAATGCAGAAAGCCCATGATTATACTGAGCTGCTGCCATGCTTATCAGGAGTGCTACAGGGCATGTAACAGGCAGCTTTCACCGGATGCAATCACGATGCCATGATAGAGAGATGAGACAGCTAATCTGCATGCATTTCAATCACGCGCGCATCTGATCTCTTCTGCGGGTTGGAATTGAGCCGGAGATGGTCCTGTGGTTCCATTTCAGGTATCTCGCTCTTTGAATATCAAATTCGATATGGTCTGATAAAAGTTGCTGACATTTTAGAAATACTTGTCATGTGTCCAGCTCAAGCGTATATCTAATCTGCCCTCTGTTAATTTCAATGGATGTAGTTGATGCACTCGCTCAGCACTTCCAATGAGGAGTAAGAACTTTAACAGACAGCATTTTATTGTAAAGAAGGCATCACCAACATGAAGTACTGCAAATAATGGCCCAAATTTACTAGCTTTAGTGCCACACAACTGCAACCAAAGTTGATGTGGTGTCTTGTGTGAAAGGGAAATACCAGAACAGTGCCTCATCTATTGAGGTATAACAGTTTTTTTCTCTCCAGCAGCGCTGGTGCACCTTAGTCCCTCCTGCACCAACCACATACACTTGCACCGTATGCAAAGGTGTTTGCCTTGAGACAACCATAGGTTTTGTAGTGGAAAGCTATCCTTCCAGTACAAAACATTGCTTTGACTTAGTTTAGTACTTTTCCCAATATAGATGTGTGCTATATAGCTCAGTACACATGCAAATATTGAAAAGTGTGAAGACTTTTAAAACTTGCTCCACTGTTATGCCAGGCTCAGGGAGGTGTAACTTTTGTGGCACAAATCCCTGTCTACAGATCTTGATAGGGATTTGTTTAAAAACCCATGGGTGGTTGCATGGGAAGACCCATGTGCCACCAATGTTGTGCCTCCTTTGCGCAAATTAGCGCAAAGGTGCACATTGTGCTACTTTACGATACTTTGGGAACCTTTACTACGCAAGTCATGATTAAATAAATTCCGTCACCATACCTTCCGCTAGCACAAAGTGTTAGTATTTTCTGCTACTATGATGTGCGTGGTCCAATTAAAAAAGGGAGTGACAGAGAAGGTCATGATAACAGGTAATTGGAACAGTAAGAACACATAGGGGTCGATTAGAATGTCATGTGGAAAGCCTTTGAATGACAGTCAGATTCCCCTAGACTGTGTCGATACCTATCTCCCCGACTCGGTGGGAAACAATTCCGACCGACCAATTACGATGTTCGCGGTCGGAAAGGAAACCGTTCGGTCAATCCGAATCAGATCCGACCGGCATTCGAAGAATCTGAGTCGGTCGGAGCCAATTCGTACAGCTCTACGGACAGAGTTTCCGACCAACCGATTATGATGTCGGATTCAGACAGCCTTTCCGACTCGGTTTGTCTGACATGGAAAGGCTGTTGGAAACTGACTTTGAGGCCCCTAGCAGGCCCCCTTCATCCTGAGGCCTCCAGTTGGGGGCCATGGGGGTACCCATGGGACCCCCTTGTAAAACCCTGCACAGTGTGGAAGGCACCATGAGGTGCCCGCGAAAGGGTGCAAGGTTTTCTGAAACACCCCATTTCCCCATAGGAGCCTGTGTTGTCGGTCAGAACACATGCTCCCACTGAAGTCAATGAGAGACCTTACGAATGGTGTTCAGAAGCATTGTAATCAGTCGTGCGGAACCGCCGATCGAGAGTCAGTAGGAACCGATTCCGACAAGGAGTCAGGCAGAAAGTTTCAGCACAACATCGTAATCGGTCTCATAGACTGTAAAAACACAATGGGGTCTATTCGCAAAGGCATTTTGGATTGTTGCTAGTAGTACTCCTGTATCACAATTTTACATGTTCTTTTTTACACCTTTGTTATAGCTTTGAAAAAGGGAAAAATTGGATTGTTCAGGGAATAGTCATATACATTTAGTACTAACAGAAACAAATGGGCAATCTTTTTACCAAAATGGAGTTGTACGACTTGTGACCAATTCTTAAAGATATTTAAGAGTATGTAAAACAGTACTCCTTTAGTACTACGTCCCATACTTATAGATGCTTTTGTGAATCTGGACCATTTCTTTTGTTTTACAAATATTTACAGTTCGTGGGAGATAACGTGGTATACCCCAAATCACACCATCTTTGGTCATATTTTGACGCTGAGATTAGATTGCATATCTCCTGGTTGAAGTAACAAACATGTTCAAAAGTAGTAAAACTCCTACATTTGAAGCAAATTTATGACATTTTAAGTAAACTAGAAGTTAATGTGTATGAAAGAAAATCTATGGCTGTTGTAGATTTTCCAGCGTACTACAAAATGCAAAATTGGATCATGCAAAATATCCATTGATAAATGTGACACTAATAATTATCATTTTTTTCTCCCAGTTTTTACAAACAGAATCCTTGTCTCTACAACTAAATGTGCACTCGAGAAAAGAAATGCTGCTGAAAGGTACACATTTACATGCATCTCAACCTGAAAGAGGTATATGAATAACAACAAATGTGCATGTTTTGTGATCTTTTGAGGCTGTATCATACTGGAAAGCTCACAAAACCTTCTTCCTCTTACTATGTAAATGCTACATTTCTGGCACAATTTCAAAATTTGTAATGACATTTTCTGAAAATAAAATTTCAGCTACTCTGGCTACGATTTCAGATACTGACTTTGGTGCTACCATCAATGTTCTTAGGGACTGTGAAAAATCCAAGAGCCACACAAAGAACAAGTGTAGCAAGTGAGTCACGCCCATTCAGCAGTGATATGGGTGTAGTATGTAGCTAGTGGTGCATTGTGGAGCAAACAGTCACAAATATATTACAAAAGCTGAGTGTGGTAGCACACTGTTATTTACAAACAGCACAATTTCCATTGAATTAGCCACTAAATTTGCAGTTATACACATAAAACGATAAAGCATAAAAAAGTAAAGTGTCTTGATCTGGTTTGATCCCCTTAAAATCTTTGTTTTCAGAACACTTCAGAATTGCACAAAAATGCTTCATTTGTGCTGTCTAACTGCTAATACATTTTGAAATATTTGTACAATTTATTTATAGATACGTACATTTTGTTGTGTGTTAAAAAAAATTGACATCCTGCAGCCTATTCTTCCACACGTCCTGTACCCCAGCAAGACTGAAAGATAGTTCACTTTACAAAATGCCCTAAATTTGCAGTTAGAGAAAGAAAAATAAACACCAATCTCCATGTTAAAAGAATAAGCAGCAATTTTTCAGAAGACATAGGGGCCGATTCCGATTTCGGCCGGAAGGGAACCGAACGATGGTCGGAGCCCTTCCGACCGAATCGGAACGTGCCGGCTGGATTCCTTTCCGACCGAGCCATTCCGATGGGCTCGGTCGGAAAGGAATCCGACTCGGATTTCCGGATGGCTTACGACGGGCTCGGAGAGCCCGTCCGCGTCCGGGAATCCTTCAGTACTCCCCCGGCCGCCTCTTCACGACCGAGGGAGTACGATGGCAGTATTTCACTGCCTTTTCGTACCGATCTTTCCGGCACGAAAAGGCAGTCGGTAACTGTCTTTGGGGGCCCCCAGTAGGGCCCCCATGGGTGCGAGCCCGCCGAATGGCGGCCTGGGGGCACCATAGGTGCCCCTCTGTTGATCCCTGCACCCGGTGGCAGGCACCTTGGGGTGCCGGCCACAGGGTGCAGGGATGAACTGTACCCCTGCTTTTCACAATGCAAGCATGCATTCCGCTCGGAATGCGTGCTCCCATTGTGAAGTATACGAGTGCGACCGAACAGGGTTCGGTCGCATCGTACTTGCAGGGCCGTAACCGACGACAGCAGGTCGGTCGGTTACGGCTCCTGGACGATGTCGGACGGACCTGAGTCCGTCCGACATCGGAATCGGCCCCATAGTCTAGCATTCAACCTCTATCTTAGAACGCACAGCAAATGAGACAAGATAAAAACACATTGTTACTGCTCATCTCCTGAACCTTTGCATGTGCATTCTGGTGGTGCAGCAGGACCCTCTGCACCCCTGCTTCCAGTAATTGAGTTACTGGTTGAGGGGATGAAATGCTACTCAAGTAGCAACCACAATCTTTGTCAGGGTGAGACACAAACAAACTCCAAATTAACCTGTGCTCAACCCTCTGGTAGCTTGGCAGTAAGCAGTAAGCAGTAAGGCTTAACTTAAAGCCAATGTGTAAAGTATTTACGTAGAACTTCAAACAGTAATAAAGTGAAAACACAACACAAGAAAAATCACACACCAATTTAGAAAAATAGATTAAAATTGAATACATCATTTGAGACCAAAAACAACAAAAACCCAATCAATAGAACAAGAGCTATGTAGTTTTAAAGATTTAAGTGAAAATATTGGTTGCGCCAGACTAAGACAAAGTCACAAGTTCAGGCTAACCGCAAGGGAGCATGAGCTGGATACAGGGATCAAGGTATGCCCGCTGAACAAAGACCCTTAAATCTTGGTTGCAGAGCGGTATGAGATCCTGCATTGAGGATGCGGCATGCAGCAGCAGTTCTGAGGAAGCTGTGGGACTTCGATGCAAAGCCCTGCGTCAACGTCGAGGATGCAGTCAATGAGGGGCTTGAGATTCACTGAGGATCTGTCATGCAGCAGCGGTTTTCAGAAAGCTGCAGGCTATGATGCTAGGTGCTGCATCGGGGGTGCGATGCACATCAGTGCTCCGATACGGCTTCAAAGAGATGTATGCACACTTGATCAGTTCTGCTCAGATGACCACAGCTGGGCTGGCAGAGCACTTTCAGACCCAATACCAAGGGTTTAGGACTGGGGTAGCACCACTTGAGGGGTAGGACTCACAGCAGACAGAGTCCAGGTGCTGGGTTCAAGGTGGTTGGATCCTTTTTATGTCCCTGAAACTCTGATCAGGAGGCCAGACAACTAACCCACGGACTCATGTGGTGGTCCTTTTCAGCCAGGAAGCAGGGCAGCAGGGCAAAAGAGTAGCAGTCCTTCCCACAGAGCAGCACAGCAGTCCTTTTGAGTCTTCCACAGAGGTGTACTATAGAGTTGGGCCTGAGGGTCCAGTATTTATAGCAGCTGCTCACTTTGAAGTAGGAGAAGGTTCATGGGGTCTCCGCCCCCAGATGTGCTTGAAATTTTCTTTTGAGGCAACAAAAACATTCAGCCCTCTCCTCTTAGATCAGGTGTGGTGAGAATGTTGGTTGATCTAGGATGGCAGGGAACATAAGTGAAATATAAAGTACCACCAGGGTAGCTGTGGGGAGGGGCAGGTTATCGCTTTTTAGAAAAAAAACATGCAAAGGACAGCACTTCTTTGTTGGTTGCTAGGCAACCAGTAAATAACATAGGAGCACAAAGGATTTATAGATTCCTCAAGGTGCATCGATCAGCACTCTTTAATATATACACGATTCTTCTTCCCAACGTCATCAGAGCAGATGAAATCAACATCCTCTCTTATTGAGGATGACATGCAAGTCATACTCTGCCTCTTGAACAAGACCTCCAACACAAGAAACAGGTTTACTGCCTGCAAGACGGACGTCACTCCCTGGATGAAAGACAACTGTCCCAAGCTCAATACAGACAAGACAGAAGTAGTGATCGCTAGCAAGAACACCTCACCATGGGAGTCCAACTTGGTGGCCGGTAGACCTGTTAAACCTGACATCTTTTGGCATGATTTCCCTTGTCTTTTTGCTTCTGAGTTCCTGTTTTTTTTACTGTGTGCTGTATTTCGTTTTTGCTGGTTTTAGGACTCTGGCCACTTTACTACTGCTGACCAGTGCTAAAGTGCAAGTGCTCCCTGTGTAAATTGGATTTATGATTGGTTTATACATGATTGGCATATTTGATTTACCAGTAAGTCCATAGTAAAGTGCGCCAGGTGTGCCCAGGGCCTGTAAATCAAATGCTACTAGTGGCCCTGCAGCACTGATTGTGCCACCCACATGAGTAGCCCTGCAACCATATCTCAAACCTGCTACTGCAGTGTCTGTGTGTGCAGTTTTAAACTGCCATGTCAACCTGGCAAGTGCACCCACTTGCCCGGCCCAAACCTTCCCTTTTACTACATGTAGGTAACAACTAAGGTAGGCCCAAGGCATCCCCATGAGCAGAGTGCAGTGTATTTAATAGGTAGGGCATGTACTGTTGTGTTTTACATGTCCTAATAGTGGAATACTGCTAATTAAATTTTTCACTATCGCAAGGACTATCTATCCCATAGGGTAACATGAGGATTGCCTTGTCTTTTAAGTGTAATTTCCTATTGGGACCAGATGGAGATTTGGAGTTTGGGGTCTCTGAACTCACAATTTAAAAATACATCTTTTGGCTAAGTTGATTTTTCGAATTGCGTGTTTAAAAATACCACTTTTAGAAAATGGGCATTTTCTTGCTTAACCATTCTGGGCCTTTGCCTGTCTGTAGAATACATGTCTGGGTTGGCTGACAGTTGGGCTCTTTTGCGTTCACTCTAGACCAGGGGTCTTAAATCTGTGGGGCGCGACCCCCAGGGGGGCGTGGAGTCCTAGAAAGGGGGTTGCGCATTCCCATCGCACTTTTGCCTGGAACTGCCTGAATCTGGAATCCAAAACGTTTGCTCTTCGTTTTGGATTCCGAATAGTGGCATCTTCAGGCGCTCTCTGATTGGAGGACATCGTGAAAGCATACAGCGTCATCGGTGATTGTCCTCCAATCAGAGAAACTGCAGATTTAACATCAGGAAATGCCGGGAACTGGGGCCATAAATATGCTCTGGCGAAGGGTCTGGACCTGTGGCTCACAAGGGGCTGTCTCTGGCTGTTTGCTGACAGGTGATATGTTTGCATGGCCGCGGGAGTCGGAGGGGGTGTTTAACCCCGGAGCTGTGCCCTTTGAACTCTTGTGTCAAAGGGAAAGAGACCCCCTTTCAGGATCACAGGGACAGCTGCTCTTATTCACCTCCCTGGGGTCATTAGAAGCCCTTAGAATTCCTGGAGGACCCCATGACTCCCCTCCCCGGGGTCCTCTCTCTGCAGTCTATTTGCATCCTTCCCGTCTACTTTTATTTTCGTGGGGTCCCACTCTCCCTCGTGTGGTGTAGCTACCAGGCTGTCACGTGTCCTGTATGACACATTCTGCAAGTCACCAGCATTCCAGAGCTGCTGGCTGGGTCTGTGTCGTGAGAGGGCACAGAGCCATACCCCATTTCAGCTAACAGCACTATGCATGCTGGGAGTTGAAGTTTCACTTTTACTACTTTTTGCTCATGATCCTAGAAGTCCCAACATACTTAGATGCTGTTATATGAAAAACAATGACATGGCTTACAGAAAGGCTTACTCATCAAAGTTCAGATGTCATATATCCCCTTAGAATGCTGTCTGCTTGGCCCATACATACAACGGGACAAGTAAACCTACAAACCCACAATGCAATTTGCGGTTGGCTAAAAAGCGTGTCTGGCTGGAAGCCTTACTCAAAATGACACATTTACGTGCAGGCTAGTTTTGTAACAAGAATGTTCACCACATTATGTAGTTCTTACCATAAACAAATATACATATACAATTGTTGTAATGTTTTTTTCCCTTTCGGGTAGACTATATGAAGGTGAAATTCTTCTACCAGTCCTATGGTCTCTGTATCTTGTACATGTATCTGTGTAACATGTCTTGTAAAGTGCTAATACCCTCAGGTCTAGTCAGCACTATATAAAAGTCTGAACATAAATAATTAAAGCGTCCATTGGCACTTAAATAACATATTTTATTATCAGCTGTAAAAAAATAAGTATATCTTCTGCTGGGACTGAAAGCTGCGGCTTGCACACTACACCGGAGGCTCTCAGTATTCTGTCACCAACAAAGTTATCTTACCAGTTTCTTAGTTTTTCCCTGAGTAGCATAATGAGTATAGCGAACCGTGCCAGCAGGGCCTTGGGCCTAGCACGCCAGACCTGGGAAACCACCCGTGGTTGATGCTCCAATGTGTAAACAAAGGAATGCATAGTGTAGCTGCAGATAGGGGATGGCAGGTGAAAGCTCAGACTGCAAAAAAACGTAAGACTCTAAAACACAAATTGAAAACATCGTGCCATTTTACATGAGCGGTAGGAGGATGCGCCTAGAGCTGCCGACTATGGAACCTTTGGAATTCGGCGCTTAATGCAACATCGTGTAATCACATCAATTTGGGCAAAATGATAAATCACTTCATCAGCCTGTGCCTAAAATCATGTGAAAAGTAAGTTTGTAATTCCCACTCCTCCCGCTGCCATCATGTCCAGGGCAGGCATGGATCTCTGTTTGGCTATATAAGTGCATTTCCCACCATCAGGATCATTTGGGTCCTGTCCCCTCACCTCTCCAGTGGTCAAGACCTAGCTCTGTCTTAGACAAGGTCTATCCTTCTGCTCTAAGTAAGGAGTGTCTCTCCCACACTGGGGCTCTCTCAGTTGGGTCCTGCCCTCTCACCCCTCCAGTGGGTCTGCCAGGGCCTAGCTCTCTATTCCACAAGGTCTCCCTCTGGTGTGTTCCACAGTTGGGGTCTTTCGGTGGGTCCTGCCCTCTCACCCTCCATCTGGCATGGCAAGGCCTTGCTCTCTGTGCCACAAGGTCTCCCTCTGTTGTGAGTAAGGAGTGTGTCTCCCGCACTGGGGCTCTCTTGGGTGAGTGCTGCCCTCTCACCCCTCCAGTGGGACTGCCATGCCCTGGCTCTGTTCTACAAGGTCTCCCTTCCATTATTATCCAACATATTAACCAGGGAAACTATGTTTTGACATTAATGGTTTTCTGGAGAACAGGTGGATTGAACAATTTTTTAATTTGCCTCAAACTTCATTTAGAACCTGGTCTCTCTGTAGAGAGGAACACTGTTTCCTGTTCAGCCTGTTTATTTGAACAAAGTATTGCTTTCTGGGAATTGTAGTCCTCCAATGTTTAAGATCAGTTGGATTGCTGCACCTGATAATAATTTGTAAAAACGAAAGCCTGAGAGTGGATGCATGGACCCTCTTTTACTAATGTTTTGTAAGGGCGCTTACACGCTGAAAGGCTACACAAAAGTTAGTGTCAATCTACTTACTTTTTAAAGGCCTGTATGCTTTATTGCGTTGTGTTATGCACCCGCCAATGCATACTTTAGTAAATAAATGCCATGGTGTTTGGCCTTCATTCTGAGATCTAGATCCATAGTGACCTGGTAGTATAGTGTAATTTAGCGTCCCTATGCAAACTAGAGTTCTTAGCGGCGCTCTAAGGCTGGCTTCAGAGCCTGGCCTCTCAGTAAAGAGGAATGCAATGTCTACCCTGGAGAAGGTAAGTAAGGTGTGACCCTGAAGAGGCAGGACTGGGTGGTCTGCTCCATAGCACCCCCTGGTAGTATGGAGGTTGTCCATGAGGAGTAAGCAGGTGGTGGTTTGCATCCCAATTTTTATTGATGGGGCAGAATGAAACCTGGGGGAGGGCAAGAAGCATTGGTGGTTGGCATGGACCCTGAGAAACAGAAATGGGTAGGTGAGTCTATCCTAGATACTGCGTTGTCTGTGGTTGCCTTGAGGGCTGTGGCCCAGGTCCTGATCTCTGAGGGTAGCAACCCTGAGACAGAGAAAGTAAGAACTAGAAGGCAGGTTTCACCTGCAGCAGTGAGGCTAAAGGAGGGTAGTAGGAGAGTGGGCCATGCTTAAAAAGAATTGCTGAGAAACCTTTTCTACTCATACCAGTCTCTTGCTGTCTGTATTTATCCATATTTATTTTGTTTTGTGAACAGATGATGTGATAACTCGTATATTTCCACATTTACTTAACAGATAGTCGTGCACTCATACTTTGATGCCTGTCGCGTTTTAGCAAATTACACTGCCAAAATAATATAATACACACATCAAACAATTGGCATAATAGCACAAATACCTGTTGAGAAATGCAACAATTAATTTAAGCAAATCTCAGTGAGCTTTATAACTCCCTATACTGGCAATATGTACAACTATTGGCCTGAAAGTCAATAAACTCAGGATAGAGTCACCCAAAAGAAGCCAATTATCTGTATTTTTCCACTTTTAAAAGTAGATACAGACAGGATATACAATGTTTCTGTCTGTAGTTATCTGTAAAAATCCGTAAAAACGGAAAAAAGGGAGCACCAATTAGGAGGAGTACTAAGTTCTAGAAATTTTTGCAAGGAGGGGGTCCTCATGCCTGAAAATTTTTGACAGGGGGGTCTCGGCATCCAAAAGTTTGAAGACCTCTGCTCTAGACAGTCACACAAATGGAGCTTATGTTTGCCTTGCATATCCTGATGGACTATCACCAGGAAAAGGGGCCTTTCTGAGCTAGAGTGATGGGAGGAGTTGTCACTGATACCTGAAATGGGCTTTTGCCTGTCCTCACACAAAGCTGTCTCAACCCCCCTGTAGTGCAGCTGGAGCCAGGTCAGGGAAAGTCAGGGTCTTGTGCCCTACAAAGACTTCCCTTTGTAGTTTGCTTACTTCAAAGGCAGAAAGGGGTATAAGTATTGGACCTCTGGCATCCCAAACTCTTCTAGACCAAGGACATTCTGCCAGAAAGAAGAGTTGGATGCTGAATGTGGGACTGCCTCTCTGCCTGTTGCTTTGTTGTGCTGGCCTCCTGCTTTCGGCTTCTGTCCTGGGAGTGAAAGGACTGGATGTTGCTTTCTACATCCTGCTTCCAAGGTTCTCCAAAGGCTTGTGCATGCTTGCCTCCTGTTAAGAAGCCTCGTAGCCATCAAAGACTTCACCTACATGTGTCTGTTCTCTTCTGTCGAGAGCCCTGACTTGCCAAGTGGTGCCAAATCCAGTTCCTGGACCCTTGGAAGTGTAATCTGGTAAGAAAATCCACGCATCGACTCTCAGCACCTGTTTTCTCGAAACAGCACCTGCTCTGCGGCTAAAAAATTGATGCAGCTTGAGTCTCGAGCTTCGCGGCAGAATAAATGATGCAGTGCCTGCTTCATGGCTGTGAAATTAATGCTGCACCTGCATCTCCACCGTCACATCGCCGTAACACGTCTGGATTTTCAACGCATCATCCCTCAATGCTGACTCTTTATCGACATCGCACCCGCAATAAGGAACCAAGGCCTTGTGTTCGGAGATCGACGCATCACCTACCCTTCCAGGAAGGAACTGACGCATCACCTCTCTAGACAGTAAGGAATGGACGCATCACCTCTCTAGACAGTAAGGAATGGACGCATCACCTCCCCTGCCTAGCAATAAGGAACTGACGCATCACCTCCCCTGGCAGTAAGGAAACAACACATCACCTCCCCAGTGGAGTAAGGAACCGACGCATCGCTTTGCTTTCCCAGCACCTCACCTCCCCGCACCTGCTTCATCTTTGATTTTTGATGCATCCAAGGTACTTTGTGCTAAAAGAAACACATCCATTGATTTCTATGGACTAAACGTCCTTAATCATTGAAAAGTGATATCTTGACTTGCGTATGTTGGATGTTTGTCATTTTGGTCTTGTTTTATTCAGATAAATATTGGCTAATTTTCTAAACTGGTGTGGACTCCTTTTGTAGTGTTTTCACTGTGATACTGTGTGTGTATGTACAAATGCTTTACACGTTGCCTCTGAGATCACCCTGACTGCTCGTGTCAAACTACCAAGAGGGTGAGCAGGGGTTATCTTAGCTGTGTGACTCCCTTACCCAGACTAGAGTGAGGGTCCCTATTTGGACAGGGTACAAACTGCTGCCAACTAGAGACCCCATTTCTAACTTTGGTGGTCAGCGGTGAGGGTAGGGCTTGTCTTTGTACTTTGCATGCAGTGATAGGTGTACACTACTTCCATATCACAGACCATTACGTACCACTATACTGTTTTGTTTCTCTTTCTATTTTTTGCAACTCTTGCAGTGGTACCAAGGGTCAAGAAGGCCAGAAGCGGAGGCAGGCGTTTTTCGTATAATGCTTCCAAGCTGTGGAATAGTCTCCCACTGCAACTCCGCAGCCAATGTAATCATTCAGCCTTCCGGAAACAGCTCAAGACCTGGCTCTTTCCTTAGAGCTCCGGCCCTCTCTTAGTGATTCGTAGCGCTGGGATGCTTCTGGGTAGCCATGCGCTCTATAAAAGCCATTCCATTCCATTCCATTGAGATTGATCCACAATCATGTCTCAGTCTGGAAAGCCATCAGCAGTACCTGCAGATATGGTGTTTGAGCTAGACAGGTTGGAGGCCTATAGGGTACCTCAGCTCAAAAAGTTCTCCAAGAACAAATTCAAATGTGGATATGGAGGAGCAGAGCCTGCATGAGGACGCTGTGAATCAAGATCCACCTGGGAGGAAGGCACCTTCCAGGTCAAGCAGCAGTGTTTCTTGCAGATGTCTGTCCCTTGAGGAGCTCGAGGACAGGCGGTAGGCTAGGAAACATCAGCTGGAGTCTAACAATGAAGCATGAGAGGGAGCTCCAAAAGGATAATTTTACAGTAGAGTAGAGAAAAATGATTTTAGCTCCAGAGCTGAGCTTGAAAGAGCTGGATTTGAAGGCCAGGTCCTGCACAGATGGTGGCAGCAATTTGTCAGTGCCATCTGAGAGGGAGGTGTACATTCCTAAGAATGTAGAGAAAGAGTATACTAAGGAGGATGATATCTTGAGGTGGTTTCAGGGCCATGAGGCAGCTCTCCTAATGAATGGGATCCCTGAGAAAGATTGAGGGGTGGAATTGTGGAATTGCTTCACAGTGTAGGGGAGGGATACATTGTTGGCCTTAAGGGACACAGGTGAGCTCGCCTACCCTGCCATGAAGGATGCCCTAACCACTAGGTAATTACAGGGACAAGTTTAGGCAGAGCAAGAAACTTGATCCTCAGGCATGGCTTGAATGTGTGGATTTCTTTTACAGAGCACCCGATGGTTGGGTGAAGGGTGGTGAGGAAATAGATTATAAGGGGCTGTACACTTTGATTGTGTGGTACCACTTGTCTAGTCTGTGTTTTTACAGAGCTGCACCAGCACTTGAAGGACAGAAGGCTTACTGACGCCAGGAAACTTGCTCAGGAGGCGGACCGCTGGATGAGTACCATGGACCACAAGTGGTTGTATGGGCGAGACTCCACCAAGGGTGGGCAGGGTCCCCAGCAGCAGAAAGGGGGGGACAAGAGTAACAATGGTGATTTCTCTAAGGGACCCCAAAATAATTCCCAGGGTAAGGATTCCCAGCCCCCCATTGAGAAAAATAAGAGTTGGGTCCCACCAGGAAAAACCTGAAGGGAAGGGACCCCTGACATGCTTTGACTGTAAACAGGCAGGGCACTTTAGAGGGAGTCCCAAGCAGGCACAGGCCCCCACCAGTGGGCAGTCACTGAGGATGGCCAGTGGAGCGCTTTGGAGGAGTTGGTCCCAGGTGGGTGTGGGGAACCAGCTAAGATGACCCTTGTCACACTAGGGGACAGTGGGATGGTCCAGAGAAACTATATGCCTGATAACACTAATATTTACATGCAGAGGGTGACCATTAATAGTCAGAGGGTAGAGGCTCTGAGAGACACAGGAGCCAGTGTGATTACTGTCAGGTGTCACCTGGTGTCTGAAGAGCAAGTAGTCCCTGTAGTCCTTCACCAAGTAGCTGCAGTGGACAACAGCGAGCGCTATTGTAAGGTTGTGCGAGTTCCCTTTGAGTGGGGGGTCTCAGGTTTCTTGAGGGTAGCTGTGAGCCCATCCATGCCTGTGGATTGTCTGCTGGGAAACGACCTGGAACACAACGCCTTGCGGGAGGTGGAATACAGATCCCACTTGGAGATGCTGGGATTACCTGAGTGGGCGTGCCTGACCACTCGGTACATGGCAGCACAGGGTGTTCAGAAGGACCTGGAGCCTGATAGAGTGGCCCAGGTGTCTGCCAAGAAGAGGAGGGGCAAAGGGGGGTGGGAAACCCACTACAGAAATTCCAATGGACCGGGAGGTGGCTGACCCTGAGGGGGACACCCCGGAAACTACAAGGGATGAAGTGGCTGAATTGGGGAACCTGCCTGAGCTGACCAATTGACAGGAGGAAGGGCGTCCCACCAGGGAGAAATTCTGCACAGAAAGAGTGCCCTATTCTGGAACTTTGGCAGCAGGCTGAGGGCCAAGCAGCTGACAAAGAGTCTGGATCTCACCTTATCTATTGGGACAATGGTCTCCTATATAGCAAGCCTAAGGTTGCTGAGCCTGGGGCCCCCACGTGCTGGTGGTACCCCTGTGCTTCAGAAACTTCCTACTGGGTTTGGCTTGTGATGTGCCTCTGGCAGGTCATTTAGGACAGGGCAAGACCTTTGACAGGCTTGTCACCCACTTCTACTGGCCACAAACCATACAAAATTCAGATTCTGTAGGTTCTGCCAGACTTGCCAAGCAAGTGGCAACAGTGGAGGGATATTTAAGGCTCCCCTGTAACCATTATCTGTTGTGAGCACCCCTTTCGAGAGGGTGGGCATTGATGTTGTGGAGCCTCTGGATCCCAAGACAGGTGTATCCTGGTCTTGGTGGGCCATGCCACCCGGTACCCGGAAGCTATCCCTCTGAGATGGTGACAGTGCCCGTCTTGGCCTGGGCACTGATAGGGATCTTTACCCACATGAGTTTCCCCAAGGAGGTGGTACCTGACTGGGGTACCAACTTCATGTCACTGTACATGAAGGCCATGTGGATGGAGTGTGGAGTGAACTACAAATTCATTCCTTATTACCACCTTCAGAGAAATTTGTTTTCTTGTGTGTCATTGTTGCTACAAATACACCTTAACCTTTCAGTAGCATTGATGAAGCCCACATATACACTTTAGTTTTCGATGGCATGAGTCGGGGCAATGGAGACAGTTCATTATATTTCACCTCAGGCATCGTGTGTATCGACACACCACTGTCAAAAATTAAAGGTATTGAACAACTGTTGACCTTTAGTGTGATTTTTGGACAATGTTTGAGTGACTTTGGCGCTTTGTCATGTTGGAATTGTATTTTTTCTCACATACATCCAGCCCAACATGCGCATGTTTCTCTGAGGTAACCATCGACATGGCACAACCATCTTCTTCACTTTTATTTGACACTGATACTGAAGAACTGTTTGACGAAGACTTAGATGCTGATTGACTTTGTTTGGTGTCGATTTGCCTCAGCTGATGGGGTTGCTTGGCCTTGTGGGTGTGCATCGAACGTTGCTTATGGAAAATGTGGGCGGCCATTTCGTTTTTGTGCCGTGATGCACTTGCTTATTCCTCTGCCTTTCAGACCAGTACAAAATGTTTCTCCTTTCCACATCCTTTGCAAATCTGCCCAATGGTGGGACATTTACTATTGTGTGGAAATACAAATCCACACCTGGAGCACAGCTTCTTTTTCTGAGGAGAAATCAGTTTGTGTCCCTCGGCCTTGTGCTTTGGCTTACTTTTCAAGTTCATGACTACTCACCCTGGGCTCCTCCAGCCTCTATGTCAGCAGCTTGTTGATCAGCACGCTCTTCAGCTCTGGCAGCCTTAAACCTCGTACCAGACTATGGGGCCGATTCACAGAACTAATCTGAGATAAAATCCTAAACGTACTACTTTTGGTATTCACAGAAGGCATTTAGTAGTAGTAAAGTTAGGACTCCTAACTTTACTACTACTAAACTGAGATAGAATCCTAAACTTACTACTTTTGGGATTCACTGAAGGCATTTAGTAGTAGTAAAGTTAGGACTCCTAACTTTACTTCTAGTAAATGCCTTTTGTGAATACCGAAAGTCGTAAAGTTAGGATTTTGTCTCAGTTTAGTAGTAGTAAAGTTAGGAGTCCTAACTTTACTACTACTAAATGCCTTCTGTGAATACCAAAAGTAGTACGTTTAGGAATTTATCTCAGATTAGTTCTCTGAATTGACCCCTATGAGTTTCTCACAACATTTGGTGTCTGAAATTTTGAATCTGACATTCAGCATTGGATTGAACTTGAGATTCAAGATGCAACTTGAGATGCTTTGATTTGACTGTATGTAATTTCGTCAGCTCACAGCATTTCCTTTATGACTTCTTTTACACCTTCACCAGTAAGATTCTTAAGGTACTTGATAATCTTCTTGACATCTGTTTCTTCTAGCGCATCAATGAAATCATCAAATGTCTCTATCCAGGCAGTCCATCTGTCTCCAATATTCAGCTTGTTGGCAGTATCAAATAGCGGTTATCATTTAAAAAAGGTGGCAGCATTGTAACAATTTATGAGATTGACTGACACTGATGGTGGAGTTCACTCTGATACTGTCTGCTGGCCACTAGGACCTGCTTCATCCATACCATTTCTAAGGCCCTGTGATGTGCTGGCCTCTGGGTCATCTTGGGCAGTCTGTGAACCTTGACCCCCCACTTGGTCCCCATGGGAGTCCTTTGCTTTCAGGGGACTTTTCGAGCTGTTCTGAGCTGTCACCTGGCATCTTTGGCAGTGTGACGCTTCGTGTATGGACAGCTCCACAACCACAGCCCCGGGTGCTTCCTCTGGGGTCACTTCCCCCAGCGCTGTGGCTCAATGACTCCCTTATCTCAGTTCTGATGACAGTCTCTTGTATTTGAATTTCATTGTTTGTAAGTATCACTTTGTACTGCCTGACACCTGGTTGATCTCTGCCTCGCAGCGCTTCTGTTCGCAGTGTTATCACTCCGTATGATGTATGGCTTTGAGTTGCATAGTAGCGCTGTACCTCTCTTTGCGGCCTTCCCAGAAGGCTTTTGGCCAACGATGCGTAGATTTCTCAGCAAAGCTTTGTTATTGACAAATGCTTTACATAAACTGGGGCTGAGTTTTGACTCCACATATGCCAAATGTCAATTTCAGACTTAGACGGAGGCACACAGGCCATGCACGAGCAGTCTGTTGGACCACGGCAGACTCCCTCAGAGAGCACTGTCAATCTTCGAGTTACTTATTCCCAATCTCGTCACCAGTTGTACCGGCCTCCCCAATCTGGGTACTCACCCATAACTACGCCACACACAGAGCTTAGTATAACATGTCTTTATTTTTCTGGTATAACCGCAAACTCAACATTCTAAACCTGCATTCCTTTCGGTTCGCTTTAAGGCTTACGTCACAGTTCTATGGAGTCCATCAGGAGTCACGAGAGTTCCATCATTGCAAACTCATACGATGCTACAGTGGTCAACCACGGTTTACACCAACACAAGTAGACTAGCAGGGGATTGTTTGTCAGAGATGGTGTTGGCTTAATATTCAATAATTGGTGTCGGACCATAGAGCGGAAAAACAAATGTGACATGGTAAGGAGAATATGTACAGATGCAATGAATGTGTGTTCATGAGCCAAAGGATATGCTGCCCTCTGAACAATTATTAAGTTCCATCCCATGCTCCACTGTTTCACCCTCTCAGACAGGTCATCCACTGATGCCCCTATGAGGTTCGATGTGACCTGTTGAGTTTCACGTCCATTACACTGTTGAGATTTCCTATAACTAGCATAAGCATGTTTGATCTAGCAGACAAAGAAGTGATACATGTTCTGGAAATATTGCTTGCTTTGTATTTTAAGCATACAGATCACATCATAACCATGTTATTCCCATCCAGCATTCCCTCCACTACTGCATATCACCCTTCATTATGTACCTACTTTTTTTACACCATGAAGGGAACACATGTTTTGACCCACAATTAAACACATATATCACAAGATGAGTAAGACGAGTAGTGTTACTGTCCACCTCATCTCCATGTCACTTTCTTCCCTTCCAATCGAGTAGAGTGTATTTCTTTCAATAGAGGACAATTCCGTTTCCATCTCCTAAGATATGAATTCATTATATAGATCATTGACATTGAGCGATATTTTATGCCCATGAATGCCTCAGGGTAATCTATTGAAAGTTCATGAATAGCAAGAAATTTATACAAGGAGCTATACCCTCTTGATCAAAATGTGTCTGTGCTGTAGGGACCATGATCACTCTTCTCTGTACCATATCATCAAGAAGTATTGCATGTCTTGGTCAACCAGCAAAAATTTAAAGGAGCTTCCTTGAGCCATTAAACAAATCCTCCGGGACGCACTGGAATTTGCTTATACCCAAACCCTTATATTGAAAATCAATCTCTTCCTCAGACCTCAACTATGTATCAATGAGGTGGAAAGAAGGGTTGAAAAGGAGCATGATCAAGTGACTCTCAACCCCTGCAAGCCATTTACAAGTTTGCCAATATTTGGAATTGGAAACCTTAACATCCAAAGTGGATCCAAAGGTTTTCTGACTTCTGACCAAGTGGTGAACATTATTGATACCAATCACAGAGGCTGCAATCATAAACCAAAATTGTTGAGTTAAATGTGACAATTCCTTGTCACTGGAGCCAGAGCCGCCAGATCTCTAGGTCGTTCACATGCTGTGGAACCAGCACATGTTCTCAACTTTTTGATTGAGCCAAAACTGAACACAACTGAGACGTCCTCTAGTCACTCTTCTGTCATTTCTCACCTAGATGGTCTTTCTAATTTAGGTGGTCTGCATTTGGTCTACTGTCTCCTGTGTGGAGACTGGCACTGCCTATCTGAATGCTTTATGTTAGTCGCACCCCATTTTTCGGCCCATTCCCAGCCCCACTTTGGATCTGTGAAAAACACCAATTGCTCTGTGTCCAGGATCCTCAGCACAAGCTTTAGGACCAAGTTCCACAAGTGCAATTTGTGTCACTGCAGTGAAGTTGAGAAACAGTAAGACTGTATAAGGACCATTCTTGCATACTCTCTGTAGCAGCAGATCCCAGACTCTAACATTCAGTAGTCTAGCCACCATAGGTTTGGGTGACATTCCTCCAGGGTGCATTTTTAATGATAATATGTGTGCTTGAGCTACAGTTAACTAGTGAAACAGTCCTTAAAGGGGTCATAATGATACTATAAGAGTCCCTAAGTGGGGCTCCATATATGGACCTCCAGTGCATTCAGATGTTATATCCAAAATACTGTTCCATAATAGTACCACAAACAAAATATTGTGATTGCTAAAATATCATGGGACAGAATATTGGGGGTTGATACATCTTTCTTTAAGTTTGTAAATAATTTTAATGTTTCATATATAAAAGTCTACACAATATTATGTATTATGTGATTATGGTATTTAGTCAAATGTCTGTAGAACTATTTGGTAAGTTATTTTTATATAATTTGAGATTTCTTGAATATTTTCATGATTGGGGTAATAAACCCCAATAAATTGGGTGTGTAGTGTGTTACTAAAAATAATATTTTATAGGTAATTTGTCTTTAACTAAGTAATTGTCAAAATGTTTGATGTTATGCTATTGCTTAAAAATAATATTATTAAATATTGTTTTTGGAATGCATGATTTATTGGAGGATTGGGTGAGTAGTGTTTTGTATCAAAGTTATTTTTATTAGTGCAGAATTATTAATTATTTATAATATGTAAATGTGCAATAAATATAGATGAAGGTTAATAGATATTGGGGGTTGATTTATTTGTTTTTTATGAACTGAAAAGAGAATTCTATTTTTCCACTATTTGGCACACTTAAATAATTAAATGGTGCTCACTAAACGGTGCCAGCTACCATTCAGAACAAACAGGTGGATTGTGCACTGCAATGAATCCTTAGTACTTTTTCTTAAAGTAGAAGCAGCCAAAAATAAATAATGAAGGCCTGACAAAGGTAATTTACACCCTTGGGTAAGTTTTGGATTCACAAATGTAACTTTTGAAGTAACTTACATTTTTGCAGTTTCTTACACTTTGTATGTGTAGTACATGGCCAACCACTGGTACTGCAACATCCACCCCCAGAAAATAATAGATGTGGGGATATAAAATAAAACACCATAAAAAGAAATGTTAAAATAAATTAAACTACTTAAAATAGTTAAAAATGTAAATAAACATAAATTTATGTTTACAAATATATACAAATTGTGCATATGTATAATTTAATTATAACATATGCAATATCTTATTTTGAATATTTCAAAACAAGTCATTCAACTATAACAATCTATTTTAAATTGCTCAAAATAGGTTAATAAATATTTTATAATTAAATAATAAATATGTACTATTTTATTGTGTTATAATTCAAAATAGGCCATTAAAGTAAAACTTATTTTGAAATATTCAAAATAGGTTATTACATATTTATAATAAATATACACTATTTGTATATATTTTTATCATTAATGTATATTTATTTATATTTCTAACTATTCTAAATAATGCATTTTAATTTAACATTATTTCCTAGGGGGTTTTATTTTAAGTGACTTCCTCCATTTGTTTCTAATAGAAGGTGTTGCAGTACCAGTAGTTGGCAATGTGAAGTGCTGGACTTAGTACACAAGTCCAAATTACTACAAAAATACATTCTGTAAATACTGAAAGGTAGTAAGCTTTTTCAAAAGTATAAACTTACCCAAAAGTTAAGTTTATGAATCAGGCTGTGAGTCACAACATCAACAAGTGGGATCTAGTGCTTGAAGGTATCTTCTGCGTCCCACAGCAGTTATCATAAAATAAACTGCATTTTCCATTTGATATCTTGTTTTCCAAGATTATTCTTTTAAGGATTTTTCAACAAAATCCTCCAGCTCAGCCAATGCATTTTGTCCCCAGTGGACTTTCTCAGAGCTGTAAAATACAAATAATAAATACGTCTTAAATACATCGTTCTTTATAGCGATGGAATTATCATTCTAACACATGCATTTCCACATCATTTAAATTAGTGTATATAGAAAGCACCTTAGTTTCACATTGGTGGCAATCTTGAAATATGGCCAATACTCATAGTTACAGACTTTTGCTGCTTCATTAAATTAGAATCTGCCACTTAATTATACTTATTGTTCTAAGATAAACTATATCATCTTAGTATCAATTTATCTTTTGAAGGATTGGCTGGAAACTCTCACATATAATCGGTATTCAATTTCATACTGATGTCATTGTAGAATATATGGTTCTTTCAATGCATGAGACAAATACCATGAAGTCACTTGCTTTCATGTGTACATCATATTGGTATAGATCAATCTGAAACTTATTGTTGTTCAGGCAAAGTTCAGCATTTTTTGTAGTCTGATTGTTGCAACATCTCATTTGTACACCAAATGTATTCAAATACTATAATGGAGCATAATAACAGAAGATATATTATGTACAGTCATAAAATTCCAGACAAGATCCATTTATTCCCCAGTTTACTGCATCATTATTCCCATACACTTTTTTTTAGAACATATTGAAGGCCAAGATCAGTATCTCATATCTATTGAATGGTTCAAGCTTATTATATCTGGTGGAAGTTGATAATAAACTGAGCAAGTTACAATTTACAGTCAAACGAAGTCAAAAATTAAAATCAATTATGTCCTATTCTAGAATTAATTGTACTTTAAATTCATTACTAGATACACTATGGGGCCAATTCTGATGCTGGTTGGAAAAGCTTCCCGACCGAGGGCCTGATTCTGATGCGGTTAGGAAGGCCTCCTAACGGCATTTGCTCCTTCCAAATCGGATCGGGAACGTGTCTTCCCGACCGAGGGCCCAATTCTGATGCGGTTAGGAACAAATGTTCCCATTGAAGTCAATGGGAGTTCAACCAAATCGTATCTGGAAGCATCCGGATGCATCCTACTCCGCCGGTCGGACTTTCCCGATCCGAGTGGGTCGGACACCATTTCCCAACCGATTCGGTCGGGAAGCTTTTCCAACCTGCATCAGAATCGGCCCCTATGAGTCTAGTCTTCAAATATCTTAATCTGTCTAAGACATCATATCAAAATTGTGCTCATCCTTCCTCCTTCCCCAATGCAGTGTATTTTTAACTAAAACCAAATGAATTTGGAACAATGCACAACTTTATTAAGTTAAGTAGCACATGTTCATTAACAACATTCTGAAAGGGCTTCATTTTGTAACACATTTCTATTTGTCATAACTTGAATATATTCACTTCAAACCTAAATTATAAAACTCCATAGTATGCTAAGCCTCTCATTATTCATGTTCACCATTTCATTGTTGCAATTTAAGCATGGCCATATACCATATTTGTGTGGCTTAGCATGTATTCAACAACAGCATACTGAATGGCCCCCATTTTTGAATATTTTTTATTAGCAGTAACTTGGGTATATTTGTTTCTAACTCAAGGTACTGAATTCCACAGTATAATAGGCATCATTTCAAATGGCTTTATTGTTGACCACTCTTACTAGCTCATATTTTGTCTCAGGTTAACAAGCTTCACGCTATTGGTCTATTTCCACTATCTGCACTTTTGGCGGTATGCTGAAGAGCCACAGGTATTCAGCACACTACCGCTGTTCATCTTCTACTAATAGTAGTTTGCAAGTTCCACAGAATTTACCATGAGTGTGACTCGGTTAGTGAAACTCATTTACAGTAATTTTGGAAAACCAGGTAGGTAAAAAGTATAAAATCCAGGAAAAATAAATGGGCAGAACCCATTTGCTACACCAACGAAATGTGTATTTTTCATATAACAACCTTAATATGTGATGCTGATTATATTAAATAATCATGAAACTATTTCACGGACTATGTATATGGTCAGTATAATAAGTAGAAACATACATTGTCAAGTATATTGACACACTTGCTGGTGAATTTTGTGATTGTAGTTAGAATAAATAGTATATAGCCACAAAATATTGATTAGCAGGGGCTTGAAAAATGACATAAGTAATTAATAGTTTGAAATATGCGCTCCCCTGCAATTGGCTATAATCACAGGAATGGTGGCCTACAAGGGAGAACAGACTATTATTCCTGTGATTGCATTCCAAAATGGAAACTATTTTTATGCAGCCCTGCTTTAAAAAAACACGTTTTGGAAAACTTCACTGAGAGCAGGCACTGGACCACTGTCTACATGAACCAAGGCTGTGACCCTGTTTCCCAAACGGGAAAAAGAAAGGGTCCAAAGGGGATCTCTTCACCTTTGTGAATTAGTTATCAACCCCAACTTGAGAGATGGTAACAAATCAATGGTTTTTAACCAGAATTGCGGTCACAATTTCGAAGGAATGGCAAGTACACACCCTTTGCAAACCGTGATTCAGTATGAGTCGTAGATACCATTTTATGTGTTGGAAAACATTTTTAGACTTGCAAAATGGTTTTTGTACATATGATACTTGATTTATCAATAATCAAGAGAGAATGGATCACTTGTACCTGTGTAACCAGGGTCAGGTATATTGGCCGTCTTTAAAAACCCTCCTTCACTTACATAGGTGGTAGGGTGGTACATCTTGATTGTCCGCCTAATTGTTTAACGTGATAGCATCATCATTGGGTTTATGTTATGCTAACCTCCACGCGGAGGTAGACCAACTGGTGATACAGTAGTGATCAGTGATAAAAATTGTGCTCAGGTGAAGTGAGTTAAAATTGCCTACGTCTCTCAAACTCAAAAAAACTTTATTCAGTTGGAAACGTGGAAAGGTAAAAACAAAGTGGTGCATATAACCGGAGTTATGAATTTTTAAAGAATAAGCGGTAAAATGGCACCTAAAAGCATTAAGCGCCAACCGGGGACATCTGGTGGCGCTGGACCGGGTCAAATTCAAATGTTCAAGCTAATCATGATGGAGTGTGGGTCAAATACAGTCCCAAATGAGTCCAGCTAAAGTTTTACCTTCTCAAGTTTTTGTGCCAAGAGTCCCATTTATGTGGAAGAAGTTTGCTGGTAGCAAGGAGAGCCTCGCTGGTGGTGGCCAGCATAGTGCGAGAAGCAGGCCGGACATCATGGACTGGTGAGCTGGAGACTCATGTTGGTAGTTCATGTGGGCGACTGATGCTTGCTGTGCAAACAGATGAACTTGCGGCAGCTTGTGTTGGTTTTTCTGTGTGAGAAGCTTGGTTTTAGTGTGAATTATCCCTATTCGTGGTCACGAAGAGCTCAAAAGTTTGATTTTAAGAGCTCGAGAGCCACACCAAGGGCCCAAGACCTGAGACGCGCCTCTTGGGGGTCAGGAACTGTCTGAAGACGGGTCCAGGAGCTGTTGGGGATTCCGTTATGTCCGTGAGGCTCAGATGAGGAGAACAGCAGACCAGCCCTTTGAGTCTCTCTGGGGTCCAGGGTTCAAGATGGAGTTGCAGGTCCATTTCCTCTTCCCCAGGCAAGAGGACAGCAGGCAGCAGGTCAGCACAGCAGTTTAGCAGCTCTTTGGGGAGCAGCAGTTCAGCAGAGTGGCAGTCCTTGTTGCAGCACAGCAGTCCTTCTTCCTGGCAGAGTATTTACAGGTCCAGCAGTTTACTGAAGTGGTGGTGTCTGAGGTACTTCTTTTATACACTGGTGTCCTGGTTCTGGAAGGTGAGAGAAGCTTCTAGACAGTGTCTTTAAAGTGCATGGAGTTCCTGCCTTGGCTCCAACCTAGCTTAAGTGACAATGTAGGGTTGCTAAGCCCTTTCTGTAAAGACAGGACACATCCTAGTCAGGTGTAAGTGAGGCTGGGCCCAGCTCCTCTCTCCCATCCTGCCTGTGATGACCCATCCAGACACACCTAAGTGCCAACTGCCAACTACACCCAATCATGTGACCAGAGACAGGTTGCAGGCACCAATTGGCTAAGGCAAGAAAATGGCAACTTTCAAAAAGTGGAATTTTCAGAAATGTAATTTAAAATCTGACTTCACCATAAGTTAGGATTTCAAATTAATATTCCAGAGACACCAAACGTGAACAGTTATCTCTTCTCATTGGGAAATTACACTTATGAAATGTAATAAGGTAACTCCAATGCAGTAGCGGCTGATGTAAGGGAAATGTGCTGGGGTGGGGGCAGGGCTAGAAGGACAGCATGGGGAGGGGGTCAGAGCACGGGGCAGAGTGAGGGGAGCTGAAATTAAAAAAAAAATGTTTTAAACTTACCTGTCAGTCTTCTGCTCGCCGCGCTGCTTCCGGGGCTTCTCCTCTGTCACAGGCTGAAACTCCCAGCTTCTCCTGCAGCCAATCCTGACGCTGCTCTCACCACGAGAGCAGATAAGAATTGGGCAGAGCGCACTGGTTTAGCGCTTCATCGGGACATGGGACCCTGTGCCTTCTGATCTCTCCACCCAGTAATACAGCTGGGTTGAAGAAATGTCAGTGCGCATGACGGTTTGGTCGGCCTGAAACGGCCGGCCAAACCGCCATGTGCAGTGACAGAAGGGCCCACCACTCCTCCTCGCCCTGCTGCAGTGCTGTGGCCCCGCCACCCAAGACAGCCATAGACCGAAATATTAAATGATCTGCACATAGATTATTTTATTTTTCATTTGCCTCCGCGGGCAGTGGGGCGACGCTCTTCTGCCATTTGCACAGCCAGGACACGTAAAAAGTGAACATACATATCCACTTTTTAAAATATATTGCACCCTGTCCTCTGAGCTGTCCAGGGCCTGACCTAGGGGTGACATATGTATCAAAAAGGAAGGTTTGGGCCCTGCAAAAGATTTTTTTTGCCATGTTGAAAAGGCGGTTTCAAACTGCACACACAGGTTCTGCAATGGCAGGTCTGAGACATGTTTATAGGGCTACTTCAGGGGGTGGCACAATCAGTGCTGCAGGCCCAGTATCAGTATTTAATTTACAGGCCCTGGGTACATGCAGTACCACTTTACTAGGTAAATTAAATATGTCATTTGGGGATAAGCCAATATGAGGTGTGCACACATGCACTTTAGTACTGGTTAGCAGTGGTAAAGTGCGCAAAGCCCTAATGCCTGAAAAAAACAACATCAGAAAAAATGGAGGAGGAAGGCAAAAGGTTGGGGGAAAGACCACCCTAAGGCTGACAGGTCCAACAGTAGTGTTTAAAACTGCTAAATCACTTGGTACATCTGGTCCCAATCATAATATTTGCCATAATTATACTGAATTTCTTGAAAGAAAAAGAATTGGTTTACTTGCACACCCCTGCTTCCTAATATCTATAGTTTCAGTTATTTGAAATGATGATTTGAATTACATCTATTGGGCAGCACTTAATGTGGAGCATCCAGATTTATTCTGACATCTTAAACCACTTTTCGAATATTGGCATGCCGCTCTGTTAGCGCCATTTTTCCCAGCGAAACCATCGTTAGGCTGTCAAAAGAATGCTGCAGTAAGAGGAGAAACATCGTTAAATTCTCAAAACAAAAGCAAAATGATGAATTTCCTTTTTCCATTCTAAAGCAATGTTTGGCAATATTCAGCAGAATATGACAATGTAATGTCTGCATTGAAATTGCTTTCTAACTATTATCAATACTGGATACTGTCAGTTCTCAGTTTTGACAATATACTACAAGTGCATCGAATGAAATTAAAATGCTGACTTGCAATTTACGAAAAATAGTGTAATTAAATCTAACGAGTACATGCTATTGTATTAAACTGCATTTAAACCTCCCACTTTCAAACAATCTGCTTGTTCTGCGATAAACGAAACACTCCAAAATTACACTCTGCGTTAGGAAGAATTAATGCAGGGGAGAGATACCAGTTCTAATACTGTGCATATTTTCCAGATGTCCTTAAATAGTGCCAACTAAAATATTCATCAG
Source organism: Calotriton arnoldi (assembly GCA_963921515.1). Taxonomy (NCBI): domain Eukaryota; kingdom Metazoa; phylum Chordata; class Amphibia; order Caudata; family Salamandridae; genus Calotriton; species Calotriton arnoldi. The sequence continues at coordinate 103,901 of CAWUFW010013051.1, forward strand.
AAGCGAACCTTAGCCATAGACACAAAACATCCATAATTTTAGAAAAATCTTAAAACAGCCATTTTCAGGCTCTTTCGGTAGGCTTCCAGTTCCTCAGAATGCAGCTAGAGGATTTTTTTTTCATATAGCGTAAACTCAACCCGAAGGTATTGGCGCGCGTTACATTGCACAAGGTCACATTCATTTCTAGTGCAAGGGGAGATGTAGAGATCTGTCTAAAATCACAGGATGCTGAGGTGACGCCGAGACTGGAACCTGGTTTCTCAGTTCTAAAGTCCTTCGCTCTGGCACAAAGTCACATCCTCGTCCAGTCAAGAAGATGTTCCCTTGAAACTGAGGGGCATATGTACAAGGAGTTAACGCCGCCATAGCATCAATTATTTTACGTTCCTGCTGCTTTTTTTATCGCCTTATTTACACGTTGCAGCTAACTGCAGTTAGCAGCAATTTTCTGGCGTAAACGTGAATTTTTAGGATAGCCACTTCTGTTAGCGGGACTTAAAGAAAATGAGATGCAAGGTAGGCGTTCCCGTGCAAAAACTGCAGCTAACCACATATTTACAAGGAATTCCTTGTGTGGTGCAAAACCAAAAAAAACGCCTCTAACTCCAGTTAGTAAAAACAACAATTGATGGACAGAATGTAGAACAATGTCATACATTCACCCCAGTACAGAGATCTGGGCCTAAATCCATTGTTTTCTTGCTCACCATGCCATTCCAGTTTGAACCCAGCCATATGCAAATCAGTCTTGACCCTGTGCCCAATGGGAACAGTCCAGCCCAAACTGCTAGGCCAGTTCCTCCCTGGACTGGAAACAAGCATCCTGGGACCGGTTTCAGGGTATGTCACCCTTCATCAGCCAGGATAGCTTGAGTCCAGTGGCATGGAGAGCACGGTACCCACGTGGGCATACCCGTCCCACTCGGGGTGACAAATTCAAAAACAACATTTGATGGACAGAATGCAGAACAATGTCATACATTCACCCCAGTACAGAGATCTGGGTCTAAATCCATCGTTTTTTTGCTCACCATGCCACTCCAGTTTGAACCCAGCCATATGCAAATCAGTCTTGACCCTGTACCCAATGGGAACAGTCCAGCCCGAACTGCCAGGCCAGGTCCTTCCTGGACTGGAAACAAGCATCCTAGGACCAGTTTCGCGGTTTCACCCCTCATCAGCCAGGATAGCTTGACTCCTTTGTCATGGAGAGCATGGGACCCAGGTCTGGGCATACCCGTCCCACTCGGGGTGACCAATGCAAAAAGAACAATGATGGACAGAATGCAAAACAATGTCATACATTCACCCCAGTACAGAGATCTGGGCCTAAATCCATCGTTTTTTTGCTCACATGCCATTCCAGTTTGAACCCAGCCATATGCAAATCAGTCTTGACCCTGTGCCCAATGAGAACAGTCCAGCCCGAACTGCCAGGCCAGGTCCTCCCTGGACTGGAAACAAGCATCCTAGGACCGGTTTTGGGGTTTCACTCCTCATCAGCCAGGATAGCTTGACTCCAGTGGCATGGAGAGCACGGGACCCACGTCTGGGCATACCCTTCCCACTCGGGGTGACAAATGCATAAACAACAATTGATGGACAGATTGCAGTTATACTTTTCGCCCTAAGTGGGACGGGTATGCCCAGACGTGGGTCCCTTGCTCACTGTGCCACTGGATTCAAGCTAGCCTGGCTGATGAAGGGTGACATACCCTGAAACCGGTCCCAGGATGCTTGTTTCTGGTCCAGGGAGGACCTGGCTTTGCAGTTCGGACTGGACTGTTCCCATGAGGCACAGGGTGAAGACTGACTTGCATATGGCTGGGTCCAAACTGGGGTGGCGTAGTGGGCAAAAGAACGATGGATTTAACCCAGATCTCCTGACTGGGGGAGAATGTTTGATTCATTCAGCATTCCGTCCATCATTTGTTGCAGTTACACTTTTTGCCCTAAGTGGGACGGGTATGCCCAGACGTGGGTCCCTTGCTCACTGTGCCACTGGATTCAAGCTTGCCTGTCTGATGAAGGGTGACATACCCTGAAACCGGTCCCAGGATGCTTGTTTCCAGTACAGGGAGGACCTGGCTTGGCAGTCTGGTCTGGACTGTTCCCATGAGGCACAGGGTCAAGACTGATTTGCTTATGGCTGGGTCCAAACTGGGGTGGCGTAGTGGGCAAAAGAATGATGGATTTAACCCAGATCTCTTGACTGGGGAAGAATATTTGATTCATTCAGCATTCCTTCCATCATTTGTTGCAGTTACACGTTTCACCCTAAGTGGGACAGGTATGCCCAGACGTGGGTCCCTTGCTCACTGTGCCAATGGATTCAAGCTAGCCTGGCTGATGAAGCGTGACATTCCCTGAAACCGGTCCCAGGATGCTTGTTTCCGGTCCAGGGAGCACCTGGCTTGGCAGTTCGGTCTGGACTGTTCCCATGAGGCACAGGGTCAAGACTGACTTGCATATGGCTGGGTCCAAACTGGGGTGGCGTTGTGGGCAAAATAACATTGGATTTAAGCCAGATCTCTTGACTGGGGGAGAATGTTTGATTCATTCAGCATTCTGTCCATCATTTGTTGCAGTTACACTTTTCGCCCTAAGTGGGACGGGTATGCCCAGACGTGGGTCCCTTGCTCACTGTGCCACTGGATTCAAGCTAGCCTGGCTGATGAAGGGTGACATACCCTGAAACCGGTCCCAGGATGCTTGTTTCCAGTCCAGGGAGGACCTGGCTTGGCAGTTTGGTCTGGACTGTTCCCATGGGGTACAGAGTCAAGACTGATTTGCATATGAATGTGTGCAAACTGGGGTGGCGTAGTGGGCAAAAGAACAATGGACTTAACCCAGATCTCTTGACTGGGGGAGAATGTTTGATTCATTCAGCATTCCGTCCATTATTTGTTGCAGTTCTAACTTCAGTTAAAGGCAGTTTTTTTAGGACCAGAAAATAGCTCGTCTTAAAAATGGTGCAAACACTTGGGGCCTCATTTCAGAAGGTTTTGGTGCTGGACAGCGCTGCAAGGAATTTTGCTGCACTGCCCTGCAACAAAACTACAGGGCAGGAATGCGCACCATCAATAAGATAAGGCACATTCCTGGGCCTCATTCATGAAAAGTGTTGCAACGCTGCGACAAAACAGCGTTGAAACACTTTTCACAACGCCCTTCTTATGACACCATGGATGCGCTGTATTCACTGTACAGCACTCAATGTCGCAATTAATGACAGATAGGTCTGGAATCCTGACATATCTGTCAGCGCTAAAGTCAGGCATTGCTGCAGTTGTGTCACAAGCATGATGCAACTCCAGCAATGCATTGGTCCAGCCTATCCATGTGGCACTGCTTCACCCTTATGTCTGCCATGAGGCAGGTATAAGGTACGGATGCAGTGGCGGCCTACAATTGTTGCAGTGTAATCTAATGGATTTCACTGCACCACTCCTATGAGGCTTTGTTGTGTGGGAACGCCCACCATGCATAAATCATACCTGATGGAGGTATAATATGGCACAGGGCTTCACAAGGTCACGCATATGCCTAGATGCATCACTTTGCAAATATGGCGCAACGTGGTGAAAGAATCACGCTGCAAGTATGTCAAGAAAATGACGCATCGCTGGGGTGAAACTGTCAGAAGGGGCTCAGGAATAAGCCCCTCTGTCTTTTTCCCCTACGTTGGCGCACAATGGCTGCCATGCGCCAACACAGGCACCCTTGCGCCATGGTGCAAGGGTGACTGTGTTGAGGAGTTGGTTGATGTTGTGGCTCCATCTCTTCTCGAGACGTCTGCAGGTGGGGCTGGACTAGAGGAGGGCAGGAGTGAATCAGTTGGCCTTCTTGGAGTGTTGTTTGCCTGGTCTTTTCTTGAGGGGTGCCAGGGTGTCGGCGCAGTTGGAGATCCATCATTGGAGGTTGCGCGCTGCGGTGTTGGGGTTTGTAAGCGTTGGCGGAGTGGTGATGCTGATGGAGTTGACGGGAAGTTCTTCGGTGGCCTTGATCCAGCTGCGACAAGGGGAGGGGGCAAGGATGGCGATTGTGTGTGATGGGCATGGTTAAGGCGTAATGTAAACAATGATGATCGGTAGAGGAGAGTCCTGGGGTTTGGCTGTAGATTAAGTTTCCGCTGGTGGAGAAGATGGGCTCGAGCGTGTGTCAGGCTTTGTGGGTTGGTGCGGTGACTAACTGCTTGAGTCCGATGTTAGTCAGCTTCACCAGGAGGGGGGTGGTGTTCTGGTCACTGGGGTTGTCCGGGTGGAACTTGAGGTCTCCGAGTACTCGGTGGATGGGAGAACCTGGGGTGCGGTGAGGTCTGCAATGGCATCGGTAAATGGGGTTTCATGTCCCGGGGGCCTGTAGATGAGGGTGCCGCAGAGGGTGGTGTTGGGGTTGGTCTTGATCTGGAAGTGGAGGTGTTCCATGTTCTCCATCAGGACATTTCAGTGTGTGGTAAGTTGGAGTGTGCTTTTTTACACAATGGCAATGCCTCCTCCTGGGCACTCGGGGTGGTCCGTGCAGGTGAATTTGTAGCCGCCGTGGATGGTGATGACGATGTCCGGTCCGGAGCAGGGGTTGGTCCAGGTTTCCGTGAAGAAGGCGATGTATCAAGAGGTGGCATCGAGGATGTCCCAGATTTCTGTTGCGTGTTTGTGGAGGGACTGCACGTTGAGGAGGATGCAGTTGAGCCGGTCGGATGCTTTGTTGGTCAGTTGGGCGGCAGGAGGCGCTGGTGTGCTGATGTGGCAGAAGGTGCGTTTGCAGTTTCAACAGGCGCAGGGTGCAAGACAATTCTACAGTGTTTCTAGATGGCAGGCGGTGTGGCATCCAGGGTTGATGGCGAGGAGGGAGCTGGTGTTGTAGTGGTGGAGTCTCCGAGAGGAAGGGTCCTTGGTGCTGGGCGCAGTCCAGGGGTGGACAGATGCAGATGACCTTGCCTTTGGCGCAACAGTGGTACGCCTGCTGAGCATGGCCACACAGCAGCCGCCATTAGGTAGTGCTGCGGGGGGTACTGAACAGCTGGGAGGCGGGAACCACCGGAAAGGACACTGGAGGGGGCGGGGACACAAAGGCTGAGCGGGGGTTGTACATTTTTTTAAATTCTTACCTCGAGGCCGGGTCCCGCATCTTCTGTGCTCCTGAGTCTGCTTTCAGAAACAGAAAGCATGCAGCCAGGCTCCCTCCCCTCAGCCAATCACAACACTGCAGTGCGGCATTGTGATAGTTCTTGAGCACCGTGACAAGGGGAACAGCCAGGGGCTGGAGGGGTGGGTATGTACTCCATGCAGGCTGTAATGCAGCATGCATTGCAAACAGGGAAGTGCGAATGACTGCTTTGGGTGGCCTGAGGGGTCTGACCAAACAGTCATTGCACACTTGAGTGGGAATACTACTCCGCCCCTGCCCTGCTCCGTCAGTAGAGCAGCCCCACCCACCCTCCTGCCCGCAAGGGAAACATAGCATGAGTACATCAGAAAGTTATCATCATGTTATGTTTTCTCTTCTTGCCCTGCTTGAAAGCAGTGGGGCGATGGTCTTTCGCCGTAGCGGATGAGCTGCCACTGGGGGTGCGTCACCCACATGTGCTAGGCCTGGGCCCGACTCGACTCCCGGGCCTCCTCCGCTCTGCTTCCCACCTTCTCCTCACCTCGACATTGACACCGTGGCACAATGCACTGCACTCTCTCCAAATCTGTGACTCAGCCAGCAGGAGCCTCAGCCAGGTGGGATTTCACAAGCCTGGGTACAGCAGTCGCTGCCAAGTCCGCTGGGTAACCTCCCGATGCAGGTGATGCAACAGGGCCCCCTTAGGCGTGAAGTTGCAGCGCTTCTGCCACACAAGTTCGGCGCAGCTCAGGGGCCTCACCCTCCACAGCGTCTGGCCAGCGCAACTTTCTCCGGCCTGTGATGCAGAGAGGCGCGGCTCACCAATGGTAATCTTCTCCGTGCACCCCGGTCTGGTGGTGGCACGTGTTATGCAATACAGACCTCCCTACGTTGGTGTGCAAGAGCGCCTCTCCCATTCACAGCTCCAAGGGGCACCAGGCAGTCTTCTCACACAGGTCAGCAACGTGTCTCCATGAGACCTGACAGACTTCACCACCAGGGAAGGGTGATCGCCAATGCCTCAATGTCTACCGCCACAGCCCAGCAACTCCACAGCACCTCCGCATCCCACTCCGGGTCCCAGACGCAGGCCCAGCGAGGCCTCCGGGCCCTAGGGATCATCTGCACTTTCAAGGTTTTGGATGCTATGGTGTTGCAAGGAGTGCGCAATGATAAGTGATGCATCATTGGTTTTGTCCAGCGATGCGCCTCTTTTCATGATTGTAGCCCTGAATTTCCTCTTCCCCTGGGAATCTTGTTGGTCATCCTGGCTGTTGGGGGGCTTAGAGGGGTTGTTGATCTGTGCTGCACTTGGCCCTGGCTGCTCCATTCTGCATTCCATTGGTTTTGTTTACTATTTTTTATTGGAGGTGGACTTATAGGCTATTTTTGCCTCTAGAGGCAAAAAAAGTCACGTTGGGCTGACTAACGTGAGATTTCTTGCCGCTAATGGCCATTTCGTCAGTTTTCACCAGCTAACGTCAGAATTTGTATCGCCTTCATGCTAGTGTTAGCAGCAGTTTTCACCGCAGCCACCTGAAACTATCGCTATGTAGCGACGTATTGTAAATACATAGCTAACAGGCCTGTTGGTGAAAGGCTCTGTTAAGAAAACTGCCGCTAACTAGCGTTAGCATTAGTTAGCGGCAGTTCTTGTACATATACACCTGAGTTGTTATATGCGAAGCAACTGCTGACCCTGGCTAGGGTCGCTGCCTTCAAATGCAACTAATATATATAAAATACATTGCTAATATCAGTTAATTCCAATGCTAAGTGTGTAAGACAGCCTTTATTACTGGCTCTGTTTACATTTATTCCCAGTTTTTTATACAAAACACAATTCAAGCTGTAACTCATGAATGCAGGATCATAAAATCTCACCTTCAGAAGATGAACTTGAAGGTGGCATTCTCACTTTGGACAGTAAGGCACGCGGATTATTCAGTATATGCGAAGCTCCAAGAGAACATATACGGCCTTATTTATGAGGCATTGCGACACTTTTGCTCCGCCGTTGCGTCACTTTTTGTGGCGGCGTAAAAAATGCACTATGTTGCGCCCTATTTACAAAGTGATGCATCTAAGCAAATGCGTCACTTTGTAAAGCCCTGCATAACATTATACCAGCGTCAGGTATAATGTATGAAGGGTGGGCATTCCCATGTGAAAAGCTGCATAGAAGTGCTGCAGGGAAATCTATCAGATTTCACTGCGCCACTTCTAGGATACCACTGCATCAAAATCTTATGCCTGCCTCACAGCAGGCATAAGAATGACGCAGGCCCTTTCAATTGGGGCTTGCCTTATGTGAAAAGACACATTGCTGGAGTTGCGTCACTTTTGTGACACACTCCAGCAATGAGTTATTACTGTGCCTACAGGTACATCAGAACTACAGACGTATCTGTAACTCCTTGCGACATGGAGCGCCATATAGTAAATATGGCGCATCCATCGTGTCGCAAGGAGGGTGCAGAGAAAACTGTTGAATCGCTGTTTTCACGCAGGGATGGGACAGTTTTCATAAATGAGGCCCACAACACATTGGGACTAAATGACGTAGCCCCACCATTTTAGTGTTTGTAAACAATTATTGAGGAAACACTAATAATACTTATTAATCTTGCCACTTGCACTGAAAGATATCAATTTACACCCTAATAACAAGCACTTCAGTTGGCATAGGTTTGAATGTTATGCCAACTAAAAGCAATGACACAGGATGGCAACCAAGGCACCTTGAACCCGCTGTTAATCAGTGACAGTAATCGACCCTTGTACTTAACGATTATGTAATTAAATGCTCATAACTGACTGTGTGCCTTAACATGTGTTAAATGTATTAATGGACTGAAACCATTGTAGGGATTAGAGATGTATACATGTATACACTAATGCTCAGTTGAACATGTAATCATGTATTCTTTTATTCCTGTTTTACACTTATTCTTGATATTATTAATATTAATTATGTATTTAAGTTCATATTAAATGCTCGGCTAATTTAGCCTAACTGTAGGCCTCAATTGAAATGCATTTTGCTTTGCCAGCATATTATTTCTTTCTTTGCAGGTGAATTATCTTGATCCTCCTATTTTCTTTAGGGAACACCTGTTCACTTTAATTTGTTTCTTTATTGTTGTGCCTATCACAATTCTGTATCTCATTCCTTTGCGGCTCAACTTACCTAGATATTTCAGCTTCTCTGGTGCATTGCTTTACTTACTGAACTTATTCTTGGTTTGCTTATATACTGGGCCAGAATAAAACCCTTTAATCTTATTTGGCGATTCCTAGTACTTATTGTGGAGTCACATTGGTTTCACAAGACAGAAATATGCATCGTTGCATCGTTGATGTCTTCTCCCTTACAGTGCTTCACATCAACCAACAAAGATCAATACAACCAATGGGGAAAAATCTTTGACAACTCTACTATATTGAGGTGTAAGTACCGGCACACTGTCAGATAGTAGCAATATCGGATGGTTGGTTACTGAAACAAAAGGAAGCTAGAATACCCCTGTAGTAATTTTAGACTTGTCCAAACCCAGTCCTAGTCCTTAAAGCTCATGTTCAGTTCGGAGGATCAGCAGAGTTCCAGCTGTTCAGAAAAGAGTTGTAATGGTGGAGGAGTGAGTATTAATAAGGTTGTGTGTTGTAATTGGGTATCTCAAGCTTGCAGTATTATGCAAAGATTGTGTGGTGTGATGCGATGATTTTTAAGTTGTTGAGTAGATGTGAATGCGCTTATTGCTGTGCAGTTGAAGTTGTTATCGGGCTGGACGTAGCCTAAGAATCCGGGTTAAGTGTGAATACACTGTGATGAAATTTGACTGCTAAGTTTTTGGTGTTAGTCGTGAGGTACCATTGGCTTCACAATTGAGATAGGGACATATACCTATATGTGATTATAAGTTGTAATTGGTGTGGTGGATCCTTTTGCGCAAAGGAGAAACTGCACTAATACAGATGATTCCCCGCTACTCGTAGTTTTACTCAAGTGTGTGTCTGAGCAGGTCAGAAAGTGTCACTTCAGACCATTTCTTGTGTGGTTGAATACTTTGAAATATTTATTGGAGCAGAAAAAAGTTATTTGTTAAAATCGCTTAGTGTTTTGGTTTATGCTTGCTTAGTGTTGAGAAAAAGGGAGCACACGTAAAATATTGTAAAGGAGGGTAATCCTCTGTGAAGAGTGAGAAGTACATCATAGGGTGCTGCACTGAGATTGGATGGTTGCTGTTATTGGTTGATTACATCACACAGTGCCGCACTGAGAGGGTTGTTGGCACCGAACAAGAGCTGTGTGTTAAAGAAATTATTTCTGGTTGGAAATGAAAATTCTGTTTGTGATTGTTGATATTATTGTTGAAAAATTGAGGGGCATATTAGCAATGCCTGGCGATAATTATCGCAAAGCGCAATTAGCGCTTGGATAATTATCGCCAGGCATCGCCGGTTTCTATCGCGGAGTTAGCGTGCAATCAGCAATGCTAATCTCCAAAGCGATAGAAACCTTGGAGAACAGTGTGAATATCGCCTGAAAACAGGCGATATTCACACTGTTCCCCAGTTCTGCTTGCTGATAGTGTGAGGGGACTTAGCCATGTAATCCACCTCTCATTGGATTACATGGCTAAGTCAGGGTGGGACCAGGTGTTAGCAAACCAGCGCTAAACGTGTTTAGCGCTGGTTCGCTAATCACCGCCCCTGCCTCGCTGATAGGCGTTAGCGACCTCAGCGACTGTTTCCAGTCGCTGTTAGGTGGGGAATGCCTACTTTGCATGCCATTAGCGATAAATATCGCTGGCATGCAAAGCGGCACCCAACCCGGTCGCTATCGCCTACAAGCTGTCGCTAACAGCAGTTAGCGACAGCTTGTTGATAAGGCGATAATATTATCGCCGCTTTAGCGGGAAAAAGTCCCGCTAAAGTGGCGATAATCGCCTTGCTAATATGCCCCTAAATATTTTATGGCTATCAGAGATATGATATGGAGAGATGTGAGAGTCCCTGTTCGAGAAGGAGAAGAGGTGTAGTCAGAAGGCACGGCAGGTCTTTATATGGCCATATATGTGGGGCTCCAAACTTCCATTTGGCTGAGTCAGCGGCATAAGATTACTGAAAAAGAAGGTACTTTCGTGTTTCCACACAATGGCACATTTAATTTGAGAATTATTGAAAATCTGAGAAGGGTATTTAATGAGATGAAACCACCTCACCACCACCAGATGAATCAGGAGAGATTCGTCAACGCCCAGCTGACCACCTTCATCGAAGAGAACGCCATACTCGACTCCTACCAGTCCGAATTTCGCAGCAACCACAGCACCGAGACCACCCTCCTCACCGCCACCGATGACATCCGCATGCTACTCGACTAGGGCCACACTGCCGCCCTCATCCTACTAGACCTCTCCGCAGCCTTAGACACCGTCTCACACCACACTCTTGCAGCCAGACTCCACGACGCCGGTATACGAGGAACTGCCCTCGACTTGATCCGCTCCTTTCTCTCTGGCAGGACCCAAAGGTTCAGACTCCCACACTTCCTCTCCGAACCCACAGAGATCAACTGTGGAGTACCCCAAGGATCCTCGCTCAGCCCCACGCTCTTCAACATCTACATGGCCCCCCTCGCCGCCATCATCAGACAGCATGGGCTCAGCATAGTATCCTACACTGACGACACCCAGATCATCCTCTCCCTCATGAAGAATCCCGAAGACACCAGACTCTGCTTCCAGGAAGGAATGAAGGACGTTGAAGCCTGGATGGACAACAGCCGCCTGAAGCTCAACTCGGAGAAGTCAGAGATCCTCATCCTCGGACCCTCCTCCACCACCTGGGATAACACCTGGTGGTCTTCCGCCCTTGGAAACCCACTCACTCCATCAGACCATGCCCGAAACCTCGGCATCATCCTAGACTCCTCCCTCACCATGACCCCCCAGATCAACGCCGTCACCTCCACCTGCTTCAACTCCCTCCACATCCTCCGCAAGACCTTCAAGTGGATCCTCCCCGAATGCAGAAAGACCATCACCCCACAACATGAGCACATGACCCAGCACCTACGAGACCTCCACTGGCTCCCCGTCGAGAAGAGAGTAACGTTCAAGCTACTCACCCACGCCTATAAATCCCTCCACAACATCAGACCCAAATACCTCAACGAGAGAGTCTCCTTCCACGTACCCAAAAGGAACCTACGCTCCACCGACCTCGCCCTGGCAGAGACCCCTCGCATCTGCAGAATCAGAGCAGGTGGAAGAGCCTTCCCTACATTGCAGCAAAGACCTGGAATGAGCTCACAGTCAACATCAGATGCTCCCCTACTCTGCACACCTTCAGGAAGAGCCTCAAGACCTGGCTCTTCAACTGATCCGGAGCTGTACCCTCCAGCGCCTTGAGACCCTCATGGGTGAGTAGCGCGCTTTATAAATCCCTGATTGATTGATTGACCTCCTAGACACACACAGTATGAGGCACTTAATGCCTGCAAGCTTGCAGCTCATGTCAAAGAAAAAAAGAAGCATCAGGGTGTTGCTCGGATATGAATTTACCTTAAAATTGAAAAGATAAGAAGCGTTTAGCAAAACAGGAACAAGTTGGTTTAGTTAAACACAGAGGCTGGGAGAATATAAACAGAGTAGTGTCTGAAGAAAGTCTCTTGTTATACAGAAGTTTTGGCTGACCATTTATAATGTTCATGAGGTACAATAATTCGATCCGGCATTCTTGGCCTAGTCATAAACAACAAATGCAACCATCTGATATGGGGGATACAGGTCAAACACAAGAAGATGATGGATGGAGCGCTGAAACTTTTCAGACACTCACCCCCAGTCAGAGATCTGGGTTGAATCCATCATCATTCTTTAGCTCACTTCGCCACCCCAGTTTAGGCACAGCTATATGCAAATCAGTCTTGACCCTGTGCTTCATGGGAACAGTCCAGCCCGAACTGCCAAGCCATGTCATCCCTGGACCAGAAACAAGCATCCTGGGACCGGTTTCGGGCTAACAGCCACCATCAGCCAGGCTAGCTTGAATCCAGTGGCAAAGTGAGCAAGGGACCCACGTCTGAGCATACCCTGCCAACTTAGGGCAAACAAAGCAAATACAAGAAGATGATGGATGGAGCGCTGAAACTTTTCAGACACTCACCCCCAGTCACAGATCTGGGTTGAATCCATCATCATTCTTTAGCTCACTTCGACACCGCAGTTTAGACACAGCTATATGCAAATCAGTCTTGACCCTGTGCCTCATGGGAACAGTTGGGCCCGAACTGCCAAGCCATGTCTTCCCTGGACCGGAAACAAGCATCCTGGCACCTGGGGGATACAGGTGGCAGTATATCATCACCAGAAGGTTTCTCATTCAGGACAGGCAGCTGGTCAGAGGTGTTGTTTCTCCCTCTGCAATGAAATAGAAAAATGTTAATTGTGATCTATGCTAGATGTTGACATGAGTAATCTGGGTGACATGCAGACTTTATTCTCATTATCTTTTACCTCTACATTGATGTATAAGTCATGCGCGACGCTTAGGAAATGTGGCAAGTTGCACTGCAGTTGCCTTTCAGATGGCAGTATCTCAATTTTGTTCACACTACCGCTGTGAGACAAGGATGACTTTAATGTCAGACCACACATTTTAACACAGTCAGCTTGCTGGCCTTTCCTGCCTGTGCAGGTACGTTGATGTAAGGTCCACATCTGCCTTGGTGCATAGCTTTCTTTTTCATGATGGCTATTCAGAAAGTAGTTTCACATATTGACACCACTACTGTTCACATTGCACCAAGTCACCAGGGTGCCTGCATTCCACCTGGCCTGTACTCAGCCCACAGCTCCAGGGAAAGTCATGTGGGTTTGGTCATGTATTTGATTTGATCCTGCAGTCTGCCTTTCATACAGTACACCACTTCAGTCTGCCTTGTTCTGCTGTCTTGCATGCACTTTCCGCATTCACGTGGCCCAGGGCTCATATTTCACATGCATGCACACAGCTAGCAACCTTGCTACACTTCAGAGATGTGTAAGGGCATGTACTTACCATTGTTTTCCTATTTGTGTATACTCATATGATGTCATTACTAACACACTTGGCTCTCTAGTTCAGAACAGTGAGCCCTGTGTATGAACTCTGAAGAGTTAGGCCCAGTCAGGTTAGGTAGATTGCTAGCACTGACGCTCAATCCATTTCATCATTGCCAGACTTTGGGGCATATTATCAAGCGGCAGCGATAATTATCGCTGGCCGCTGTTAGCGCGAGGAATCCTATCGCCGGCTATCGCTGGAAATTATCGCCATGCTAGCGCTGTATTAACAACGCTTAGCGCAAAGGCGATAATTTTCCAGTGATAGCGATGTTTTCCAGGGAACATCGCTGGTTTTCCAGCGATGTCCCATGGAAAACGGCGATATCCTTGGTGATAGGGCCTGTGGTCTTAGCCACACAATCCACCCCCCATGTTAGGTATGCCTTAGTCAGGAATTTAGCAGACGTTAAATTCCTGCGTTAAGGCATACTTAACGCGATTGAAAATATCGCTAACCCACGTTGTTGATATGGCGATACCTGGGTTAGTGATATTTCCCCATGTTGTTTTCACAGGCACGCCCCCTTTGCATCTCATTAGCGATGCGATGGGAGGCGTGCAGAAAACGGACGCTAATGCAGGAATCACGCGCTAGCGTGTCCTTGTTAATTAGGCGATAGAATTATCGCCGCTTTTCGTCCGAAAACGGACGCTAAAGCGGCGATAATTCATTAACGCCGCCTTGATAATATGCCCCTTGGTTTTCTGGAGAATATCCCACATCGTTTGACTCAGCCCCACTCACTTCTACGTGTAGATGCCTCCTCTGGCAATGCTCATTTAGTCCCAGGGACTCCACTTAAAGTCACTTTTAGAAATGGGGTCTCTAGTTGGCAGAGGTAAGTACCTTTGAACAAATAGGGACCCTTGCTTCTAGTCAGGGTAAGGGGGAAACACACTCTAGATAACCCATGCTCACCCCCTTGGTAGCTTGGCACGAGCAGACAGGCTTATCCCAAAGGCAATGTGTAAAGTATTTGTACCAACACCCACAGTAACACAGTGATAACACCACAAATGGACACCACACAGGTTTAGAAAAATAAAGGTATCTTTATCTAACTTGATAAGACCAAAACAACAAAAATCCAACATATGCGTACTCAGGTTAACTGACTTTTCAGGATGTTATGAAAAATAACTTGCAGGTTCGTATTTCTTTGTAGGTTTAATAAGAATGTCACAACCCAGTTCTCTTCAGCACAGTTTCCCAGTGCGTTCGTAACTGCGGCTTCTCACCACGTTATAGGGTGACTCCGCAGTCAGCGTGTGCCAAGTTATACCCCCATATATTAAAAGATCAAGTTGTAGTGCGCAAATACGGGCCCCGGTGCTGCTACGCTCTTCAGGGCAAGTACAGGCCGAAAGGGGTGCTCGAAGCAGAGGCTTCGCTATGCGACGGGGAACGGAGCAGTTCTTCAGACTCACAACACGCCCCAGGCGGCGACACACGCTGAGGCTCTCGACCGGTGCCCGAGCATTACCTGGGGGGTTGCCTTGCTCTCCTCCTCCCTCACGTCTGACGTCCTGCTGTGCGGCTCGGACGGAAGCAACTGTTCCCTCGCTGGGGGGACTCCGGTTGCCAGGCGATGCGCTGTAGCTGATCGGGGTACGGCGCTCCCTCTCTTCTCCTTGATCTTGGGCAGATACTCGGGCTGGCGGCGGTGATGTTCACTCACAGCTCCTCTTCGGTCACCGGCTCGCAGAAATCCTTCGGCACTTCACGGCTTGGGCCGGCGGCGGTGAAAGGCACTCGCAGCTCCTCTTCAGATGACGGCTCGGGCCGGGGTGGTGATTTAGCAGCGGTATGACGATTACGCTGCAGGGCTCAGTGTGGTCAAAGTGCGCTTCAGGCACACGGACACATCGGACCACATGACAGTCTCAGGCTGCAAAAAGCACAAGCACACAGCGTCGCTGAGACGATGGGGGGAATCTTTGATGTTCCTGAGTTACCACAACAGGGGGCCAGCTCTTCTCAGGCCCTTGGAGACTTTCTCTTCAGGTTACAGATGGATACAGCACACAGCAAAGTCCGTCTTCAAGCAGGAGGGGGACACAGCAAAGTCCCTTTTGTCTTCTCCTCAGCAGAAACAGCAAACTGCAGGCCAACCCCAGACACACAGCAAGGGTAGTGCTTCTCCTCAGTCTCCTCAGCTGTCCTCTTTGGCAGAGGTTTCCTCTTGATCAAGAAGTAGTCTAAAGTACAGGGGTTTCAGCTGTAATATTTATACCCCAAATGTCTTTGTTCTCTGGGTGTAAGGGGTCCTGAACCCAGTCCAAACCAGTTCTAGGTGCACTCTGCCAGTGCACAACTTCTTCCTTTGTCAGTGTGGGCCAGGGTCTTCAGACGCACCGCAGGAGGTGGAGCCAGTCTTTTGTGGAAGGCAGGCACAGCCCTAGTCAGGGACAGGTACTACTCCTCCCACCACTCCACATGCAGATCAGCCTATTCAGCCCAGTCTGACTCTCCCAGACTCCTGGAGCCACCCCAGCCCCTGTCACTCCAAAGCCAGACAGTCAATCCACAACCAGGCAGAGGCACACAGAAAGGTTGAACAAGAAAATAGCCACCTTCTAAAAGTGCTATTTTCATACTCAGAATTTAAAAACCATCCTTACTAAAATATGTGTTATTAAATTCTGAGTTCAGGGATACCAGACTCCAATTTTCTATCTCACTACTATGGGAAGATATGCTTGTAAAATGCTACAAAGCATTCCCCATTCTGTCCTATGGGCAAGATAGCCTTTCAATAGTGAAAAACGAAATTGGCAGTATTTCACTATCAGGACATGGTACACACCCCAGTACATGTCCTACCTTTTACATACACTGCACCCTGCCTGGGTGGGGGTACCTTGGGCCTACCATAGGGGTGTCCTATGTGTAAGAATAGGGAAGGGTAAGGCCTGGCAAGTGGGTACACTGGCCAGGTCAAAATGGTAGTTAACAAACTATGCGCAGGCACTGCAGTGGCAGGCCTGAGACAACTTTTCAGGGCTACTCATGTGGGTGGCACAACCAGTGCTGCAAGCCCACTAGTAGCATTTGATTTACCAGCCGTGGCACACTCAGTGCACTTTACTAGGGACCTACTGGTAAAACAAATATGCCAATCATGGATAACCAATCATAATAACAATTTACACAGAGAGCATATGCACTTTAGCACTGATCAGCAGTGGTAAAGTGCCCAGAGTCCTAATGCCAACAACCACAGGTCAGGAAAAAGTAGGAGGAAGAAGCAAAATGTTTGGGGATAACCCTGTAAAAAGGGCCATTTCCAACACAACCCCCTCCCAGCCTAAAGCCAGGGTAGATCAATTGATACCTCAAAGGGATTCCCTGCTTGGGGCGATAGAACACGGAATCTGGCCCGAACAGCAGGGGTCTATTCCTGTTCTGCGCCTTCCTGAACCCAGTTGGATCTCTCTCTCTATACTCTCAGGGCCCACTAGGCTAACCCATGGGGACCCTTCTCCTCACCTGGGGACCCCATCTGTGCAGTGCCTAAGCTTACTTTGCTCACAGATGTGTCCGCACTGGTAGACAGTACCCACCTGGCCAACACAGCGGTGTGGCCCAGTCCACCCCCAGGGTGTGACTCCAGCGCCCCTCCCAGGGGCAACTCTGTCCACCAGGACAACCAGCCACCATGGCCACTGACAGCTGGCAGTGATGAGAGCCAGGCCTCATGCCTTTCAGGCCTCTCTAACCTCTGTGGTATCAGAAAGTGGGGGTCAGTAGCCCCAAGTGCCTGGCACCTTTTCTCCACTCTCCCTCCTGCCAAGTCAGGTATGGGATCCTGACAATGGCCCACCAGCCCAGGGTCTGTACCCTCAGGCTGACCAGAGGTCACGGGCGAGGCTCTCCTCCCACTACCTCTCCTTCTGGGGTCCCGCACTCTCCTCCCAGGAGACGCGCCCTCAGAACACAACTCTCCCACCAGTTCAGGACCTCTCTCCAGCAACTGGTCTCCCAACCTAGGATCTAAACCCTCAGGTTGCACCGGGGTCAGAGGTGAGGACTCCCTCCCTCTGCACCCCCTTCCAGAGTTCTGCACCCTCCCACCTGGAGTGGTACACCTAGAAGACAAAACGGTAGGGACACTGATTACAGATGTCCTTCCCTCCAGGTCAGGCAGGACCTGAATCTGGCCTCCCAACCCAGGGACTAAACCCTGTGGTTGAACACTTGCCTGGCACACCAGGACTTCCGGGGGCGCACACAGCTTCCCCATGAGGGTAACACATACCTCATGTGTTGCGTGACAGTCTGCCTGGCGCTGATCTCCCGACCCCTGTCCATCTGACAGTGCGAGAAGACCCCCACAACAGAAGTGGTGTCACCATGGTCACTCCTAGGAGAATCAGCCCTTCTGGCTGGCACCTGACCCACTGGTTCTTCCACTGGGGACTCACTTCCCCTCTCACCCGTCCATCTGGACTTCTGCACCCTCCACTTAGGAGTGGCACCGCCAGACACCAGAACCGCTGGAGCTACGTTTACAGACGTTTACAGCAGACCACACGACAGTCTCAGGCTGCAAAAAGCACACGCACACAGCGTCGCTGAGACGATGGGGGGAATCTTTGATGTTCCTGAGTTCCGACAAAAGGGGGCCAGCTCTTCTCAGGCCCTTGGAGACTTTCTCTTCAGGTTACAGATGGACACAGCTCACAGCAAAGTCCATCTTCAAGCAGGAGGGGGACACAGCACACAGCAAAGTCCCTTTTCTCTTCTCCTCAGCAGAAACAGCAAACTGCAGGCCAACCCCAGACACACAGCAAGGGTAGTGCTTATCCTCAGTCTCCTCAGCTGTCCTCTTTGGTATAAGGTTCCTCTTGATCACAAAGTAGTCTAAAGTACAGGGGTTTCAGCTGTAATATTTATACCCCAAATGTCTTTGTTCTCTAGGTGTAAGGGGTCCTGATCCCAGTCCAAGAAATGGCCTCCCGGTACAGACTAGGCCCCCCTCCTGCCGCTCCCTTATGAAACCAACCAGGTCCTGGGACTGGGTTTTGGGCACCTTGGGATACAGACCACTCCCACTCCATCTCCTCTGAGACAGGACGTGGGACCCTACACCACTCTCACTACACTGGGACCTATCTGGGCTACCACAAACCTCCCCTGCCTCACTTGGTTGGGGAAAACCTGAGCCACCCCCTTCAGGATCACTCCCAAAAGCTTCTTCAGACCCTCTGGAATCCACCAAAAGGTCTGTCTCCAGCGCAAGCTCCCTGGAATCAGAGAACTCACACTCCGCCGGGCGCTGGCATAGCTCTAGAAAACAAGGACTTAAAATATGCTCTCCAACAAATGAATCACACAGCCCCCCACAGTTGTTAACCAAGCTACCCTTTGCCTCACCATCCAGTGCCTCACACAAGTACCCCACACCACTCTCCTGAGATCGGCAAGACAGTGTCTGACTGTCTCTGTCACTCAACCCACACTCTTCTGGGCGGTCTCCACACTCACACACCAGGACTTGGACCATGAGGGAACCCCTCTCCCTCAAGTCAGGCTCCACATCTCTGGGTGTGTGCACTTCTCCCTCAGCACTAGATAACACCATTTTGCTGCCACCATCTGAGCTGGACTCCACCTCCAACTCAGCAAAGCTCACTTCCTGAGCTAAACACTTCTCTTTTTGCTGGGCTGAGACACTCATGGCCTCAAGCCTCTCGAGCTCCTTATCGAGGTCTCTCATTCTCAGCTCATATGCCAAGATCAATTTCTTTTCTTCCAAGGCAAAGAATCTCCTGCGCTCCTCTGCCTTCCTTTCGCTCTCAATAAGCAACTTCTTTTCCTCCACCTGAGCCTTGAGTTTTAAAACTTCCAGCTCATGCTCTCTGACCCTTAGATTCTCCTGCAGCTCCTCTGGGGAAAAGCTCCTACCGGAATGGTTGCTGCCAGCCCTGGAGGCTGGTCTGCCCACAGGCCGATCCTGTGATATGAAACCATCCCCTTGCGCATCCTCATCCACATTCGCATCACCTGTCTCCTCAGCATCTTTGGCCTCCCACCAGGCCCTTAAGGCCTTCTGCAGCTCCTTCTTCTTAGAGCTTCTCCTCATGGGACACCCAAAATGTTTGCAAAATTGTTTCAGTTGATCTACTTTGTAGGTAAGTAATGCCTGAATATCAAATTCCAATTCTGCAACCTCACTTGCTGGTTTACTCTTCTGAGACATGATGCGTGGATGCTTTTAAGGGTTACTCAAAAATAGAACCAAAAACAAAGCACAGTATGTGGCTACGTAGTGGTCTGCGCTAAACTAGTGATGTACACCAATCACTGTGGGTCAAGTACAAATACAAGTTCAAATCCTCACCGCTGACCACCAATGTTAGAAATGGGGGTCTCTAGTTGGCAGAGGTAGGTACCTTTGACCAAATAGGGACCCTTGCTTCTAGTCAGGGTAAGGGGGAAACACACTCTAGATAACCCCTGCTCACCCCCTTGGTAGCTTGGCACGAGTAGACAGGCTTATCTCAAAGGCAATGTGTAAAGTATTTGTACCAACACCCACAGTAACACAGTGATAATACCACAAATGGACACCACACAGGTTTAGAAAAATAAAGGTATCTTTATCTAACTTGACAAGACCAAAACGACAAAAATCCAACATATACGTACTCAGGTTAACTGACTTCTCAGGATGTTATGAAAAATAACTTGCAGGTTCGTATTTCTTTGTAGGTTTAATAAGAATGCCACAACCCAGTTCTCTATGGCACCGTTTCCCGGTGCGTTCGTGGCTGTGGCTTCTCACCACGTGATAGGCTGACTCTGCAGTTAGCGTAGGCCAAGTTATGCCCCCAAATATTAAAAGATAGAGTTGTAGTGCGCAAATACGTGCCCCGGTGCTGCTACGCGCTTCAGGGCAAGTACGGGCCGACAGAGGTGCTCGAAGCGGAGGCTTCGCTATGCGTTGGGGACCAGAGCAGTTCTTCAGACTCACAACCCGCCCCAGGCGGCGACACACGCAGCGGCTCTGGACCGGAGCCCGAGCGTTACCTGGGGGGTTGCTCTCCTCCTCCCTCGCGTCTGACGTCCTGCTGGGCGGCCCAGACGGAAGCAACTGTTCCCTTGCTGGAGGGACTCCGGTTGCCAGGCGACACGCTGTAGCCAATCGGGGTACGGCGCTACCTCTCTTCTCCTTGATCTTGGGCAGATACTCGGGCTGGCAGCAGTGATGTTCACTCGCAGCTCCTCTTCGGATACCGGCTCGCAGAAATCCTTAGGCACTTCACGGCTCGGGCCGGCAGCGGTGACAGGCACTCGCAGCTCCTCTTCAGATGACGGCTTGGGCCGGGGTGGTGATTTAGCAGCAGTATGACGATTACGCTGCAGGGCTCAGTGCGGTCAAAGTGTGCTTCAGGCACACGGACACAGCAGACCACACGACAGTCTCAGGCTGCAAAAAGCACACGCACACAGCATCGCTGAGACGATGGGGGGAATCTTTGATGTTCCTGAGTTCCCACAACAGGGGGCCAGCTCTTCTCAGGCCCTTGGAGACTTTCTCTTCAGGTTACAGATGGACACAGCACACAGCAAAGTCCTTCTTCAAGCAGGAGGGGGACACAGCACACAGCAAAGTCCCTTTTGTCTTCTCCTCAGCAGAAACAGCAAACTGCAGGCCAACCCCAGACACACAGCAAGGGTAGTGCTTCTCCTCAGTCTCCTCAGCTGTCCTCTTTGGTATAAGGTTCCTCTTGATCACAAAGTAGTCTAAAGTACAGGGGTTTCAGCTGTAATATTTATACCCCAAATGTCTTTGTTCTCTAGGTGTAAGGGGTCCTGAACCCAGTTCAAATCAGTTCTGGGTGCACTCTGCCAGTGCACAACTTCTTCCTTTGTCAGTGTGGGCCAGGGTCTTCAGACGCACCGCAGGAGGTGGAGCCAGTCTTTTGTGGAAGGCAGGCACAGCCCTAGTCAGGGACAGGTACTACTCCTCCCACCACTCCAAATGCAGGTCTGCCTATTCAGCCCAGGCTGACTCACCCAGACTCCTGGAGCCACCCCAGCCCCTGTCACTCCAAAGCCAGACAGTCAATCCACAAACAGGCAGAGGCACACAGAAAGGTTGAACAAGAAAATAGCCACCTTCTTAAAGTGCTATTTTCAAACACAGAATTTAAAAACCATCCTTACTAAAAGATGTGTTGTTAAATTCTGAGTACAGGGATACCAGACTCCAATTTTCTATCTCATTCCTATGGGAAGATATGCTTGTAAAATGCTACAAAGCATTCCCAATTCTGTCCTATTGGCAAGATAGTCTGTCAATAGTGAAAAACGAAATTGCAGTATTTCACTATCAGGACATGGTACACACACCATTAAATGTCCTACCTTTCACATACTCTGCACCCTGCCCGGGGGGGGGGTACATTGGGCCTACCATAGGGGTGTCCTATGTGTAAGAAAAGGGAAGGGTAAGGCCTGGCAAGTGGGTACACTGGCCAGGTCAAAATGGCAGCTAACAAACTGCGCACAGGCACTGCAGTGGCAGGCCTGAGACAACTTTTCAGGGCTACTCATGTGGGTGGCACAACCAGTACTGCAAGCCCACTAGTAGCATTTGATTTACCAGCCCTGGCACACTCAGTGCACTTTACTAGGGACCTACTGGTAAAGCAAATATGCCAATCATGGATAACCAATCACAATAACAATTTACACAGAGAGCATATGCACTTTAGCACTGATCAGCAGTAGTAAAGTGCGCAGAGTCCTAACGCCAACAACCACAGGTCAGGAAAAAGTAGGAGGAAGAAGCAAAAAGTTTGGGGATAACCCTGCAAAAAGGGCCATTTCCAACAGTCACACACTGATGGCACCCAGATCATACATTGACTCTCATGTGACACCAACTCCAACAATGTGATGTGAGTCACCATTGACCAACATAGCTGCCTGTATTTGAGGGTTATAGGTCAAGCTGTAGCCCACATGCTAGTAGTGAGGATATTCGATGACATGTACCTACACACGTTTGCCACACAACTATGCGCATACATATCACCCCTCCAAACATCTCTGATTGATTCTCAAAGTCTTGGCAACCTAGCTCATCCCTTCACTTCACAATTCCTAGTTTCTCATTCTCCTGCTTTGAAATATGTGGCATGATAAGACATTTATTTTTTCAACACCTTCCTAACATGTGCAGCATCTTCACTCAGATCCACATCACATGTAGGATGTAGGACACTAATGCCATCTTCTTTGTAATCCTTTCCCAGATGTGACACAAGTGTGAGACTATCAGACATAGCAGTGCATGTGTATTGCCCAGGCTGACATGCAGTACACATGACACTTCTCATCTCCTTGCTATGCAATGTCTCCCCTTTCTGACACAGTACCAGTTTAATGCCCATCAACACCTACAGTGCACTGCACTACCAGGGGTACACCGGGCTCACACACCATCTGTTCTTTCAACAAACACACATGAGGGGCTTACCAATGAGAGCCTTGCAACACCTTTGCACCATGTGAAGTAGTACATGAGCGACGCAGGGCTCTGAATCAGATTTCTGAAGCCATGCAAAGTCACCCTGTGTGGCTTTGTGTGGCCTCATAAATGTTGAGTAGTGCAACGCAGTGCTAATTGCTGCCTCCCCTTATTCTGTGCCCGGGAGGCCTTCCATGGGCGTTCCAGTGAGTGTTTCCAACAGGATTTTGACACTGCCCCAGAATTACAAAACCATGTAAACCTGGGGAAGCATAAATTACTTATGCCTCTCGAGGTAAGGCCGAACAAGGAGGAATGTCTTTATTTTGCCATTTTTTCCTCTTTCTATGGGTGCTGCATTCTGTAGCATACATAGAAAGAGGAAAATGCCTCTTAGGAATGTTTCTGTGTAGGTAGGTGCCCCTTCCTGCACAAAACACTATTCTGCATTCAACATAGGCATCATTTTACCATGGTGCATGGGTGCCTGCGTTGGTACTATGCTGCCAAAATGTCACAAGCGCAGAGAGAAAGGACAGGAATGCAGCATATTGCATAAATAAGGTGTATTCCTGCCCTTTAACTTTGGGATAGGGCAGTGCAGTGATGGAGCAGGGTAAATAAAATAATTTGTACCCCCCTTGGAAAATTAATGAGCTTTAATAAATTAACGATACTAATTGTTTGATGGAGAATGAACTAATCAACAAATGCACCTTTAGTAGACACTACATAAGGGTAACTCGCAATTTGTGCAAAATCTAATTTATTTACCATTGTGAAGTTGATTAACACTAATATTGTGATTTGCGTACTAATTAGAGTAAAATCGCATGATTTATGCTATATAGTAGATTTGTATTGTGGCAAAGAATGCGGATGGTAAGTAAAACGGCTTTAAATGTTGCTTCCGCTAGGTAACACCTAACACGGGTCTTTAGAATGGTGGGTGGTAAATAGAAAGGCTTATTTTCTTTGTTTTAATATTGGTTGTGTTTGTTCTTATAATAGTTTGTTCGGGCCTGTTAGGCCATGCTGCGAAAATGGCTGCCGAGACAGATGAGGTCACATGAAAATCCAAAGATGGCCTCTAAGCGGAAGAAATAGAGGAGCTGAACCACGTGGGTACGGCCCGTGCACGGAGTGAGAGATGTCAAGGTCGCATTGACCTGCCATAAGGAGGGTGCCAAGAAAGACTCAGCACGTATTCGTGGAATGAAGAGAAGAAAGCACTGAGCGACAATGGACTAACCAAATTGTGACCATCGGGATTGCAACAAAGTGAATGGACAATTTGGACTGCTTTTACCCAAAGCTCATGAGAATCATTGTACTCTTAACCATCCCCAAAACCAGTTTCAACAAGGAAGACGATGAGGTGATTATCACCACCCCTCAAATGGACCAATTAGCGTGATTCTCGCCCCTAAGGATTGCAACTTTTTGTGTAGTAAGCTAGAAGTAGGGTATAAGAGGGACTACTCTTATGTGGGAGGGGTTGCTGTTGCTTCTATAGGCTGCTTCTTTGGGTTGCCTTTTTGCTGCTGCTGTGGCCGCTGCTATTGAGGCTACTGCTGCCGTTGGTATTTCTTGCCAAACCATTTGTTCCTACTTTTCCATTTTTCCACCTCAATATTACAAAGGACTTTGTCATTTTTGGACTTCGAACTTGACTGGGGAAGGAACGAGACCGTTGCGGGAAACTCTGTACGGGAGGTCCGGTCGAGGAGGCCTTTAGCGGGACAGTCAGTCAGTTTGGAAGTCTATTCTGTGATCTACGGTTTATCTTCTTTTTGGTGAACCATTCCTATCTCATCTAAATGGGTAATGCATCATTTTCAATTCTTTATTAGAACTTTTCATAAAAATGTTATTAATGTATTAAAAGTGATTAATAAACTAAGAATCTCACCCGTGCAATTAAGAAATTAGATAAAATGTCATTCTAATTAAAATGAGTCTGTGGTTCTTTAGTTCATTAATATGTTTAAAGTTTAACAGGTTTTGAAGTGATTGAGCTGGTTTTAATCACCATCAACTTATTCTACTAGTTGGTCCATCGACCAAAGAGCGGAATACCTTGATGTTTGGAACCGACAGAATCAAAAGCTAATGTATGCGATGTCTGAGGTATCATTCTGTCAAATTTAACAATGTATCCCGTTCCTCCAGCAACACATTTCTCCTTGGTGTGTAATCCAGTGAACGAATGAATGTATGATATGCGGTGTTATGGGCCCCACCGTCATATGGTTTGATAGATGTGAATGATTTACCTGGATTCGTGTCCTGAGGAGAAATTTATATTAGCCACGCTGGATCAGATTTCTTGGTAGCAGAGTTATGTTTTCTATAGATTAGTTTGGTGATTATTGATTTGTTGATTATTCATGTCTAACACTTTGTGTCGAATTGTATTATGTTATGTGTAAGTCGAAACTTTGAAGCTTCCAGGAAGTAGGAAGTGGACACGTGTGGCAAGAGAAGTCACATGGAATTGTGCATTGTCTGATTTTTCAAAATTGGTGATAACACAGGATTGTGTTATGATAGGGACATTTCATGTATAAAAACGCGTATGAGTGAAATAGCAACAGGTTTTCTTGTGAAACTCTGGCCTTAATTCTCAGGAGCAGTGTAGTCTCCGCATGTGTTTTATCCCCAGAGAAACGGGTTTACCCCTTGCTTGAGAGAAGGGTAAGGTAGAGAGAAGTGCTACACTTATCGAACTAAACAGTATTCTTGCAAGATAGAGCAAACTATTTCTTTTGTTTAGCGAAAACAGACAATGGTAATGTGTTTTACATTGTAACTAATAAAATTCAGTCGAGAAAAGAAGGTAAGAAAACTGCTGATAATTATTGTAAAGGAGAGGTCAGAAAAGACAGGAGTAGAACTGACGTTGACAAAGACCGCGCTGGTATTGGCCAGTTGTGGGAAAACGAAGAGCTTCCTGATTGGTGCGTTAGTGTGAAGACGCGCTGGTATTGGCCAGTTAAGAGTGACGTAGAGCCTTAGGATTGGTGCGTTGGTGTGAGACGCGCTGGGATAGGTCCGAATAGCCAGACAGTAGAAAGAACAGAGTAGTGAAGAATTTACGTGAGTTTATTGGAGAGAAAGAATCGTGCAATATGGCTTATTATGAGTATGGTAGAGAGAAACCGTCATGGATGGCGAAGATTAAAAACTTTTTCAAGAAGGACAAAAAGGTAGTGACTAGGGAAGGAGAAGTACTTCCTCCGCCGAAAACGCCAGCTTCTCATATGATGTTGAAATATGGTTATCATACTAGCATTTGGTTGGAAAATTGGACAAAATATACTCAGAACGATGGAGTATTGGTGTTTAAAGAAAACGGTTCGTTTAGCACCGCTGTACTTTGAAATTTGAGAGAGAAAATGATGAAACTTGAACCGAGACCTAGACCAACACAGTTCGAAGCGTTGGGTGAATGGGAAGATGAGATGTATGAAAGAGAAAGACACAGAGGTGCAAAGAATTATAGTTTAGTCCATGGAAGAGTATGGGGAGTGAATCATGAAGACAGAATGAGACGATGGAGGTATGCTAATATGACGGATGGTTTGTTTCCTGTCAGAACAGTTGAAGAAGTTACAGGGAGAAAGTGTACGGAGAAAAAGAAACATGCAGTAACAGAGAGGTATGGGTATGGAGGTAGCAAAACAGAGGATGAGTTGCTGGAAGACATTCTAAATCGAAAACCACCTCCATATCAACAGAATTCTGCAGTGGTGACTCCAAATGCACCACCAAACGAAACTGTAAGGAATCAAAGCCCTGAACGAAATTATGAAATAAATAGGTCTTATGAAAAATCAGAAACTCCACAGAATGCGAAGCCTGATAGTGGTAATACAGCTGAGTTAGCAAGAACCACAAGAGAATTGACTGAGAAAATAAGAGAATTAACCATGAACATGGAAGCCATGACTGTACCAGTGACAATAGGACCAGTAATACCGGTATTTGAAAGCCAAAGAATAGATGAGCATTCTTTGACAATTCCAGTGAACTCAAATATGCAAAGAATGAGAGAAGGGATTATTCCAGAAACTAGAGAGACAAGAGATCTGGTTGGCTCATATAGATCGAGTCCACCTACAAATTTAACGATTAATGAGAGTCAGATAAATAGGATTCCTATGGGAACTGAGTCAGCAACTGAGACCCCAGAGAAAAGTACGAATTGGATAGAAATGAATAATACCCCTGTAGGTCCGACTCCAGAAGAATTAAATGAGTGGATGAGGAATTTACAGATGAAAGATGCAGAACCGCAACCATTGGATGTAATCAGACTAAAGATAGACATGGAAGAGGTGATTTTAGGGACTATTGGCATAGATAGATTGAAATCCTATCAAGATGACGAGCTCATGTTTATGTGTAAGAGTGTTACTTGGAGAGCTAGTAATTTGCATGAAAAATTGGAAGAAACAGCGAATGAACTGGGAGTAGAGTTTGGAAAAATCAGGGGATTGCAGAAACCGTATAGGGTAGATTTTAGTGAAAAAGATATAGAAAATCTAAACACATCAGGACGATTAACCCAGATAAAGGAACTGATTGTGTTATTGAGAAAATGGGGAGATGTGGACAGATGGAGGAGCAGGTGGGTAAGAAGAAAGGAGGGAACGACCGATAAAGCATCTTTGGCTTTTCCGGTGAAAGAAAAGGAACCAATAGTGCTGGAATATCCAATGAGGGAAACTCCAGGAGGTAGCTATGTACATGTTCCATGGTCCAGACAAGACATATTGTCATTTACAAATGACTTCCCAAGATTGAGAGAGAAACCTGTAGAATGGTATAGACAAGTGGAAAGATTTGTCAAAGTTTCAAAGGTGTTGTGGGAAGATCTGGACGGATTGTTTGAAATTGTAGTACCAGCAGATTTATGGACAGAATGTAAGATTACAATTGACTGGCCGAAGGAAGAATATCCTAGAGATGCAAAAACTGGAGCCCCAGGTCCAGAAGTGATGAGAAAGTATGAACAAGCTGTCACGTTTTTGAAAAATAAGATTCCACCAAAAGAGACAGATTGGGTAAAGATTGATAGAATAACTCAGGAGAGTAAGGAATCTGTACATGCCTATTATGAAAGGTTGCTTTTGGTGTTCAAACAGTATAGCGGTTATGAGACTTTGAGCGAAAAAGACATGAGTCATTTCGTATATAGATTTGTATATGGATTGAAACCCGAAATAAGTGAAATGATTAAGCAGCATATGTTGTGTTGGCAGAATAGCACTGTAGATGAGGTACTAAGGTATGCCAAATATTGTAGTGATGACATTGAGTGTAAACAGCGTAAACTAAAAGAAAAAGCGATGTGGGCACAAGTAAAGGTTGCAGAAAAACAAGAGGCTCAAATGAATAATCAGTCTGGTGATGCAGGACAGACTAAATCCAAGCCGAATATAGGTAAGGGAAAAGGTCAAATGAGTATAGAAGAGGCTAAAAAGAAATGGCCATGCCATAATTGCGGAAAGTTAGGGCATTGGAGAAACGAGTGTAAATTTCCTCCTAAAGCTAATACGGAAAATCAACCATTAAATCCACAGGTGCAGAATGACGTGAGTTACCAACAGCTGCAACAACCACAGGTAGTTACTCAACAGAGTCAGGTGCCACAACCACCTCTTCCAAAGAGTGTAAACCCACAGAGATACAGTGCAGAGGCAGGATTCTACGGAGGAGAGCAGGTAACAAAATTGTCGCGTGCAGCTGCAGTGTCGCAGTATTGGTTACGGCAGGATGGAAATTAATCGGATGAAAGTTTATGACGGTGCCTAGGAGAGGAAGAAGAGTGCGTGCTTGGTGCAACTCTAGAGGTAGATCAGTCAGGTCCATTTGTGGATGGAGAAGTGAATGGTGTAAATGTTACATTCCTTGTGGACACTGGAGCCACCCGTTCTACTGTTAGATCAGTGGAAATTCCAAACCTTCCTCTCTCAGGAGAATATATCCAATTTGTAGGAGTTTCAAACCAACAGATTAAAGCGCCTCTTACCAAACCAGTAGAGGTGAAATTTGGACCATTCAAAGAGATGCATCGGTTTGTGGTATGTGATTGCAGTCCTGTAAATTTGCTAGGACGCAATCTGCTTTGTAAAATGAATTGCACCATCTATTGTACCCCAGATGGTATTGCTTTCCAGACACCAGATGAAGATGTCCTGTATAAAATGACAATGGCAGAACTAGAACCAGGAGTAAATGACATGTTTCCTTTGTTTGATTCAGAGAAAATCCCAATTGAATTGAAAGGAATAGTCAGATCTGATGTATGGGATTTCACAGGCGAAGACATTAGGCTAATGAGAGGAGTAGACCCTGTAAAAATTACTGTAAGAGAAGGAACAAATTACCCGAATACTCCACAGTACAAATTAACGCCAGACATTATTGAAGGAATAACACCTGTAGTTAATAAGATGATCGAACAAGGAATTTTGAAAGAATTAATGAGTAGCCCATGTAATTCACCTATAATGGGATTGAAAAAGCCGAATGGGACATGTAGGATAGTGCAGGATTTGAGGAAGGTAAATAAAATCGTTATTCCTTGTTATCCAATTGTGCCAAACCCCGCTGTAATACTGTATCAGATTCCACATGATGCAGAATGGTACACAGTTATTGATTTGTGCCATGCATTTTTCTCTATTCCGTTACACCCAGACAGCCAGCCATTATTTGCGTTCTGGTTCGGAGAGCGTATTTTGGCATGGTGCCGAATTCCTCAAGGGTATACAGAAAGTCCCTCAATCTTTAATCAGATCCTAAAGAAATCATTAGAAGATTTGAAAATGCCTGAAAAATCTGTAATGGTCCAATATATTGAGGACCTATTGGTGGCATCAAAGACCAAAGAAGCATGTGTACACGTAAGAGAAGGGAAAGCTTCCCAGAAATAGTAGGTGACATTTTTGGAGCATTGATACCAGCAATGGGTATATCTTTGAATGCATTCAAGATTCGGAAATTGTCCACAGTAGTAGATCGTTTATCAACGGATACTGTTGGAGGGTTCTTGATGGTAAATACCGAAATGGTTGCCATGAGAGCTATGGTAATGCAAAATCGACTTGCCCTTGACATTCTTTTGGCAAAAGAGGGTGGAGTCTGTGGAATGCTGAAAGTCCAACATTGTTGCACTTACATTCCAGATAAAAGTGAGAATATACAGAAGTATATAAAGAATATTACTGATTTGCACAAAGAAATTGCTCCACTGGAGGTTGAAGGTGTTTGGGAGAAACTTAGTAAGAGTTTTTCCTCAATGTAGAAATGGTTCACAGAGATAGGTGGTTCTCTTATTGGGAAAATACTAATATCAGTAACAGTGATAATAGTAGTAATGTTATCAGTAAGATTAGCATATGTGTGTATTAAAAGGAGAAAAAGACAAAATAGAATGAAAAGAGAAAATGAGAAAAATAAAGAAAGAGAACGGGAAATGGGAGAAATAGAACTGGAAGAATTGAAAGAGAACATATACAAAAGGTCCAAAAGACAAGATGAGAAAAACACTGTTGTATGAACTAACAAAAGCAAGTGGACAAGAAACATTTATCTGATAAATTGTAGAATAGGTTTTTGTGGTGATATTAAAAATCACCAAAGGGGGGAATTGATGGAGCAGGGTAAATAAAATAATTTGTACCCCCCCTTGGAAAATTAATGAACTTTAATAAATTAACGATACTAATTGTTTGATGGAGAATGAACTAATCAACAAATGCACCTTTAGTAGACACTACATAAGGGTAACTCGCAATTTGTGCAAAATCTAATTTATTTACAATTGTGAAGTTGATTAACACTAATATTGTGATTTGCATACTAATTAGAGTAAAATCACATGATTTATGCTATATAGTAGATTTGTATTGTGGCAAAGAATGCGGATGGTAAGTAAAATGGCTTTAAATGTTGCTTCCGCTAGGTAACACCTAATACGGGTCTTTAGAATGGCGGGTGGTAAACAGAAAGGCTTATTTTCTTTGTTTTAATATTGGTTGTGTTTGTTCTTATAATAGTTCGTTCAGGCCTGTTAGGCCATGCTGCGAAAATGGCTGCCGAGACAGATGAGGTCACGTGTAAAGTCAAAGATGGCCTCTAAGCGGAAGAAATAGAGGAGCTGAACCACGTGGGTACGGCCCGTGCACGGAGTGAGAGATGTCAAGGTCGCATTGACCTGCCATAAGGAGGGTGCCAAGAAAGACTCAGCACGTATTCGTGGGAATGAAGAGAAGAAAGTACTGAGCGACAATGGACTAACCAAATTGTGACCATCGGGATTGCAACAAAATGAATGGACAATTTGGACTGCTTTTACCCAAAGGTCATGAGAATCATTGTACTCTTAACCATCCCCAAAACCAGTTTGAACAAGGAAGGCGATGAGGTGATTATCACCACCCCTCAAATGGACCAATTAGCATGATTCTCGCCCCTAAGGATTGCAACTTTTTGTGTAGTAAGCTAGAAGTAGGGTATAAGAGGGACTTCTCATGTGGGAGGGGCTGCTGTTGCTTCTATAGGCTGCTTCTTTGGGTTGCCTTTTTGCTGCTGCTGTGGCCGCTGCTATTGAGGCTACTGATGCCGTTGGTATTTCTTGCCATACCATTTTTTCCTACTTTTCCGTTTTTCCTCCTCACTATTCCAAAGGACTTTGTCATTTTTGGACTTCGAACTAGACTGGGGAAGGAACGAGACCGTTGCGGGAAATTCTGTACGGGAGGTCCGGTTGAGGAGGCCTTTAGCGGGATAGTCAGTCAGTTTGGGAGTCTATTCTGTGATCTACGGTTTATCTTCTTTTTGGTGAACCATTCCTATCTCATCTAAATGGGTAATGCATCATTTTCAATTCTTTATTAGAACTTTTCATAAAAATGTTATTAATGTATTAAAAGTGATTAATAAACTAAGAATCTCACCCGTGCAATTAAGAAATTAGATAAAATGTCATTCTAATTAAAATGAGTCTGTGGTTCTTTAGTTCATTAATATGTTTAAAGTTTAACAGATTTTGAAGTGATTGAGCTGGTCTTAATCACCATCAACTTATTCTACTAGTTGGTCCATCGACCAAAGAGCGGAATACCTTGATGTTTGGAACCGACAGAATCAAAAGCTAATGTATACGATGTCTGAGGTATTATTTTGTCAAATTTAACAAGGTTTCCCGTTCCTCCAGCAACACATTTCTCCTTGGTGTGTAATCCAGTGAACGAATGAATGTATGATATGCGGTGTTATGGGCCCCACCGTCAAATGGTTTAGTAGATGTGAATGATTTATCTGGATTCGTGTCCTGAGGAGAAATTTATATTAGCCGCGCTGGATCAGCAGCAAGGCGACTTGCTGCGCTGCCCTACGCTAAATTCCCATCAATGAGGCCCATGGTCCTATGGTGTGCATCACTTGCATTCAACCCCAACCCCAGTATGAATTTGTACATGACAGTAGTTAGGGTGGTCTCTACCATTTATTTATTTATGCCTTTTTATATAGCGTAAACTTTACCTGAAGGTGTCAGGGCGCTTTACAATAGAACCAGTTACTTTACATAAGGTATTCAGAGTACATGATTTACATGCACGATATGAAACAGATAAACTCTAAACTCACATAAGAATGGTAGTAAGTACACATTTCTACTACAGATACTAATGGTTACTATTACAAATATACAAGTTGCAAATTCACTCAAGATTACATTTTAAGAAAAAGTTGAAGCGCTTAGGGTTCGTGGCCAGTTTCTCCTTGGTCTTACACTTATAATTGTGCCAACGCTTATCCACTTTGGCACTGTCCTCTTAGCTTGCCCAACACTGTTAATCTTGTCCACTACGGACTGCTAAATGGCCTCTTTCTTCCTTAATGGCAATTTTGAGGTGACAAAGACTTGAGATGCATGCTTTGTCACCACTGTTTCTAATATTTCATTCTCCTCCTCACTAAAATTACTCTTCCTCATCCCCTGGGGGTCTGTCTGGACATTCTGGCTGAGGCTGGGGTTGTTGGAGTTGTTACTCTGGATGCTCCTGCCTGCTCCATCTTTCTGTTTTGAGATGTTGGGAAAACATTTGTTTTCAAAATGTGTGACTTTTTAAGTGATTTATGACGCTTGATAAACTCCAATGTGACACTTGGGTGTTTTGCAGCACATAAAGATTGGTTTATGACCCGCAAAGCAGCCTAGCATCACTTTGTCTGCACTTGCGTCAGTTTTCTCTGTGGCCTCTGTCCCATGAAAGCGTAATTTTTTACAACGTTCCATGGAACCTTACGCCATGGTGCGCTGTACCGTAAATACGACGCATCTAAGGCGTTTCAAACTAGTGTACCGCAGCACAACTTTCTCTGATGCATTGCTGCCTTACCGCAGTGATGCGTCAGTTCTTGTAAATGAGGCCCACTGTATCAGAGCGCATTAACCATCATTAACCCAGCTATCACTCCAATCGCCTGTTCAGCGCTCCTCTGCTTTTTGGCTAGGTTTGCAGTATAGAAATACTACGTACATACACACTATCTTCCATTTACTTTTATTTTTTCAGCATGACCCTGTGAATACGATTTTTACATAATTTTCTATTCATATGAGTCCTAAAAATGGTGAATTGCTGACCAATATTAGAATATTCTGCATCTATTCTCAAAACGTTACCATTTCATAAGAATACTGCATCTTTAATATTTTTCGGCTGAATATTTATTTAAGCTCCTGTTGCCTTTCTCATGACCCGAACACCAGGGTTCAGTTGACTTGCACGGACTGAAGTCCTCTAAAAATATTTTTTTTGTCGTCCTCTACTAAAAGCAATCAATTTTCTTCTTGAAAGTCGACTGCCACATTGACTGAAGCACATCATGGAAAGTACTAAGTACATGGCATGCAACTCTGGGTGTCAAATACAGAAATAATACACTTGGCACGAGAAACCACAGGCCAATCAGGTTTTGGCCTCCCAGTGAAGGTAATTACACCAAAAAGAGAGCTTTGCAAAATGAGAGTTTTACTTTGCTTTGTTGATCAGCAGAGTAGAAACCTTTAACTTTGATTTACAACGTTAATTGGAAATGAGCTCAAGGTGACATTTACTAAGAGACATTACTGCAAGGAAAATGGATTTAATTTTATGACGTGTACTTCACCTTGCTTTGCCCTCTAGGCAGAATCATCATTTGAGGTATATGCCATGTGACATGTTGATGTGTAATTCCCTAATAACTTCTAGTTGCAAATCCTTTTATCACAATGCACAGCATTACATTTGTTGGTAGCCTCAACTAAAGAAAACTCAAAATTTGCTAAATAAATGTAATGTCTTTAGTTACGCTAATACACAAGACAGAACAAACTGAAGAAAAGTGAGTGTGCTGAGAGAGAAAATCACTTTACAGTACAGTCAAAGGGAAAAATTGAAGGATGTAAAAACAGAACTGCACAAGGGAAGACATCAAACGTAGATTACAAGTGTATCAAAGCACAAAGAAGTAAGACAAGATGAGTGCAGCGCATGAGAGGAGAAGCCGTCAACCTACATACACAAAAGAACCAGAGAACTACATCAGCAAAAGAATTAAGATGAGACACCGCCAAAGGAAAAGGATAGACTCAACGCCATCACCCAACTATACAATTACCAAAAACAAAGCAACAAGTAAACAAACAATATGAGACAACAAATTTAAGTCCATCCAATCGACCGATAAACCAGTGTGGTTAGAGTCTGTTAGAGATGTTCCAAATCAATATTTGAAACAGATGGACTCGTATATAACGGGAAAAGAAGGACGGTGACACACAACGGTCATGGAAAAAATAAATCTAGAAAAAGTGCAAAACAAGTTGGTACAAGGGGTAAGAAAACATAAACTAGCAAACAGATTTGTCAACATAGGTTCAAATGAGGTGATAGTGCGAATTAAAAGCAAGGTGGTCAAAATATACAATAAAGTAAAGTACTGCATGGGCGAGTCACAGACACAATCAGAATAGGAAAGCAGCACAGAAGGTACTCTCACTCCAATTGACTGTTCGACATAACAGGTAAACTACATATTTTTCAACTAGCCCCCAATAGCATTCAGCAACAGACATCTCTCAAACTGAACCTGTCCCACACTAGCAGAAATGACTGTTGGCTCTGACTTAAGAGTTTCACAACAGAAAACCCATAAATGCTACCCCATTGAAAATTGAGGAAAGATTCAGGAAACCACCCCTTATGAAAAATAGCAAAGCAATCTTGAAGACTCCTACCACAGCATTAAAACAAGTAAAACTGGGAAGGATCGGTTTACTCAACAGGTCCGAGAAGAAACTTTTGATCAACCACTAACAAGAAGATAAGGGCTGTAGCCGTTGGGGGCAAGCAGAGCCCGGCTGGTCTATATTTTGATCTACCCAAACCCCCCCCCCCCCCCAATTCACCCCACCTCCAAATCACATGCAGCATTTTATTTTCACTTCTGTCGGCGCACTAACCTATCTCTAATAATTATACCAGAGCACACAAACGACTCGGACTGGGAGCGATGTAGTCCCGATACGGACTTTGGTGCCCTCCGATTTAACCCGTCAATAGTGCATTAGTGATCCAGTTCAATAATCAATAGTGAAGCACTCTGATAAGAATGACAGACAAAGGGTTATAGTTTGAAATTTTATATAATGAATAATAGGCAAAAGACATGAAATTATCCATCAATAAGTTTAGCAGCTAACATGCATATGTATAAAGAATTAGATAAAGTTCTATGTAAAATCCAGCATAGATTCTCCTTCTAAAGGTGGGAAGTAGAGGGTTTTGGGGCACAGAGAAACACACATCCTTTTAAGGCACATTAGGCAAAGACTTTTCATGCATTTCTACTCAAGTACATGGTTCTCAGGATATGCACCAATGAGGAACAAGCTAAAGGAAACATGATATTACAAAATGCATTCGAGGATTCTCCCATAGTAGTATACATTGGATTTTGTGGTTCTCACAGTTTATTCCAGAATACTAGTTAACATAGGTTATGTTAGCGTAAGCTCAGTTTCGAATGCATTTAAAGACAGGATGGATAACAAATCTCACAACGCCCCCTCTGATGATTTCTAAATCATCACCTCATCTCTTTATTACAACACATCATTTATTACCTTCAGGTTTTTTCTCCTTGGATTCTCCCAAGTCCTTCAAGGTGTCATAGAGATCATTTTGTTTTTCTTCAACCTTCACTTCGAATCTCTTTCTCTTAAGTCCCCTCCTTGCTGACAACTTCTTATACCCATAGTTCATACCATTGCTTGATGAAATTCTCTTGTGAAATGTTAAGAAAATAAGCACACATGCAATGCCGATTAATATGACCAAGAAGGGTGTTAAAAGCAACTTTAGAATTTGTCTGCCTACGCTACCAAGCCACTCCTCTATCTTAGCAAACCTCTCCTAATAGATCTAAATATAGAACCTAATACTTACCAGGCACCTGATTCTTCTAGCTCAGTTAGTTCATGCGTTATGTTCATAATATTAGTAATTTAGATGTCAAGCTGCTTATCCATGCACAGTATGTAAGCACAACATTTCCAAGAGTGAATGACTTTGCAAACAACTCCCTTCTTCGCGAGGAGTATATCCAACTCAATACAATTTTGCATAATTATAGCTCTTATAGCAAGCAATTCTTTATTTATGACGGTTAGCGCTCCTGCTGTGCTAGTAGCAAGTCGATCTATCCACGTAGACAGTTTTCTAATCTTCACATCATTTAATGCCACTCCTATAGAAGGTATAAGTACTCCAAAGATATTGCTGAGGATCTGCTTAAAACTTTGCTTGCTTCACTTTATGTATTGCTCAAGGGGGAAATCCAACCTGTTAGTGTGATAGATCCTAGGGAAATTAGAGCTGGTAGCAACTATCTATGCAGTTATGTGGCAACTGGAAGTACCTCACTGAACACACACATAAAAGATGCCTTTAATACTTGCCTCTAGTTTAGAAAAGGTTTTTCCTTGACCAAGTAATTATGCTCTCATTCACTCCATTCCAATTTCTTTGCATTCTCATTTCCCTCTGGTTGCCATATTATACATAAAGATCTCTTCTTGGTGATGTCAAAACTCAATCTTGAGGGTGGTTCCTTTAAGGTCTTCTTACCCTTTCCAATAATATGTTCTGCACTCATCTTCCTTCCCCTTTCTCTTCATCTGTTCTTGTCCTCTCGTTCAGTTCATCTACAAATATTTTCTCATCTTTGCTAATTTTACAGGTTACCTCATGCATGCTTTCGTTAGTAGTGCTCAGGTTAGTTGCAGGAGTAAAGAATTTCATCATATACTCATGCTGATCCCCTGTCTTAAACCCTTTGTAAGAATGATAAACATGATTAACAGCTCATAAATAAACATCAGTGTCATACAAATACATAGCAGGAGGATACATAATTCGGTCGACAGTCAAGCTTAAATGTACATAGCATTCGATCCAGGTGTGCTTGTTCCAAGCAGATTAATTGTGAGCAGAGTATTTAGTTAGACCATTGACCAGTATACCTGTATCATTTTTGAGCAGTAAGTGTACATCTATTGAGTTATTGCATGAACATTTAGATGTAAGGAGGTTACTAAGATCATTGGTTGACTTGCACAGTGTAGGAGAAACTGTCAGCAATAGGTGACGAGTTTTGTTGGATATGGTGTTGTTACACTTATTACTCTTAAGACTTGGTAAGGAACCTGAAGATGAAAGGAGATGGCTAAGATTAGTGCAGCGTGGAATCGAGGATATTGCATATTCATCTTGTTTAATCATGGGGGGTCGTAGTTGAAAGATGCGGCATCAAGTGAGTCCCACATCGGTCTGGAAGGGGAGCGCCATGGGGAGAGCTGGAGTGCGATATTATCTGCTCCTCTCAGAAAAGTAAGCCATTCTTGCCATATGCGAAACGATACAGCGTTGAAGTTTTTCCAGTTGTTTAGTATCAACTTACAGGCTAGTGTAAGCATCAGATCCAGTAAGTAACGATCATTCTAGTTTTTTATTTGAGGGTCTAGGGGGCCTAAAATTACGTACGAAAATTAGCAGGAACAATTTTAAGAATGCATTTAATACAGTTGAAGATTTTATCCCAGTATGTTCGCAGGATGGGGCAATAAAATAGCATGTGGGATAAGTTCCCTTCATGAAGACCACAGATCCAGAAAATGGGGTTCTGGGTAAGACTAATCTTATGGAGTGTAGCGGGGGCTTAGTATTCTCTATTAATAATCATATCTTTTGTTTGGGAGAGAACTTGGGAAACTTTATTCTTGAATGGGGATTTGTTTATAATTCCCCAGTCTGCAGAAATGTTACTTGAGTCCAATTCCATTTTCCCATTTTGATACGTTTCTGTGTTGGTTCTTACTAGGGATTGGTAGAAGGAGTTTATATAGTTTGGATACCATGGGACCTGCTCTGGATAAGAGGCCTAGCAAGGGTGGTAGTGAAGGATCTGCAGTCGAGAATGAGCATTTTGTGATCTGTAAGTTCAATTTTGGTAACTTGTAGAAATCTAGGTTGTCTAGATTGAATCGTGTCTGTAGGGTCTAGGGGGTCTTGAGGGTCTAAGGGGCCTAAAATTACGTACGAAAATTAGCAGGAACAATTTTAAGAATGCATTTAATACAGTTGAAGATTTTATCCCAGTATGTTCGCAGGATGGGGCAATAAAATAGCATGTGGGATAAGTTCCCTTCATGAAGACCACAGATCCAGAAAATGGGGTTCTGGGTAAGACTAATCTTATGGAGTGTAGCGGGGGCTTAGTATTCTCTATTAATAATCATATCTTTTGTTTGGGAGAGAACTTGGGAAACTTTATTCTTGAATGGGGATTTGTTTATAATTCCCCAGTCTGCAGAAATGTTACTTGAGTCCAATTCCATTTTCCCATTTTGATACGTTTCTGTGTTGGTTCTTACTAGGGATTGGTAGAAGGAGTTTATATAGTTTGGATACCATGGGACCTGCTCTAGATAAGAGGCCTAGCAAGGGTGGTAGTGAAGGATCTGCAGTCGAGAATGAGCATTTTGTGATCTGTAAGTTCAATTTTGGTAACTTGTAGAAATCTAGGTTGTCTAGATTGAATCGTGTCTGTAGGGCAGAGAAAGGTTGTGGTGTGCCTCCTTCATAGATGTCATTGATAAGATTGATGCCCTTATCCGACCAGTTTGGCCAGAGAATTGAGTGGCCATCAATTTTGAGTGTATGGTTATGCCAAGGGAGACCAGGTTAGAGTTCCATATTTTGACTTGGGATAGGGGGTTAAGCAGAAGAGCGCATTTTTTGTGTTCTGTATGATGTATTTAGAGTGTGGGAGGATGGAGGATTGCATTGTTAGAAGGAAAGTAAGGGTAATAATATTTATGAGTAATTTTTCTACTGCTACCCAAGGCGGTTCATAATCTGATTTTCTAAAAACCAATTTGCGCCTTGTTTACAGGGGTAAGCTGTTTGATAGTTCTTAAAGATGGGTAGGCTTAATCCCCCTTTGCCTTTGGCAAATCTGAGTTTTTTTAGGGAGATTCGTGGCTTCTTGCCTTCATAAAGAAAGTTATTGAAGGCAAT
Organism: Calotriton arnoldi; assembly: GCA_963921515.1. Classification (NCBI taxonomy): domain Eukaryota; kingdom Metazoa; phylum Chordata; class Amphibia; order Caudata; family Salamandridae; genus Calotriton; species Calotriton arnoldi. Next base: position 143,255 of record CAWUFW010013051.1, read on the forward strand.
GTCTACCTTTTTTTTTAAAATCCTCAGAGAGAGTCATGGGTAATATACTGATGAGGTAGTTGATCAAGAGTGTGATCGTCATTTTCAGGGTCTCTACTCTACTCCACCAGGATAGAAATTTAGGGGACCACCCTTCAAGTAGGGTATTGATTTTTACAAGTAAGGAGTTTTCATTGGTTTGTAAGGTGGTAATTAGATCGTTGGTGAATTCTAGTCCTAAATATTTAATACAGCCCTGCTGTCACACTAGGCCGGAGGTCCCTAATATCTCTTTGTTACCTGGATTATTAAGAAGTTTAACTTCAGACTTGTCTTTGTTGAAGGAATAACCAGAGATTTCAGAGAACGTTTGGATTGATGACATTAAGGCCTGTACAGTAGAGGGAGCTTTTTCATATATAATCAGGACATCATCTGCGTAGGCGGCGATATTGATTGTGGTATCACCAAAGGTGATTCCTGGGATGTCCTGGTCCTCTCTGAGGTGTTGAAAGAAACGTTCTAGTGCCAGGAGGAATAGTGAAGGTGAGAGGGGGCAACCTAACCTGGTGCCTTGTTTTAGATCCAGTGAGGTCGAAATACTGCCTCCAGCTCTTACCCTAGCGCTTGGTTTTTGGTAAAGGGCCATGATCATCCGTATGAGGTTATCGCCATGGTTGAACCTTTCTAAAACCAAGAGCAGATACTTCCAACCAACTTTATCAAACGCTTTCTCCGCGTCTAGGGTTATTGCAACTGCAGGGGATTTTACTGATTTGGCTTTCTCTATGGCATGACAAAGTAATCTAGTGTTATCACTAGAAAGTCTATGTTTCAAAAGGCCTACTTGGGAGGGGTGAATGAGTTTGGAGATGTACCTTTGTAAGTGCAAGGATAATATTGAGGCATAGATCTTGCAGTCCAGATTTACCAGTGAAATTTGTCTGTAGTTTTTGGGGGAGAGGGCGTCTTTGCCTTACTTAGTTAATACTGCTATAAAAGCTTCAGCTGGGGTGCAGGTAATCTGCCTTGTTGTCGGAAAATGTGAGTATAGGTTTAGAAGCGGTGGGATCAAGAGGGTGGCGAATGTCTTGAAGAATTTAGCATTATAGCTGTCTGGGCCTGGAGCCTTACCAGACTTGAGTTTCTTGATAGATTCTACAATCTTTTCTTTGGCCATTGAAGGAACTATTTTCCTCATCTGTTAATGAAGGAAGGTTAGTTCCACTTATTTACAGTTGGTTTGATTTAATGTAGTATTGTTGTCGTATAGGTTTTGATAAAACTCTTTGAATATATCAGCTATTTTCTCAGGGTTAGTGGTAATCTTCTCTTCCTTATCTTTGATTGCATTAATGGTTTTTTTTAAGTTTAAGTTTCAAATAGGAGGCTAAAGTTTTACCAGCTTTGTTTGTCTCACATAATCTAATGCTTTTTTGCTTGTTGACCCAGATGCCCGCTCTAGTAATAACAATTTTGTTGTATTCGTATTTCTTATTTACTATTTTGTTTAGTATATTGCTGTCCTTACTAGAAATGTAGTGTTTTTCTAAGTCTATGATTACTTTTTCTAGATCTCTGAGTTTAGAGTTGGCATTTCTTTTCATCTTAGCCCTTACTTTGAGTATCATCCCACTTACTGTTGCCTTTAGAGCTTCCCAATGAATGAGATCAGATTATTCATTCACCTTATTCTCATTAAGGACATTTTTGATTGTATCTTTAATAAGGTGTATGTTTGATTGATCGGGCAGGATTTCAACGTTCAACTTCCAGAGAGGCTGGGTATTGGTGGGGAAGAGGTGATTGATGGAAAGGGTGATGCAATAGTGGTCCGAGATCACTCTTGGTTCGATTGTGGTTTAGTCGACTTGGCATAGGGAGTTGCCGGAGATTAGCATGTAGTCAATACGTGAATAAGAGTTATGGGGGAAATAATAAAATGTGTAGTCCCTTTTCGTGGTGTTCTGAGATCGCCAGGCATCAATCAAGGTAAATTTAGTGCACATTTTTTTAAGTGCTTTGTGGGATTTATTAGGGTGAAATGGGTATTGCATGTTCTTGTCTAATAAGGGGCCTAGTGGTAAGTTAAGGTCCCGAGCTAGTTGACTGTAGTGGAGTCTGGAATCTTCCCAAATTGTGTGGAATGTTTGTCCCAGAATAGAGATTCATCTTTAGTGGGGGCACATACATTAACCATACAGAATTCATAGCAGTTTTTGGATAGTTTTGAGATGGTCCATCTTCCTTTTGAGTCTGAGAGGTTCGATATTAAGTCAATTTTTTAGCAATTAAGGATAAGACTCGTTTTTCTTACCCAATGCTGCTGAATATGCTAAGTTTGAGAATTTGAAGTTCCTAAAGCAGAAGGATTGTGTAGAGTCAAGCTTGGTTTCCTGTATTAATATAATGTCCCCTTTTTGTTTGTAAATATAGATGAGAATTATTTTTTTCTTAACAGGGTGAATAATTCCTTTCACGTTCAGGATTATTATTTTAATGGTTCCAGACATCGCATTCAATATGGTTGATCAGAACCTAGATTATTCTGATGTTCCTTATTTGAGATGAGACCATTTTCTATAGATTGGGTTCTCTGTAGATGTCAGTGATGTGTAAGAGTGTAATAAGTGACTTTAAGTGACTCCTACCTTCCTTTTGATTGCTGACAAATAATATATAAGCAAAATCATTCACAGAGTAGTCAGGAATAAAAAATGATATAGAGATGAAACAAAAAGAAGAGAGCCAAACCCACCCACCTAAATAGCCAACGGACTTGGTGATAGGAGACAAAACTGCTCCTCTATGGGAACAAACAATGAATCTTCAGGTGTACTAGAGTACCTTGGTATAAGAGTTGTTGTATCTATGAGATCTTGCAGTTAAACTCCAATAGAAGTAATGTATTACTCGATTACCTACAGAATGTGGAGATTACTGAGTTACTAAATAAATATAATAAGTCGATGGTTCTACCAGTTAGAAGAAGTAGAGATGGGTATTGAAAGGTCATATAATATGGTTTTCATGCGACTATGCATATGAGGAGTAAGGTGGGTATGTAAGGTAGGTATGTCGCCTGTTTAACAAAATAACAATTTAACAGTTTAACAGTTAACAGTTTGCCCATTTGCCCAGTTTAGCCATTTTCCATTAACATATGTGTAGTATCCATCTACCCATAACATATAACTGGCATACGAGTGTATGTACTCAGCTGTGTACACTGGCCCATGTCGTCTGTCATTGATCATCACATACTTTTCCCCTCTCCAGCTATTCTGTGATGTGAGCTACTAGCAGACAAGATGCATATTGACAAAGTGCTTAGGGTATCGAAGTGGCGAGGTGGTTCAGATGCATATTGACAATTATTTGAGGTGGCCATAGGAGGAACCAGGCCAACTAAAGTGTAAGAGAGAGCATAAAAGTTGATAAAAGTTTGTATTGTCTGAGGTTGTATTGCTCAAGGCTCGCTGATCCCCCATCAGTGGTTGCAATCATCTGTGGTCCTGATTCACTTACAGTATTAGGCATAACTTCGGTATACAGCTTAGGTGGCTTGGGTTGTGAACATACAAGTTAAAAGTGTGAATGGATGAGGCAGCCTTAAGAGACAATGAAGCTTCAGGGTTTGTGGCTAGTGCCGGTATTGAGCTCTCTGGGATTTGAAGTGTTCATCACAGCCTCTTCTTTGTCGTTAAGAAATTTCTTAAGCATCGATTGGTCAGTGAACATATGTGGGGTACCTTGTACTGTAACGCAGTATTTAGCAAGGCCTGCAAATGAGCCTTGAATGTTCAGGGCTTTCATTTTCAAGCGGAGAGCTCGAAATCCTTTCCTTGTCTCTACAGGTGCTTTTGGGTAGTCCTGTGGGATAAAGATCGTGTTGTTTTTCCCTGAGGATATGATTGTGTTTCCTCATAAAGTGTAGGAGAAGTTCAACCTGCTGCTGATAACGGAATGGTTTGCATACTATTGGTTGAGGGGACCTTTGATTCTGTTGTTTCCTTGTTGGGAATCTGTGAGCCCTGTCAAATTCGAGGGGTTTGACGAACGTTATGTTTGTGGCTTGAGTGAACAATTTTTCCAGGAAAAGAATGCAAGAGCCTGCAGAATCTTCTTCCGCCTCTGACATTACAAAGATAAACAGGTTCCTGCATCTGTTCCTATCCTCCGTGGTTTGGAGTGTGAGGAAGATGGCGGTGTGAGCCCACAGCTCCGTTCCGAGAGAACATACTATACTGAATATTTGACCCCAGAGTGCCGCCACAGAGAATTAAATGGCTGTACTGACCGCTGGATGCTTCTAGCTCCTGGCTAATACTAAAAAGACCACGCTTGCTCAAGCTCCACACCTACGGTTTCCCATGGTGGCCTGATCGAAGATACAACCAGACTATGATCTCCTAAGCACGGAGCGAGGCCCCTTCCAGTGTCCGGAGGACAGGAGGGATGATCACCACCAAGCAGCTACCTGCAAGTAGAATGTTTACTACCACTCTACCAATATCTAGCAGTTTTCAATTTGTCGTGCACCATATCGGGCTTCACTTTTTGCTAACTGTGCAACCAACATGCTTTGAAGATGGCGGCTGCTAAACAGCTCACCTAACAGGATCCAAGGCTTGCCCGAAATGAGCGACGTCTCAGAAACCACGCATCTTTTGCATTCTTCCTGCTCTCAACTCTGCATACTGTCACATCTGTCAATACCTTAAATGAGTAACTAGTACTATCCGTCAGAGAGAATGATATGAGTGTGCAATGTGGGGTCAGACAAAACTTCACAGAATCTCTGAACCTCACACCCTGGACCGTCTTTTGAGCAGTTAGCACCAAGTTAGTTTTGGTATTGTCTGGCAGCTTGTTGGTGTTATACCTGCTCATCTCCTCACTGTTCCAAGTGCTCCAAGTGCAAACATGCGTTGAGACCAATGGAGCAAACTCCCTGAGCATAGAGGCAATGAGGAGTCTCCCAGGCAAGGCTGAGAGGACATACGCAGGTTACACTTGAAGTGCTGCTTCCGTCTGGTGTTAGCTAGCGTTATTGGTAGCCACCATCTTGGGGTCAGACGGACCATGTGGCGAGCACTCGGGACACTCAGGGCCTGATTCACAGAACTAACCTACGTCAAAAACGTAAAGTTAGTACTTTTTGGTATTCACAGAATACACTTACTCATTTTGGTATTCACAGAATGAACTTACTCATTTCGGTATTCACAGAAGTTAGTAGTCCTAACTTTAGGACTCCTAAATGCCTTCTGTGAATACCGAAAGTCTTAAAGTTAAGATTTTTCTCAGTTTAGGAGTAGTAAAGTTAGGACTCCTAACGTTACTACTCCTAAACTGAGAAAAATCCTAACTTTAAGACTTTCGGTATTCACAGAAGGCATTTAGGAGTCCTAAAGTTAGGACTACTAACTTCTGTGAATACCGAAATAAGTAAGTTCATTCTGTGAATACCAAAATGAGTAAGTGTATTCTGTGAATACCAAAAAGTACTAACTTTACGTTTTTGACGTAAGTTAGTTCTGTGAAACAGGCCCTCACTGTGTGTTGCGAAGAGATGGGGATCTGATCTTAAAATGGTGGCCACCAGCAGTTATCATCTGGCGCGAACAGCACATTAGAGGTAATTGAGGTCTTATATCATCTCCCAGCATTTTTCATCAGTGATTTGAGGTATATACTGTACAAATCTTACAAATCGCTGGTATTGCAGGAATTAAAAATTAAAATTGCAGCCTTGAACCACAAAATTGAGAACTGAGAGCTATATTGTTATATTGAGAATTGAGAACTGAGAGCTGTCTACATCCCTCTTATATCCTACAGCTTTAAACCTCAAAATCACTCCTTGAATAAGCAAGACAATTGCCTCTTATAAACTGGGCTTAAAATACAAAGCCACTCTCCAGTCCAAGCTGAAAACACCTAAGACCATCTGAGAAGCTAAGCTCTGCGGCCTGAAGAATTCTAATCTATTCAGCCTACAGTGGTATACGCACAGAGCCGTACTACGAACATCCTTTCTGCGCATTCCAACAAGACCTGATCCTTCATCATTACGATACTTTACTTATCGACCACACAACAATGGCAGACAAAGAATCCAAGCAAAACCTGAAAAGGGTCAAAGCGGATCCCCCTAATCCGGACTCACCTGTGAAAAGTAAGCAGGATATGAACGCCACAATAGATGTGATTCTAAAAAACTTGTGGATGTACATGATCTAGCTAAATCCACCAAAACTAATACAGACATAATGCAAAACGAGATAGCTGCAATACGGCAAGACATCAGACAAACAAATTGCAGAGGCAGAAAGCAGAGTAAGCAACCTAAAAGACTTAAGCACCTATAACATGAAATGAAAATGAAATGAAATTTGTACTTGTAAAGCGCACCCATACCCCCAAAGGGGTGTCCAGGCGCTGTACGCATACCGCTGTGGAACCCTTCCTGGCTTTTCCCTGTGAAATGTCCACTCCTGGGCACCCCCAGGGTGAAGCCAGGCATCCCAGCGCTGTTGGGGCCGTTGTGGAGATTAAGCAAGCTATTGCCCAGAGTTGCAGAGTGGGACCCATGATTAGAATAGGCACCGAGGCGAGAATTATCAGGTCCGAGGAAATTGAGCCCAAGACCTGCCGAGGCGGGAATTGAACCCTGGTCCCAGGCCAGAACTCTGCATCAGGGTCTGCCGCTCTAACCATTGGGCCACACTTCTCTAACACAGAAGTCAATTCAAATGCTCAACATCAGTTGACTACTCTAACTCTTCAAGTCACACTGAAGGTTTCCCTCTTGATACTAAGAGTCATAATAGACCTTCATAGCTCTAAGAGTTTCAGGGCAGGTAATAGGTAGTGATGATTCTCACAAATAGTTCAAGAGGGGTTTCCAAACTTTCTGGAACTTTTCGGGTTCACATTTGACAGGCTTTGTGAACATTTTTATTGCTATTACATTTTACATTTCATCCAATGTTAAGCTAATTCTTCAGTCACCAAGATCATATTTACAATTAAAATACAATATTGGTTCAAGAGATCATGCTACCCATCCAACTTAGGCCAGGAAGGACCACCTTCGGTGTATCCATAATTGCAATCCACACTATGCTCTTAATATGAGTCACCACTGCTTCGCTAAATATGTGTTTTTGCAGGCAATCCCTATAGGTGGTTCTTACCCTGGCAAAATGCCCTCAACAATTTCCATCTAGTGCAAATACATAATTTATAAAGTTCCCTGGGGTCAAATACCAGTGTGTTAGGATTCTGTTGAGTTTCTTGGTTCTGAACATTTTGTGTGGTTTTTGTTTTGTCCAACCAAAGTGACTGCCAATGGTCATTAAATAGTGTCCTTCCTAACACACAAACCCATTTAGACATATATGGCCATTGCACTTCTGATTTCAGTGATGTGAGCACACTAGGTATGCTAGAAATGTGACATGTAGTTGTAATGTAAGATGTGAATAGCTTTTGATTGGGTAATGTCTCTTGTACCCACATCTCTTTGCAGGAGTGGGGAGACCTGCGTCCAATCTGAAATTGTTCCTAAGTCTTTCTTGCAAGTGTCAAATCTCACCTCTGGAACAAATTATTCAGAACTCTGGAGTTTCCCTCTTTCTGTTTGTCAAAATCCTTTATGCGTTGACCAGCTCAAAACCAGGACAGTTTTAGATAAGTATGAATGAAAATGTATATGTGATGAAAGCAGAGTTTTTGGATAAATTGAAGAAAAGGTCAGACTGCTTCTGGTATTTTTTAGCCTATCTCTTTCAGAATCTATAGCCTATGCTGCTATCTGACAGTCAAATTGCTTTCCATTTGGGGTCTAAACTGAGCTACCATTTAATAATATTCAACATTTGGGAGACCCATTCACCACTCTCTTCTATGTGTCTCCTTGATAGGCTATGGGGCATATTAGCAAGACCGGCGATAAAATTATCGCCGTTTTAGCGGCAGGAAACTGCCGCTAAAACGGCGATAATGGGCTTGCTAATATGCGTTATAGAATTCAATAGAAGCCCAGGTTAGATGTGCAGGACATCTAACCTGGGCTTCTATTGGAATTCTATAACGCATATTAGCAAGCCCATTATCGCCGCTTTAGCGGCAGTTTCCTGCCGCTAAAACGGCGATAATTTTATCGCCGGTCTTGCTAATATGCCCCTATGTTTCTTGCCACTTCCTATGAACTTTCACATATCAATTTGTACTCGTCTAGACAGTCACTTGGAGTGACTGAAGAAGGAAAAGCAGCCTGGGGAGAACATATATTTTTAGAATTTTTTATTTTGACCATATAAAACATAATAAAAATTGAACTTTTTCTCTAGTATCATTTATTAAAACCAGGCAATTGGCCTTACACAGTCCTTATATTATAGTACTCAAGAAGACTCTTATATATTCATACCAGTTTCAAAATATATCCCAAGCAGCTCTGTTTTACTAAGATTTACTTTAAATCCACTCACTTATCAGTAGGCTGTAGGAATTTCATGACTTCAGGGAATGTTGTTTGTGAAAAGATGGATCTCGTGGTTCTGCCTGCAGAAATGCATACTTTTCGACCTGCTTTTTTCATATCTTAGGAGCCAGTCGGTTTAAAGCTTTTAAGTTAAAAGTGAAATTAAACTGTTTCTTTTCTATGGCAGCAGTAGACTTGTACATAGGTGTACATAGGTGTAATTCTAGGCTGACTACAATGTAACGACAATCAGGTAAGTCTAGAGTGTTGTACCAGTAGGGAGTTTTACTCTCAGTCAAATATTTGGAAGTCTAACTCCTTCAGCAGGACAAAATTCACTCATAGCCAAATACTCTTTTTTTGAGGTCTCACTGCTGGCTTGTATTTTGGTGCCAAAAGCGTCAAGTAGGCCAAACTAGAAATTATAGCTGCAAAAGAACTCTCCTTTCTAACATCACTTTTCCCCTTTTCTCACACTTATGATTTAGCTCCAGACTTAGATCACTCTTTTGGGGCTCAAAATTCTACACCAGGGCAACGCAGGGAGCTGTATCCAATGACGGCCCCCATGAAGCCACATACATGTATTCAGAGACTCCACAGTGGAAATAAACTTCTCATAAAATATCAGTGAGTGGGACAATCCATCAAATTCTGGCATAAAAGGTTGCCAAAGGTTGTGTATTTTTTTAACCCCTTCCGTGCTTCCGTCGGCCAACGGCCGTCGCGAGCACTACCTCGCTAGTGCTGCGCACGTCCGTTGGCCGACGCGGCCCCGCCCACTCTTTTAAACTGCCGCACCGCAGCGGAATTCGCGCTGCAGTTAAGTGGTTAATGATGCTTAATATATTATCCTATGCTTTGCAGGGTGAAAAAATAGGTTCCAACATGTTGAAAAATACTGTAAAACCTCTTCCTGTTCACTCGTATGTCCAAGAGCCAGCGAGGCCTCTTGGATCTAGAACATAGTTCAACAATGGGAGGCATGCTCAATCATAAGTGCAATTTCTTCTCCACTTAAGGGGGCATTCCAAGATGCATATGTTTGGAATGCCCATAAGCATTGACATTTTGTGGTATTCCCAAAATACACTCTGTAAGAAAGTGGATTATTATGTGGGGTATGTGACTGCCCACCTCAAGCAAAAATAACATGTTTTGTCAGGGTGTACCTTTAAAGACACTAAATTAACCTGAGCTCATTCTCCTGGTAGCTATGGCACAGACCAGACAGGTTCAAATTTGGGCAATATATAAAGCATTTTTGCAGTACAAAACTAGTAATAAAGACAAAACACCAAGCAGTAAAAATCTTAAAATGAGTTAGAAAAATAGAGTGAAATTTAATAAACAAAATGACACCAAAGAAACAAAAATCCAATAATGAGAACAAGAGGAGCAGATTTTCAAAAGTTTGAAAAAAATAGCACCCAAAAGCTCCAATAGTGGTGTACAGAATAACCCTGGGCATAATACTTTGCTACGCTCACGAAGCATGCAAAGTTTGTGCTACTACGCACTACGCAAATTGCACGTAGCAGAGTGATTAACTGTGCTAATCAACATAGCGTAGCAGGAGTATAATAAACTCCTTCAAATGCTTTGATAAAGCAATTTTTTATGCTAAAAAGCATATAACCAATTTACAAAAATGAATTTTGACAATAAAATATCAAGCAAATGAGAGAGGTGATGATTTTGGAGTCCCCCCTAACCTAGGGGGAGGACCAAGAAGATGCCTTGAACACAAAAAGCATATCATGTGAACGATTCAATGGTGGTCCCTTCCACCTAGGACCACCCCAAGCACAGTTATGGGCAAAAATACAATCCCAACCAAAGGCCCTGCAAAGCATTATGGGACGAGATTAGCAGTGGGCAGTGAATATTATAGTGTCCAATATCAAAATAATTCTACAAAGAGCTGCAGTTCAACTAGTCGTTACTAGGTGTCCCTCACGAGTCAAATGCAAAAGCATTGAAATTATTAATACATCAAGCTGCAGTTCCACTAGTCGTTACAAGATGTCCCTCACGAGTCAAATGCAAAAGTATTGAAAACCTTTCATGAAGCTTTTGCATTTGACTCGTGAGGGACACCTAGTAACGACTAGTGGAACTGCAGCTCTTTGTAGAATTATTTTGATATTGGATACTATAATATTCACTGCCCACTGCTAATCTCGTCCCATAATGCTTTGCAGGGCCTTTGGTTGGGATTGTATTTTTGCCAATAACTGTGCTTGGGGTGGTCCTAAGAGGATGGGACCACCACCGAATCGTTCAATAAGATGTGCTTTTTGTTTTCAAGACATTTGCTTGGTTCTCTCCCTAAGTTAGCGAGGATACCAAAATCATCACCTCTCTCACTGCTTGTTAACTTTTTGTTTTCACTTTAGTGAAATGACTATATGCATTTTTAGCATATAAAGACAGAAATATTTATTTTATCTTAACTTGTACTGTACAAGATGTTTTTGGTAATTATTGTACAGTGCAGTCAAGCACACAGCTACGTGTAGTTGAAGCTGTACTTCACGTAGCTACGTGAAGTGCTACTATGCAAACTACGCCCAGGCTTAGTACAGAAGCAATTGACCAGGACCTAGAGGCAATATGAGGCTAATCACAATGTTGTCCTGGTCAGATGCACTAAAAGAAATGATTCCAGTGAATATCTGGAAGTCAAAAAGTTCAAACTGTATTGAAGTCCCTGTTCAGAAAAGGACATTGTCACTTTTTTTCAGAAGAAAAAGCCTCCCACGTTGGTTGCCTATGAGATCTAGAGGAAATGTTTTCAAATATTTCCAAACTTTCTTCTGGTGCCCAAACAACCACAAGAGTACATGTGGGTCAACAGGTGGAGTCTGGCTGAGGTGTTTTGGTCTAATTATGGGGGATAGTAGGAGCACAAAGCGGACCCTATTAGAGGTTTTGTTCTCCCTCCTTCTCCCTTATTTTCTTCAAACCTCGACCAACTGCTACATGAGTATATTGTTGCCTTAAAATTGGATTGCGATTTGCACTTTTTGCTCTTTTATAAGTATGTTTATTTGATCTAATGCGGAGTTTTAAAGCCTTTTTATGCACATACATTTTTTAACTGTTCTTAATTAAATGTAAGATTATCTGTCAATTTTTTGTGAGACTGTGGATATGTGTAATATTTTTATGTACTTCTATGGTCTATTTTAATTAGACCGAATAAAGATATTGAATGGAATTGAATTAAGTACACTTATAAGGCCCCATAGACCTCTGTGGAGGGCATTTAGAGATGCTAAGGATGTCAGGCAAAGGACAACAGCAGAGTCCAGTCCACATCCAGCTGCCAATAGTCAGCTGAGCAACTCAGGGAAAAGGCCTCTTGCAGCTTGTTGTGTCCCTGTAGACACACAGTAGGTCAGCCATCTGACCCTTGAAGTCCACTGCTTTGTCCTTGACTCAAGAGGAAGCAGGTCGAGTCCTTCAGGGCTCCTCTCTGGTCACAGACAGCAGGTCCAGTCGTCTTCTGATCTTTCACAGGTCAGTAAGTGTTCTGAGGAAAGTTCCTGGAAATTCCACATCTATGCGGGCAACAGTTATTGGGTGGGGGTAACCCCTGGGCATTCCATACCAATCGGGCAACAATTCCTAATGGCAACCATACCCACGTTTTTAGTAGTTCCTGTTTGCCTTACTGCAAACAATCCCACATTGCCCCTTACTTTGAAAATTCAAAACGGGGTGCAGAGCCTATGTGCCCACCCAGAGGTGTGGCCATGGTAATGAGCAGTCCCCTCCTCTGTAGTCACTTAAAACCGGTTCTGGGGATAGCTTTCCTCCCACTGATTTTTGTGCCAGCCTATGTGGACACAGCCTAGGCCTTTCCAGGTGTCACCTAAAAGGTGCTTGTGAAAGGGAAGTTCCTGAGTCCAATCTAACTTGTTCGTCCTGTGAGGGGAAGAAAACACCTCCCCACACTGAGGCCATTGACTCTGCTCTGGGAGGGTTTTCACACCTCTTTCACACCTCATTCAGGCCAAGTGCAACTTAGCAGTTGCAGGGTAAATGTAATTTCTAAATGTTACATTTCTTATATATTTAATAAATATTAAACTTCACCATTAGATTGGATTTAGTACTAAATATAAAAATAGGGCTTTGAATGGAGTCTGTAGCTGGTACATAACAAAAGTTATAGGTTAAAATTAATTATCTATCCATTGACTTTTCCTATGTGCTAGTTACAGCCTGACCAGTGACAGTGACGTTTTTGGCCAGGCACTGGGAGAACATGCCATTTTTACTATTAAACATGTTCCACTCTTAAATATTCAACGGATCAACGCATCAACGGAGTAGGAGGAGGAATCGCCATCGTCCAAAAGAACACCATCAGGGTCTCGACCAGCACCGACGACACTCTCTGCACCGCCGAACACATGCACTTCCAGATCCGCCCGGACCCCAACACCACCCTTAGAGGCACCCCCCGTATACAGACCCCCTGGACCCCGACCCCAGTTCAGCGACTCCATCGCCGACTTCATCAGCACGCACGCCCTGACCTCCACCGACTACATCCTCCTCAGAGACCTGAACTTTCACCTGGAGAACAACAACGACAGCAACTCCACCACCCTGATTGACAACCTCGCCAACCTCGGACTAAGACAGCTCGTCACAACACCGACCCATTCCGCCGGCCATACGCTCGACCCCATCTTCTCCTCAAGCTCCCACGTCTCCTTCAGCCACACCACCGAACTCCTCTGGACCGACCACCGCTGCATCCACTTCACCTTCCAGAAACCCACCACACACCACCGCACCCAACAGATCCCACGCCGCTGCTGGAGCAAAGTCACCGAAGACCAATTACGGGCAAACCTCGCTCTCAGCCCACCCTACGACCCATCCGACACCAACGACGCTGCCTGCAACCTCAGACGATGGATAGACGACTGTGCCAACACCCTCGCCCGCTGAAAAAACTCACCTACAGTGACACCACCAAAAGAGCCAGCTGGCTCACCCGGAACTCCTAGCTTCCAAGCGTACCTGCCGGAAACTAGAGAAGAAATGGCACAGTGAAAAGACACCGGACAGCCACGCAGCCCACAAAGACGCGATCCGTAACCACCACCACCTCATCAGGTCCGCCAAGAGGATCTCCTTCAAAGACCGCCTCGACAACAATGCACACAACAGCAAGGAGCTCTTCAACATCGTGAAGGAACTCTCCAACCCCAGCTCCAACACCAACGACATCCTGCCGTCGCAAGCCCTGTGCGACTCCCTCGCCACCTTCTTCCACCACAAGATCGCCGACATCCACGACAGCTTCAACACCCAGACAGCCCCAACTGAGACCGATGCACCAGACCCGCCGCACACCATCGACCACGACCCCTTGCCAGCCTGGGCAGCGTGAACATCGATGACACCATCAAGACCATGAGCACGATACACTCCGGCTCCCCGTCAGACCCTTTCCTGTACCACATCTTCAACAAAGCCAGCAGCTCCATCGCACCCCACCTGCGCAACGTCATCAATCTCTCCTTCGAGACCGCGACCTTCCCAGAGAGCTGGAAACAAGGCGGACTCAAGAGACCTCAAGAACTTCCGGCCCATCTCCCTGCTTCCGTTCCCAGCCAAGGTCATCGAGAAGATCGTCAACAGACAGCTAACCCGATACCTCGAAGAAAACAGCATCCTGGACCCATCCCAGCCAGGGTTCCATATGCGGAACCACAGCACTGAGACTGCCCTCATCGCCGCCAGCGACGACATCAGGACCCTGCTGGACAACGGTGAGACCGCAGCCCTCATCCTGCTGGACTTCTCCGCCGCCTTCGACACTGTCTGCCACCGCACTCTACGCGCACGCCTCCACGATGCAGGGATCCGAGACAAGGCCCTGGAATGGACCACCTCCTTCCTCGCCGGCAGAACCCAGAGAGTCCGCCTCCCACCATTCCGATCCGAAGCCTCCGAGATCATCTGCGGCGTACCCCAGGGATCCTCCCTCAGCCCAACACTGTTCAACATCTACATGGCCCCGCTCGCACGCATCACCAGACAGCACGACTTCAACATAATCTCCTACGCCGACAACACTCAACTGATCCTCTCCCTCACCAAGGACCCCCTCACTGCCAAATCCAACATCCATGAAGGAATGAAGGCCATCGCCGACTGGATGAAGAACAGCCGACTAAAGCTGAACTCGGACAAGACGGAGGTCCTCATCCTCGGCTCCAACCCCTCAGCCTGGGACGACTCCTGGTGGCCAACGACACTGGGGGCAGCCCCGACACCCACCGACCACGCACGCAACCTGGGAGTCATCCTCGACTCAACGCTCTCCATGGCCAAACAAGTCAACGCGGTCTCCTCCTCCTGCTTCAGCACCCTCCGCATGCTTCGCAAGATCTACAGGTGGATCCCGACAGCTACAAGAAGAACAGTCACCCAGGCCCTCGTCAGTAGCAGACTCGACTATGGGAACGCCCTCTACGCGGGAGCCCCGGCCAAGCTAATCAAGCGACTGCAACGCATACAAAACGCCTCCGCACGCCTGATCCTCGACGTACCACGCCACAGCCCCATCACCCCCCAACTGAGAAACCTGCACTGGCTCCCCGTCGACAGGAGAATCTCCTTCAAACTCCTCATCCACGCTCACAAGGCACTCCACAAGACCGGCCCAGCCTACCTCAACAGACGACTCTTCTTCTACGTCCCCAACCGCCAGCTCCACTCCGCCGACCTCTCCCTCGCCACCGTCCCTCGCATTCGAAGAACAACCACCGGCGGCAGATCCTTCTCCCACCTTGCCGCCAAGACCTGGAACACCCTCCCACTCAGCCTACGACAGACCCAAGACCTACTGACCTTCCGGAGGCTACTCAAGACCTGGCTGTTCGACCAGTAGCGGCAACCCCCCCTTTTTTTTCCCCCAGCGCCTTGAGACCCTCGCGGGTAAGTAGTGCGCTCTACAAATTCATTGATTGATTGATATTATGCTCCCTAACTTGTGGGCATCAAGATTGTGTTAGGGGTGACCTAATTATTATTTACAATCAGAGAAAGAGTCAAAGAGTGCTTTTGAGAGGTCTGTGCAGCAGCAGGGTTCAGACTACACAGGGTAGGCCTGAAGTCATTTTAGTGGATGGCACAATAAGTGCTGCAATCCACAGGAGACATTTAATTTCTATGCCATAGCTGTATTTCCACACCATATACTGTGCCTTTAAGGGAATGTTAATTGTACCAATCAGTTTTAAGTACATTTTGACATGTTTAGAGGGAGAGCACAGGCACTTTACTCCTGTTTAGCAGGGGTTAAGTAATCAGCGTTTTAGGATAGGGCAAACTTTGGGGGGGAAATAACGCAAAAGATTGTGGGGCATATTCACAAGGAGTTAACTCCGATTTATCTCCACCTTAACGCAGCAAAAGTGGAGATAGATTTAACACCCCATTCACAAGTTGGTGCAAACTGCAGACAACATCAGTATTCCCGCGATAACTGCCCCCAAATTTATCTCCACGGTGGACACCACCAACTAACACTAATGAGATGCAGAGTAGGCATTCCCGTGCAAAAACACACGAGAAAACCACAACACCACAGTCACAACGAACTGCCAGATCTGCGAAGCAAAAACAGGGGATAAACGGCTGTAGCACCAGGGATTTTACACCTGCCTTTTGCTGGTGCTAAGCAGGATGACTACCCACAGCATGAAAGGGAGCCCAGCCGAGAGCCACACCTGAAGACCCACAGATGCCATGGAGGCAATGATCATGCAGCTCCAATACCCATGAGGGTCACAACACCCACCGCCACCACCCCAGCCCCCCGCCATATATTTTTTAATAACCTGCCAACCCCTCAGCATTCACCCGTGAATGCATTTCCATCTATCACTTGTAGGTGCTGGCTGGCAGGGTCTTTCAATAGAGTGGGGGTACAGAGGTCGGGGAAAGGGCCTCTGTTGACACAGCAGTCTTTCAGGCTGCATGCTGATTGTTAAATGAACCAGACAATGTCTCCTGCATTTGTTATTCACTTGACATCCTAACCCTCACATCCTAATATATGTAGGGCCATGTTCGCAATGCGATATCGCCTGGGTTGAGAAAGGTGAGTTATCTGGCGCTGATGTGCCGATCCACAGCTACCGCCTGCTAACGCAGGAATAACTATCGCCATTGTGATGTTGTTGTCACCTGTTTTCTCCGCCGTTCACTGTAATTATCGCCATGTAGCGCGGGCTTGTGAATACCACGCTATCACGGCGAAAGAAATCGGGTTTAGGTAGTGATAACTTTTCTGCCGATAAATTACTTTGGCAATAGTTATCGCACGTTCTTGTGAATATACCCCTGTGAGTTGCTACACGCTTCAAACCATTTTCAGCCTAGAAACGGGGAAAGATTTACTCAGCCAAGGGCTGGCATAAATCGCTTTCTAGGGTGGAAAAGGGAACAGATATTCCCCACATTTGGTGAGCATAGGAGTGAGCTTTCTCCATGGGCAAAAAATATTTTCCCAGTGAAAGAAAATAATGGGCGTGTGCCTATGGGGTTACACCTCCTTGTGTGGATGTCGCCACTGTAGAGTAGGAGTTAGTGGAAAGAGTCACCTGACATTCCCACTTGTATGCCTGGACCCTGGACACGGTGCTCTGTTCCAGGCATACTTTTGGAAATATTAATGAATACCAAAACGTAGTTAAGCTACACCATACCAGGTGCATAGTTTGTACATTTTTTAAAAAATGCTACTGATTTCTTTGCTGCACCATGTTATGGGGTTGATTCACAAGACCATTTAGGAGTATGGTAAGCAGCACTCCAGGAGTACTCTTTTACATACTCTTTCACTTGTACTCATGTCTTTGTGAAATGGCCCTAATATGCCCTGCTCACTATTAGCAAAAGTGCAAAGAGGGCACTGTCCTTTCTGTTTACATTAATTGTATATGAATAGTGTAAGAAATGGGGTTGTTGATTGACTGGGGTGTGAACCCCGGTCAAGCAGCAGCCATAATCCCTTGCAGAGTGAACCACAAAAAAATCACTATATTAACCAGTGCTCAACCCTAGGTAGCTTGGCACAAAAAGCAGTCAAATTGAACTTAGAGGCAATGTGTAAAGTATTTATGCAGCACACAAACAGTAATAAAGTGAAAATACAACACAAGAAACACCCCACACCAATTTAGAACAATATAATACATTTTTATAAATTATTTTACACCAAAACCACAAACATCCAATCAGTGGAACCAGAGTTGTGAATTTTTAAAGTTTTTTGTAAACATTAGCCCCTGAAATGACAAAACGCCCACCGCAGGCATCTACTCACACAAGACCGGGTTAAAGTCGAAAAAAATGGCCGACCACGATGGAGCCCTGTTTAGATAAACACAGTGGATTGAGCATGATCAGCACTTACCTTCGGACTCACAAGAATTTTTGAGAAAAAGTGTTCTGAGAGGGTAATGTTCAGTGGGGCAAGACTGCAGGAGGTGTCTGAGGAGGGAGTGCCATCATGGGGGAGTCTTGGGGTGAAGCAGCAGTGAAGATTTATATGCTCTGACTTAGTCTCTTTTTTGCAAGTTGAAAATTTCCAGGGGGACAAAGCAAGGGCTGTAGCCGAAGATAGTTCCACGAGGCTGGATACCTCTTTGGCGAAAGGACCGCTGAATAGGATTTGCTGCTGCGGAGAAGAGAATAGCGTGAAAAGCTGCAAAGTCAATCCGACCAGCGATGCACTTTTTGCATATAGGCGAGCAGGTTGGTCCCGGTCTCCTCCTGGTTCTCAGAGCAGTTTTCATCAAAAACATTTAAGTCCTCGGTTTTGGGATTAGGCCGTCTGGGCACTTTTAGCACCAGAGTCAAGGGTCCAGGACTGGTGGGACACCATTTGGGGGTTAAGGACTCACTCAGGCTGGGTCTGGATGTGAGTTCAAGATGGTGGGAGCCTTTTGTTCCTCAGTTCCAAACAGGCATGTGACCAAAGACAGGCTGCAGGCACATTAGGGCTAAGGGCCTTTTTAAAAGTGGCATTTTCAAAATTGTAATCAAAACCCAACTTTACTATTAAGTAGCAGTTTTCATTACAATTCCAAAGACACCAAACATGATGTAGCTACCTGCCCAAATTGGAAGTTACAGCTTATTAAAAGTAATAAGGAATCTCCAATGTTATCCTATGGGAGGAATAGGCCTTACAGTAGTTAAAAACGAATTTAGGAGTCTTTCACTATCAGGACATGTAAAACAAAAAGTTGCATGTCCAATCTTTTAATTACAAGGCACTCTGCCCCATGGGATACCTAGCGTTTATCTTAGGGGTGACTTATATATAAGGAGATTTTAGGGTTAGGCAGGGGTTTTATTGCCAAGTCGACATGGCAGTTTAAAACAATCAGTGGCATGCCTGGGACATGTTCTAAGGTGCTAATTAAGTGAGTGACACAATAAGTGCTGCAGGCCCACTGGTAGCATTTAATTTCCAAGCCCTGGGTTTATAGGGACTTATAAGTAAATTAAGTATGCCAATTAGGTATAAGCCAATTTACCAATTTTTTGGGGGAGTGATCACAAGCACTTTAGCACTGGTTAGATGTGGTTCAGTGCACAGAGTCCTAAGACCAACTAAAATAAGTTTAGCAAAATGGAGGAGCAGAGGCAAATAGAGACCACCTTAAGTCTCACAGGTCTAACAAATACTATTTGGATGTTATCATTTTATCCATTTTTGAGATGTTTTGGCAGCAATCACAATGGAATGTAAGAGTAATTAAAAGCGTACTAAATTAGTACTATTTTACTTACTCCAAAATAGCTTGTGAAGAGGCGCTAAAACCAGTAGATTCCTGACTTTGTCATTGCTTGTAGATTTATAACCTCTGTTCGCAATTTTGAGAAACCTTTTCTAAGTGTGCCAGGCACTCCGATTTTGTAATATTTAAAAATTCCTTATTTGTTCACCAGAAATCACTGATTTCATTACATTTTTTAAAAAAAATCATAGGATCCCTTAAAAAAAAAAAAATCCGGAACCAGAACCTCAAATAGACACCCCTAATGAAAACAACGGCAATGATCTACCTTAAACAGAAAGCGCACAATTGTTACGTTGCTTCCATTCTGTCATACTTTACAGCATGTGATGCATTTCTGCGCTTTCTTATTCAACTGCCTTCTAAGAAAAACATGTCGTATAACTAGAAGTAAAAGCACATCTTCACAATAATTAAATATTTATATTTGTTTCTCATTCCAAGTAAGCAGTCAGAAAACCTGTAGCTACTAAACTGGCACTTATACCTGTTAATTCGTTTTACAATGAATCAGGCACTCTTGTAGAAGCTCTAACAGTAATGGTATGTAGCTTAAATCTGCAGAGGATGATGTTACGCATCATTTGCACAGAGATGTTTAAAAGTTGAACAATAATGTGCAATATTAAAAAGTCTTTAGCAGCAACCTTTTGCATTCTAACGAGTGCAAAATATTGGTTTTCCAATCATTTAGCAATTACATGGGGAAGACATATTTATTACAAATTATTGATTTTATAATTACAGCCGCTGCTGCTCACATTATTAGACAATGAAAATCTTTTAATATACAATGCTCTCTGCATTCTCTTGGCAAGCAAATCGTGCAGTGCAATTTAGTGAGTGGCCCAGAGTAGATTTTATTGACATCTTTTTGCCTGCAAGTTAAGTGGTTTTCTTTCTGCAAACTATTGCTAATGGTGGTTGAACCAAGATTAATGCCTGATTTCAGGGTCATTCGTGCCAGGCTATAGTGGTTTGCCAAGAGAGATATAGATCATGTTTAGTTGGTAAATTTGTCTACCGCTCATCATCAGCATAAATTCGAGACTTAAATTGTTCTGCACTCGAACGAAAGTCTCCAAATACTGGGGCATATTAGCAAGACCCACGTTAAAATTATCGCGGTTTTAGCGGCAGGAAACTGCACGCTAAAACGGCGATAATGGGCTTGCTAATATGCGTTATAGAATTCAATAGAAGCCCAGGTTAGATGTGCAGGACATCTAACCTGGGCTTCTATTGGAATTCCTTAACGCATATTATCAAGCCCATTATCGCTGTTTTAGCGGCAGTTTCCTGCCGCTAAAACGGCGATAATTTTAACGTGGGTCTTGCTAATATGCCCCACTGATTTTTGACCATTAAGGCAAGTTTGGTTTTTATCTGACATGCCTAGAACCCAAGTACCTGAATTATAAATGCAAAGGGTAATATAAAGCAAGGTTTTGGCTTGTGAATAAATATTTAATGTTTCACCAAGAAGATTGAAATCACAATTGAGCAAACAATATAAGTATAACACCCTCTCAAAGAACCAGTGGAGGCAGCACACAGAGGTACAAAGGGGCATATGTACAAGCCCCTATTGCCACCACAACGTCACTTTTATCAACGTTTTGCGAAGTGGCTTTGCCATATTTACAAGGCAGCGTTAAGCCACTTAACGCTGCCTTGTAAATAAGGCCCCCTTTCACGCTATGGTTAGTGTGAATGGGATGGGCAGTGGGTGTTGTGGTGGCAACACATTGATTTTGACACTGCCCCCTACGTACAAGGGCAGCGTACATAGGAGGCAGCGCCAAAATTAAGACCAGGTAAAACCTGGTCTTAAGTTGGCGAAACGAGGAGAAATGCATTATTTTTCCTCATTTTTGCTTTTTCCATGTGTGCTGCACAAGGCAGCACACATGGAAAAATCAAAATGCTATGGATTGTTTCCTGTACTTAAACATTCTTTAAAAAAAATAATTTTGTGACTTTCATGTGTGCTGCATTAAGCAACACACATGAAAGTGACAAAATGGCATTTCAGGGATGTTTATGTGCAGGAAGGGACACCTTCCTACAGATAAACAATCCTCCCCTGCATGCAGACACCCTTGCACTATGGTGCAAGGGTGCCTGCATTGGCGCTACACTGTTAAGTGTAGCGCCATCGCAGGGGGAAACGCAAGGCTGCACCATATCGTCATAAATATGGTGCAGCCTAGCGTTTCCGAAGTGGCGGAGTGAGGCGTTAAGCCATGACCGCTAACGCCTCACTCCGCCACTTCTATTGTACATATTCCCCAAACTTTCTAATTTCTTTTCAGTAACTGTATCTTTATAATTAACTCTGAAATGGTGCCTATCAAATATTATTATTAAATATTAAGTATTAAATAATGTTTTACAAGTCGGCCCATGGACAAAAATGAGGCTACTCAGTGTGCGTACTTTAAAGAAAAGGTTTGGTTGGAATCTATGGTTCAGGGGGGATCTTCTTTATTTGAAAGTGTTGCCCTCACACACCCATGTGGGTGTCATGCTTCATCATTGGGCGTTTTGCTCCTCGTGGGGCCGGCACTGCAATGCCCCACGGGCCCTCCAAGAGGGCTCTTAGTCAGAGATCTAAAATGCCCCATGATGAAGCATGGCACCCACATGGGTGTGTGAGGGCAACACTTCCAAATAAGGAAGATCCCCCCTGAACCATAGATTCCAATCACACCTTTTTTTTTACATTTTATATACCTTCTCCACACAGGAACAAGTACCCACACTGATTAAACATGTCAATTACAGTGAGGAGCATGGGTACTGGACCTTAAATTGGCTCCCAGACCCCCTCTTTATGATTCATGATTAAAAAATGAGGCTAGCCATTCCACCATGGTTGTGCATTCCATCATTCTGCCTCTGCCAAACTTGACAACACATAGGACACATGGACTGCCACATTCGCGGGGTCGCCGGCAGTGGTCTTCCGACCACCCGATTACAATTAGGGCGGTTTGACCGCCCTGGGACCGCCACAACCGACAGGGATCAAAGGGCCTTATTTCGAGTTCGGTGGTCCATTGACTGCTGCACCAGTGGTCTGACCGCAGCATTTCGAGTGCGGCAGTCGGACCATAAGGAGACCAGCGGTGGTGTGGCGGGCCTGACGCGCAATATGTTTGGTAGTGTTGCTGCAGCACCACCAAGCATATTACAAGTTTCCTCCTACTCTCACTTTTCATGGCAGTGAGCCCGCGGTGAATAGTGAGGCAGGAAGGAAACAAAGGGGGCCCTACAGTGCCCCCTTGTGCTTCTGGGCCTGGGGATACATTCAGGGGGCACATGTTGTGCATGCACCCCTGATCCTGCACAGCATGCAGAAACAGCCTTTAACATTCCCACTGAGGTGCCTTTTTGAAAGACACCGCCGTGGGAACGCAAAAGGAACGCCCGTCAGACTACAAAAATACATGTAATCTGGCGGGCGGCCGCTGGTGAGCTGTGGCGGTGCTGGAGCGGGGAGGTGGCATGGTGGCCCCTTCCCACACCACTAAAGTTGTAATCAGGCCCAGAGATCTCTGGCGGTGGTGCAATGTCTTGAGGCCACAATAGGTCCCGCCAAGCATATTATAAGTTTCCTCTCTGCCACGGTTTTCATGGCGGTTCCACTACCATGAAAACTGTGGCAGAGAGGAAACAAAGGGGGCCCTACAGCGCCCCCTGTTACCTCTGGGCCTTGGGATGATTGCAGATGCATGCACCCCAGTACCTGCACGGCATGGACTGAAGCAGTTAATTTTCTTACACACTATATAGAGAACAGATACCTGGAGACAGCAAACACCATTGTTTGGAAGGTATCATATTTCAATATCCTAAGGGCCGTTAGGCAGCTGGTGATCCCTAGATTTTTGCAAATCTGGACTATCCACTTGAGTCTGAGCTTTTTGTAGACAGGGCAGAAGAAAAGTACATGGGCATCAGTTTCTTCTAAAGTTCCACATGAAGAGCTTTTCCGATCAAACTCCGGACTCCAGGCCCTAGTAAAAATGTGCAATGTCAGGGAACCATGCCTAAATTGTAGATAGAGACTCCTGGCTAAAACAGGCAGTATCTCATCAAGGAATATCTCTGCGCTATAAACATCTTTGGCTTCAAAAAATGTTTTGGTAAGAGAGCCCACAGTTACACCTGTCAATAAAGAAGAACAGTTGAACCCCCTAAAACTAATCACAAGTTTCTTCCTGTATATTGCCAATACTGCTACAGCTAAAGGAGCAACTCCAATGCTGCGCAGGGTATCCCCGAAATAGGAGAGCCAAGGTAAACTATTTGCCCCAGGTATTTCCAATAATTCCTCAAGGGCAATTCTATATGACATCAGCTTGGGGATGGCCCAGATTCTCCTCCAAAAGAGGAGAGGTCTTAGTCCAATTCCCTCTGTGATAGGTCTCAAGCCTAGACCCAAGCGAAGCAGGGTCAGGGGAATGCTCGGGGGAAGATTCACTAACTGCCTAATCTCTTTCGTGGGCTTGTGCCCCCACAACTCCGCCCCGTAGGTGATAGCTCCCAGAGCTTGGGTTTTGTAGATCTCTATCAGGGGACTAAAAGACTTAAAAAAGGAGGCCCTTTGGACTTTAGCAAGACCGCCAGTACTCTGCGCAAGTTTCAACGTTTGTTTTGCTGATGTGAAAGGACCAGCCCATAGGCTCATTAAGTGTTAAAGCAAGATAGTTGAAGAGAGACCCTCTCCAAGGGAGTTTCATTCAATAAGGGGCGAGCTTGTGTAGAGGGCAGTGGATTAAGGACCATAAATTTGGTCTTAGCAACATTGACCACAAGACCCCGCAAAATACAAAAGGAGCTGAACCCATCTACAATCCTTTGCATACCCATAGGGGATTTTGACAGGAGTAAAGTGTTGTCGGCAAACATTATGGCAGGTATTTTGAAGGAACAGATCTTAGGAGCATCGTTATCTCTTACTCCATTCAAAGAATTCCACCAATCCATTGATATACAGGGATAACAGGGTGGGGGCTAGTACACAACCATGTCGCACTGGTCACAGGAAAGGGATCTGAGAGCTCAACCAGTTTCCCACTGTGGACCTGTGCAAAATTTGCCTCCTGCAGTCTCCTGATGAAAAATGGCAAAGGTAAATAGGAACTCCTATAGCACTAAGTACAGACCAGAGTTTTTCCCTAGGGACTAAATCAAATGCAGACTTAAGGGTCACAAAAGTTAGGTATAAACTATCACCCTCCCACACAGCTGTTTTCCAGTAGAGAAGTTGGAGGCGGAACGCCTGGTCAATTGTGGAAGTTTGTTTCCTAAAGCCTGCGTGCAAATTGCTTAGTACGCTATGGTCCTCCATCCACTCCTCTAACCGCTCCAGTAATATCCGGTAAAAAACCTTCTGCATTACATCTATTAGACTGATGTGTCTATAAATCTCAGGTAACGGGGGGAGCCATTCTTGTATGCAGTCATTATTTCTGCACCAGCCCAAGACTAAGGAATGGGCAGGCTCCCCAGTATGGCATTGAAAATGACCCGCAAGTCAGGGCCCCAGAATTTGGGTTCAGTGAGAAACAGATCCCCAGGTATACTGTTGATACCTGGTGCCTTGTGCGGAGCTATGTTATATATAGCAATGCGCACTTCTGTAGCATGTAAGTGGAAAATCCTGCAAATGACACTGATCCATGCCATTTATGGGGGGATCAGTTGCGATAAACGCCCCTCCCACCTGTCTCTCCTGTCCATCATATAAAGGCCGAAAGTGCCCATTCCATACTACGGCGGCATTGTTGGGCTCAATGGTGGTTCTTCCTTCCCTGTTCCCAAAGGTGACTATGTTCCAAAAGGCCCTAGAATCTTTAATCTTAAGAGCCTGGAGGAGAGAATCTCATTTATTCTGGTCCCAAACTATTTTAGCCAGTCTAATGGGGTTTCTGTCCATCCTTCATGCACTTTGAATTTGGCACTTGTCTTTAGATTGTATAGCTGCTAATAGTGCGGTTTTGGGTTTTCTGCATTGACCATTATACCATGAGGGGATTGTGTGCTTATGCCTTTCGGGCCGCACCTCCACAAAGAAGAGGTCTTTCAGAGACATTGTTAAGTCTGCGTGAATCTTGGCCACTTCCTCGATCGGGTTGCTTGTAGTAGTGGTCTCAACGCATTTGCACAGCTCTTCCATAGCATTACCTACTGCCTCTTATATGGCCTTAATGGTGTTAGGAGATTGCTGCACCCTGGCCCAATGGATACGTCGCCTAGACGATGACAGGCACAATCTAACATCGAGGGGGTCCCAGCTCTTCTCTCTGCCTGTCACTTCTTTTAATAACCACTCTAATACCAAGACATTGTGGTCGCTATCATGTCGGGATATGATGACAAAGTCTAAAACCAAGGGTGGAGGATAAAAGGATTGCTAATGGCTCCACCTCTGGAATTCTTTGCCGTTACTCACAGGTCTGGAATAAACATTAATCAGTGCTATAAATACAGCAGGGGAGAATGTCAACAATACACACATTATATCTGGCGACCCCATTTGAATCTCACTAACCATTCATCCAAGGTGAGTAACGATCCATGAGGTGATCCCCCCTCTAAGGGCCTTCCCCTCCCACCTGATACAGCAAGCTTGAAGAAAGTCACAAAACTGGGGCACCTTAGTTTCTCTTTAGACCATGTTTCTTGAAATAACACCAGATCAAATTGGTCGATAAATGCCCCCCATTCGCTGCATGCCACCTTGTTTCTAAGTCCTGATACATTCCAAGAAGCTGACTTGATTATTTTGGCTGATACTTTGGTAGCTGGTGTAATTCCCCCAGTGTCATCCTCCTGCATAAGCTCCGGAGGTTGTCCTCCAGGGTCAGTGCTGCAATTAATGCACCACCTGTTAACTGTCCCCTGCTCCCCCCTATCGCTAATGGCCAGCCCAGTCCCCTGCCTGCATCTGAAAAGAAAAGTGTTTGAGGTGTACCAGAGAGGGCAGAGACCACTTGAAGGCATTTATCAAGCCTGTCCGCGACCCCCCTAGAGTCCAACCAAGCACCTATCATAGATCTATCCTGATCCTCTACCCTACACAGGGATTCACCACTTGGGCTTTACAGATTCAGGTATGGAAATAAGGCTGGTAGCCATAGGCTCAATTGGCCCTATCAGGAAGACCAGCTTCTTTCAGGATCCTGGGGGCAACAGTCTCCTTGGGCCCAGTATGTCAATCCACTCTATTTAATGTCTCAAATCTAATGTGGAATAGAATTGCGTAGAAGGGGGGTCCATGCACCAGAGATGTTTGAGGGTCAGACTTGGGGAAAAGTTATTAGTGCGCCGGAAGTGTTGATTTGGTATGCCTGGGGGTGGTCTGTAAAAGTAGCCAAGTGGAAGAACCATCACAGCCGAGTTAAGGGACTGTAAAGATAAATTGCCTAATAACAAATTGTAGACGAGATGGGTATCCCTAAAATTGATGACAATACAATCCCCAGGCTTGTCTTTGGCAGCTTTCCAAATCCCACTGCATCTTCATGTTAGAATAATATCGCCAGCTCTATTGAGTGGAAAGTGTCTATGCCTGGAAAGCCAGTACAAACATTTGTTTTTTAATTCCTCATGAGATTTTCTCTGGTTAACTTTCAATTCCAGAACCCCTGTTAGAACTACAACATATAGACAAGAGGCAGGGGGCAGATTGATGATAGGAGATTTCACTGAGACACCCCTGGGAACCTGTGGTGGCTCCCCCTCTATTCTACTGAATGCAGTGCCTGGTGACAGCTGGGTCCTGGAACGCGTATCAATTGGCCTTGCCTGGTCCTCTGCCCCGGGTGATTTGTAGGACCCTCCTGTGGCATTAGGAAGATGTGGCCCTGGAGGCTTGGCAGGAACATCTTTTACAACATGATCAGTTTGGCATTCAATGTCCATGAACCCGTTGAGTTGGCTCAGCTGTCGAGTTGCCTGATGAAGGGGACTCAGTTCATCACATATAGTAGTTTTGACCTTCTCGATGATGACCATTGTGAGACTTATGAACCAGGAGGGTTGGACCTCGACTTCCCTAACATTTTGGACACTTACGGCGGGTGGTAACTTCCCTGGGTTCACCTGCATTTTTAGAGGCTTTCGGTGCACGGGGTGGGCTATCTTCTTCTTGACTGCCCCATTTGCAGAGTTTCCCTCAGGTTGTAAACTGTTGGAAGCCTCTCGCAAGCCACCCATATGGGCCAGGGCCGCTAGTTCCTTGTCTGGGAGAGTGGCAAGACAGCTTGGGGGGGTAAATTGCTGACTGGGAATTCATCCCGGGGAGATCAGTGGACAGAGACATCCATCTTTCAGCTAGTTCAATCTCTGTCGCCGCTACACCAATTGCTCTCTGCAACATTTCATCAATGAAAGTGGCTTTAGGGGTTTTGGGAGGTGACACATGGCTTCCTTGGCAGTTTCTTTTACTCATGGTAACAGTTTGGTCACAGACTAATTATTTTATTTTATTTGATCCCCAAATAACCCCAAAGGTCCATCTGAGGTTGCAGCAAAATAAAATTGACTGGAGTAATTCGCTCAGGGCGGTAGATTGGACAGCAGGTTGTAGATAAAACAAATACAATGAAAGTTAGAGTCACTCACCCACTGATCCTTTGGATGAAAGAGAGGTGGCCCAGCCCAGCCTTGGCCGGCCACGGGTGGGAGCAGACGGGCCCGTTGCGAGACTCAAAGAGCGTTTTTGCAGTGCATCCACCTGATGGCCCTGCCCACACACAGACTGCACTCTGGAGGATGAAGTCCCACCCCAGAGGCTTGAATGGCGGCAGATTCAGAGCCCCAATGCAACTCAGATCAGTATTTGTTTTTATTTTTATTCAGCTGAGCGCCGCCTCAGCCCTCCTTTACAGATTTTAATTTGATATTGGGGGCGGGGGGCACCAGCATGCTCCCTTGCTGATTAAACTCCACGGCCAGGATAATTTGAAAGTGGCTTAGGGTGTGCAGGGCTACAGGCTGCATAAAGTCCTAGCTTGGCCGCCTCTGCCACCTCCCCCCATAATCCACATAGCAAGATCCCCCTACCAGGTGCCGCTGTCTGTCGCCCGTCTCCCACAGATACTGCTCCTATTAACTAATCCTGGCTGATGAGGGGTGAAACCCCGAAACCGGTCCTAGGATGCTTGTTTCCGGTCCAGGGAGGACCTGGCTTGGCAGTTCGGGCTAGACTGTTTCCATGAGGCACAGGGTCAAGACTGATTTGCATATGGCCAGGTCTAAACAAGGGTGGCATGGGGAGCAAAAGAATGATGGATTTAACCCAGATCTCTTGACTGGGGCTGAATGTTTTGATTAGTTCTGCATTCCGTCCATCAATTGTGTGTCTTTTGCTTCCTCACCCCTAAGTGCGCCGGGTATGCCAGGACGTGGGTCCCAGGCTCACTGTGCCACTGGATTCAAGCTATCCTGGCTGATGAGGGGTGAAACCCCGAAACCGGTCCTAGGATGCTTGTTTCAGGTCCAAGGAGGACCTGGCTTGGCAGTTTGGGCTGGACTGTTCCCATGAGGCACAGGGTCAAGACTGATTTGCATATGGCCAGGTCTAAACTGGGGTGGCATGGTGAGCAAAATAATGATGGATTTAACCCAGATCTCTTGACTGGGGGGGAATGTTTTGATTTGTTCTGCATTTCATCCATCAATTGTGTGTCTTTTGTTTCCTCACCCTAAGTGCGCCGGGTATGCCCAGACGTGGGTCTCAGGCTCACTGTGCCACTGGATTCAAGCTATCCTGGCTGATGAGGGGTGAAACCCCGAAACCGGTCCTAGGATGCTTGTTTCCAGTCCAGGGAGGACCTGACTTGGCAGTTCGGGCTGGACTGTTCCCATGAGGCACAGGGTCAAGACTGATTTGCATATGGCCAGGTCTAAACTGGGGTGGCATGGTGAGCAAAAGAATGATGGATTTAACCCAGATCTCTTGATTGGGGTGAATGTTTTGATTTGTTCTGCATTCCGTCCATCAATTGTGTGTCTTTTGCCTATTAACTTTTGGTGTTGGAGCGGGAGTGGCAGATAAGTTGTGGCACGTTGATGAGGGGGCACAGGGGCTCACAATGGACTCACAGCCCAAACAGCCCAAAGCATAGCTGCTTAGCCTCAGCTAACACCCCCAGCTGGCACCTCAGCACCTGCCACTGACCCACCAGCACTCAGCACTCACTGGGGATTGCCTGGATCTTTAGCGCTGGGCAGGGCAGAGCATTGGTCGTGGCGTGTGAGGGCTTAATTGCTGGGTCGCTGCTGTGCTGGGCTTTGTTGTGCTGTGCTCTGTCGAGGAGAGGCTTCGCTCACCCTTGGCAGCATTGCAGGCCTCAACTGCTGCTGGTGTGGCGTGGCTCAACTTCCCTTGGCTGCCAACTTATCAGGGCAGTTGCGTTCATGGCGTTCCAGAATTACGGCCGGCTCCTGCCCTTCTGCCTCTGGCCCCGTCTCTCATCCTCCCACTGCTTGTTGCTTTTTGGAGACAGCAGGGAGGAACTGGGGGCTGTCATTTGGGATGATATTTTATAAAAATCCTAAGTGCTATTTAGGAATCTTGAAAGCAAGGACTTGCTTTTAGATGTGGGCTCATTAATCAAATCAATTTGAAAAGAAATATCCATGATTCTCATGGTTTTGTCAAACACATTCAAAAGTCTTGCGTGCAATCTGTGGTCACAAAATATTACTTCAGCTCAAAAGATGATCATTGACAACTTACTGAGAATAACCACAGCAAGGATCCAGTCTCCTGCTTTGACATCTGACCACTCGAGTTTCCTGGCCATTTATCTTCATTATTGAGACCCTCCTTGGTGATTTGATACTGGAATCAAAGGTCAAGAAACACTTTTTAAGCATCATCAACTAACTGTACCCCTTGTTAGGAAATTTGCTTCAACACTCTGGAAGAGACACAACCAGGACAAGCAGATAACATGAATAAACATCAGTTTATCTTGCTATGGTATGCATAAGCACCTCTTCTCATCAGGTGCTACTTCTACCTCAGAGTGATCTGAAGAGCCATACTTTCCATTGAATCTTATGCCAGTGTTACAATCCACCATCTTTTCGCAAGCTGGGGTCTCTATTGATGCAGTCTCCCTTTATCTCCAATAAATACAAAAGGTGCTTAGAAAATTGTTAAATCATTCCTATTATTAAATAGAGTTAATGATCTGCTGATGATGAGGCTTTAGAATCAAGCCTTCTAGAGTAGCCTTATTCATTGCTCTGTTATTTTGGCTCTTCAAGTTTTTAAGGTTTTTAAATAGGGGGTTATTTTGCTTTTGTCTTGATCTTAAATTCTTTTGGGGCAATACACAAACACATTGTGAAATAAATAAAGTATTACTACTACTTTAAATACTTCTACACCTTCTAACATGTCTTTTGAATCAGACCCCTTAACAGACTTTACAATAATACACTGCATTATTTCTGTCCTTCCTTTCTGTCCTTCCTAGTTCTTTCAAGGAACCCATCAACAACAACGCGCACAACAGCAAAGAGCTCTTCAACGTCGTGAAGGAACTCGCCAACCCCAGCTCCGGCTCCAACGACATCCCAACGTCGCAAGACCTCTGCGACTCCCTAGCCAACTTCTTTCTCCGCAAGATCACAGACATCCACGTCAGCTTCAACATCCAGACCGCCCCTACAGCCGCCAACACCCCAAACCCACCCCCCCCCCCAGCCACACCGGCCTCCTGCTCTCCTGGAACCACGTCAACGATGATGACACCATCAAAATCATGAACACCATCCGCTCCGGCTCGCCATCCGACCCCTGCCCCCACCACATCTTCAACAAAGCAAGCTCCATCATCGCACCCCAACTCCGGAAGATCCTCAACAGCTCCTTCAAGACCGCCACCTTCCCAGAGAGCTGGAAACACGCCGAGATCAACGCTCTACTTAAGAAACCCAACGCAGACCCAAAGGACCTCAAGAACTTCCGGCCCATCTCCCTGCTCCTGTTCCCCTCAAAAGTCATCAAGAAGATTGTCAACAGGCAACTGACCCACTTCCTCGAGGAGAACAACACCCTGGACTCGTCCCAATCCGGATTCCATAGCAACCACAGCACCGAAACCGCCTTCATCGCCGCCACCGACGACATCAGGACCCTGCTGGACAATGGCGAAACCATGGCCCTCATCCTCCTGGACCTCTCGGCCACCTTCGACACCGTCTGCCACCACACCCTGCGCACACGCCTTCACGACGCGGGGATCCGCGACAAAGCCCTGGACTGGATCACCTCCTTCCTCACCGGCAGAACCCAGAGAGTCCGCCTCCCTCCATTCCGATCCGAAGCCACCAAGATCACCTGCGGCGTACCCCAAGGATCATCCCTCAGCCCGACCCTTTTTAACATCTACATGGCACCGCTCGCCAACATCGTCCGAACTCACGACCTCAACATCGTCTCATACGCTGCCGACACCCAGCTGATCCTCTCCCTCACCAAGGACCCCGCCACCGCCAAAACCAACCTCCACGAAGGAATGAAGGCCGTCGCGGAATGGATGAAGAACAGTCGCCTGAAACTGAACTCAGACAAGACGGAGGTCCTCATCCTCAGCTCCACCCCCTCCGCCTGGGACGACTCCTGGTGGCCGGCCGTTCTGGGAGCTTCACCGACACCCACCGACCACAAACGCAACCTGGGGTTCATCCTGGACTCATCACTATCAATGACCCAGCAAGTCAACACCGTCTCCTCCTCCTGCTTTAACATCCTCCGCATGCTTCGCAAGATCTACAGATGGATCCCCACCGGAACCAGAAGGACGGTCACCCAGGCCCTTGTCAGCAGCAGACTGGACTACCGCAACGTCCTCTACACGGGAACCACGGCCAAACTCCAGAAAAGGCTTCAACGCATACAGAACGCCTCCGCAAGCCTCATCCTCGACATCCCCCGCCACAGCCACATCACTGCCCACCTGAGAGACCTGCACTGGCTCCCAGTCAACAAGAGGATTACCTTCAAGCTCCTCACCCACGCTCACAAAGCACTCCACAACGCCGGACCAGCATACCTCAACAAACGACTCAGCTTCTACACCCTGAACTGCCAGCTTCGCTCCGCTGACCTCGCCCTCGCCACTGTTCCACGCATCCACCGGACGACCACCGGCGGCAGATCATTCTCACACCTTGCCGCCAAGACATGGAACACCCTCCCAATCCACCTGCGACAGACCCAGGACCTGCTGACCTTCAGAAGACTTCTCAAGACCTGGCTGTTCGAGCAGTAGCAGCACTCCCCCCTCCCCCCTTAGCGCCTTGAGACCCTCACGGGTGAGTAGTGCGCTCTACAAATGCATTGATTGATTGATTTTGGAAAGAAATTCCAATGGCAAATCAAAGAGACTTTGGCCCATTTATGTCTGTGAGTATTTGCATTTAATGTACTACAAATAATGATTGTACTACTGAATATTGGCACCAAATACATTGTGGTATAAGAATATTGAATACAGAATATCGAGGGACAAAATGTCAAAAGGTAAGTGCATATAGGGAAGTATAGATTTACTATTCCTAACTCTACATGCAGGTACCTTAAAAATATATGTACCATCTAGGTATAGATAAGTGGATTTAATTATAGGAAATCTAGACTTATTTACCTGTCAATATTTGTTTTCGATATTTTGTCCTTAATATTCTCTCCCATGGAAATTGTTGGTTCGATATTCAAGGGGCATACCGTGGATGATCACCTACAGCGCTAGTTTTCCTTCTGCTGCTACATTTTATTATATTTACATAAATGTTTAAAGTGGTCCAAACCTTTTCTGGAATTCTTAGCATTGACTCCCCAGTCATGTGAACAAGATCACTGCTTTTCCATGATTCAGTGCTTTTAATCTTGAAGTCGAATCCTCTTGCATTGCTTCAAATAGTGAATTCAAAATCATGAGTGTCACTGAACCAATGATGTTTAGATTAAATAATGCCCTTGTTGGATCTTGTTGAACCTCAAAATCCAAGAAGTGGCACTTCAGGTCTTCTACAGATGGAAAAGGATTCTTAACAAGTGATCTTTGATTGTGGTGGTGCTCATCTGACTTTCCTGATAAAGACGGCTATGTAGACCCACACACTCTTTACACTATTACCGAACAACATCATTGCATAGATTGACCAGCTTTTCGCATTCATCTATCCTAATAAAGTTGTGTACATTGATATACGCACATTGTTCACACCTTAATTAATACATATCCCACTGTGCCCAAAGTGGCTACCATCAAAGTTTTTAGAGTTAGCCCAGAAAAAAGCAAAACCACAGGGAGCATAAGACACATTCCTCCAGATTTTGGGGCAGATTTACAAGCCCCTTGCGCCACTTTTGCGTCACTTTTCCCATGTTAAAAATGATGCAAAAGTGGCGCAAGGGGCTTGTAAATAAGCCCCTTTATTTTTAAAATGTGTTTATTGACATTTTGCATTTACTTAGTGTGACATGTACAGTAAAGAACAACTGCAGAACAACAATAAAATAGTACAAAATAACATCTTATCAGCAATAAATCAATAACTCGGTTCATAGACACCTTCTTTGCAGAATTAGGGGTACATTTACCATTAATTCATCCAACACAGAGGCACTTGCTAAATCACATTGTGTGACAGGGAGAGAACAGAAAAGGTCCTTATCTACAAAGTTATGGAGTATTTCTGCTCTCTCCTTGCACAGGTGCACTGTGTATTTCCTATTGGCAATGCGGGTACCCTTGCATCATAGTGCAAAGGGGCCTGCGTTATGAGCAGGATTGTTTTTGTGCAGGAAGGGACACCTCCCTGCACAAAAACAATCCAAAGTGCCATGTTCCTCTTTCTATGTGTGTTGCACAATGCAGAATCACATGGAAAGAGGAATTAATGAGGAGAAATAAAAGATATTTCTCTTAGTTATGCCGCTCAGTTTGCATCAAAGTACACGGGTGAATGTATGGGAATGCCCATGCGCCACCTATGTAACATCTACCTGCCACAAAGTAATGCAAACCAGCACTGTGCGCTCGGCTGCTTACTTTGGATTTACAAAACCACACGAAATCTTAGTAAATTTTGGCCTTAGTGTGCACAGCTTGTCCATCAAATATTTAAGACAAACAATGGAACAATAGCTGAGCGAGCAGAGAGGTAAATAAAAATGCTGCCTATGTTTACAAATCTACCAACTTGTTAGTGGCTATGGTGGAAGTGGCTGCAGTACATCCGCGGTTTCCTGTCGGGTGGGGGTGGGCGCCACGAGATGATGGATAGAGTGAGGTCATGCCGTATTGCCACTTACAGAGGCTGCGCCACTGGGCACCACGTCCCTTGATGAGTACTAATCGGCCATTTCTCGAGTCTCTGATAGTCTGTGTCTAAGGGGTCTGTTGATGGTATTGGAGCGTCTCCCACTGCATTATACAAGCATCTCCCTGTTGCCCTCTTTATGCCCTTCCACACATTCCCCTAGAAGCACGACCACGGTATCCAGAGCAAATTCATCAGAACCAACAGCAAAGTAACAGAAGCTTAGCTTTTATTTGTGTTTTATGAGATCGTTTAGGAAGAGGTTAGGGGACGATTAAATGACTGAATTTGACTAATCATGATAGACAATCATTTACATTAAATAATATTAATGAGTGTGCTCAGAAATTACAGCCAATTATGACGACCTTAATAGAAAGTTTGCTCCAATTAGGATTTATTCCTGAGCTCCTACAAAAACCACACGATTCAGCTTGTAATAACAGGCAACTTTATATCCCAATTATGGTAAAACGTGTTGCCATGTTCCTAATGTCTGTGTCCTTCTGAAGTTACTGGAGGCACAGTGTCAGTACAGCCTCATTGGTATTTGCAAACACAGTGGCAGCTCGCATAGGGTGTGCTGCGGGGCGGTGGGGCGGGGTGGGGGAGGGCCAGGGTGGAGGGGTAGTAAACTCAGACATACGACGGAACGGAGGAACGTAATAATTACTTTTCTCCGTTCCGTCGTATGTCTGAGTTTACTGGCCCCCTGACCCTGCCCATCCCCCGCCCCGGCCCACCGCTCCGCATCGCGCCCTATGCGAGCCGCCACTGTAAACAAGCCAGTGTGCATTAGGATTGTGTTGCAACAGTGGGTACAGGAACAAAGCCTCTAAATGTGCAATCATCCTTTCTATGATCAAAGAGTAGAAGGGTGGCCCTGGGCACCTAATGTGTTCTTTATAAACGTTTTTGTGATGTTTTTCCCCAATATTCAGTGATCTCACAACACCGCCTTGAACGGAGTAACTCTTTTCTGCATCCCTCAATCAGTGAGTACCCTTTGTTACTGTACTCACACACACAAGTGTGCATTGTACACCTCCTCATACTCTGTTTCCAGTGCCATTTTTATAGTAGGTGAGCCCTTAGCTCTGCCCACTGGCAGCAAGAGTTTATCTCTGCCTATTATTAGTAAGGATACCAATTAGTCTGCACACCCTTCTTTATGCATTGTGAATATTTGCTGCCTGTTGACATTGTGGCTTCTCAGCCAATTGTTTCTGTATTTGCACATAGTTTCATTTGTAACCTCCTTACACTGTGTGATCACTTACGAGCACCTTATATTAATGATATCCAATATATGTTATGTTCTGTTGGTTATGAATAAATATATTTTGGTGTGAAAGCAGGACTAGTGGGATCGATTACATTGATTGGTGAGTGGGTAACTATTGTGCCTAGTGGATTCTTTATTATTTCCTGCTTCAATCAATCCTTTATGAACTAGTGGTTCTGATCATCTAATCCAGAATTTCTGCTTTTGATCACCTGGTTTTTGACTTTTTACTGTGAGAAAGCCTCATAACCTGTGACTCACTCACAGTAAACTCATGGTAAAATGGACTGCGCATGATTACCGCCAGTGTCCGCCTTTTAAGATAAGGGCACTGCGATGCAGCAAGTGTAAGAGGCACTTGGCTGGTTACACATGAACACGTTTGCTCACATGTGTGAGGGCTGTGCATGGGAGACTCATGTTGTGTGCAGCCCAGAAACTGTCCACAGGTAGCCTGGTGCAGAAGGGACTCTGCAGGGTTGGGAAGTGGCCTGGGATGGGCCTTATAATGTTGATGTACACAGACTGGGAAAGTGGGTGTGCTTTACTGTCTGGTCTGCAGTGACCCTGCATTAAACAATATGGGGAAAGCTGCCTTAGAGTACAGCTCCCCTCCCCTCGGGTCTACAGACACCAGAGTCATACCAATGTACAGTGTAACCTGCACAGCTTATGGGTCATCCAGGAATGTCATGTTTCCCTGGCTCAGCTCAGGATCATAGCCCAGGCCTGTTGCCACCCTGCTGGGCTAATTACTTTTCCCTCCAGCAGCAGGAACAAAGGCATCCCCCAACAAAGGGAGCAATTAATCTTGATTCGGTCAGCTCCTGAAGAGGAAGGGTCAGGCAAGTTCCATGTTGGATGCATATTTTACTCGATCCTGGTTGTATTCAGTGAATGATCACTATTTCAAATTATTTTATTCCTTCCTGGTTCGTAGTTGCCTTCGCCTTCACTCCATAAGATTATAAGTGGAGAGGGCCTCGTTCTGCTCTGGGAATACAAACAGGATCAAGTAAAATCATTCACCAGGAACAATGCATCCAAACATGGAACTTGCCTGCCCCTAAAGATACAAGACACATAAGAACACAACCAGCCCTAGTCCTGATGAGAACCCCTAACTACCAGTGGTTTGAAACACGTCGACGAGACCCATAGGGGATTTCTTTCTTCTGACCTGAAATCACAAACCCATCCATATTAGAGGACATTGAAACCCCAATGAAGGCACCAAGAGGGTCATGATATTTCAGAGTAATAATGATAAACCCCTCTGGTTCATGAAGTATAGGACTGGTTTCAACAATTGGCTATAAATTACCTTTGTTTTCAATGTACAACAATCACCAAATAGTGTGTGTCACAACCTTGTCGCCATCAAGTGTAATGATGCGTTGTCACTGTTTTTTGTGTGGTACACTTGACTTATGTTAAAAATGAGGGATTTTCCTTTTCATAACATGCTAAAAAGCAATGACTAAGTTGGAATGAACTATGAAATGAATACACTGGCCAAGTCTATTGATTTACTTGTCCTCGTCCATGAGTAAAGTGACTTTAACTAACACAGCCGTCTCTCTTGTTTAGTGTACTTTGTTAGAGGACCAATGTGGCTGTTGATAAGGGCCCACCCCTCCATTTTTTCAACTTTTAGAAAGTAGGCATTTTCTTGGGTAACATGAATAGGTGTAACTGGCAGTTGGTCTTTTTGCATTACTCACAGACAGTGAGACAAAGGGAGAATAGGTGTTGTCAAGATGGGCCATCTCTGTCAAGCTGAGGGGGAGGAGCTGTAGCCTACCACACTTACACATCACTAACGCTCTACTTCAGCACACTCACAAAGGGTTTCACATTAGTCTTGTGTGGCCCCACGTAAGGTGGAGCCAGGGCAGGGAGGCAGGACATTTCAGCAACCGCTGTAGGGGGAGGGCCCCAGAAGCTGCGTGGTATAAATAGTGGACCCTCAGACCTAACTCTTCAGTACACTTCTGGACCTGTGGACGCCTCAGAAGAAGGACTGCTGTGCTGCTCTGCTGCACGAAGGACTGTTCTGCTGCTCTGCTACTCTGCTTCTCTGCCTGAGGGAGAAGAAATGAGCCTGCATCTTGAACCCAGCACCACCAGTAACTCCAAGGCCTAGTTGGCTGATCCCCGGATTGGAACTTTAGGGACTGATAAGGCTCCAACCATCTTGAACCCTGCACCTGCATTCTACCTGCTGTGAGTCCTAATCCCACAAGTGGTGCTCCTCTAGTCTTGGACCCTTTGAAGTGGGGCTAAAGGTGCTCGACCAGCCTAGCTGTGGTCTCATCAGAACCGACGCAGTGTGATGCAAACCAGATGCAACATTTCGCAGCACCTCATCAGAACAGATGCTGCGTGACACATCTCCAAGGCAAGCCTGCATCACAGCCTGCACAGCTCATTGGAACCGCCACTGCGCAATGCTTCCTTGACGCGGTCCTCGCAGCTTCTCATCGGAACAGTCGCAGCAGAGACACAAGCCATTCTCGCTGCCCTTGCAGCTCTTTGGAACCACCACAGCATGACGCATCCTTAACACCAGCCCACATCGCAGTTCTCCCAGTACATTGGAACCACCACTGCGCAACGCATCTACCAAGTGGACCTCACATTGCTTCTCGGGACTGCTGCGGCGCAAAGCTTCGCAACCAGGATTTAAAGAACATTTCTCAGCTGGACTAACGTGGTCTCTGTATCCAGCCCACGCTCCATTGTGGTCATCCTGAACTTGTGACTCTGTTCTGGTCCAGCACGACCAGATAGAGAGTGGTGTTTAGTATTTTAATCACTATTTTTACTTAAACCTTTAAAATTGCACATCTCTTGTTCTACTAAATTGATTTGTGGGGTGATGTAATTTATTAAATTTTACTTTTTTTTTCTAAATTGTTGTGGGATTTTTCTTGTGTTGTGTTTTCACTTTATTAGTGTTTGTATGCTGCATGAATACTTTACACATTGCCTCTAATTTAAGTATGACAGCTTTCATGCTAAGCTACCAGAGGGTTAAGGACAGGTTAATTTGGTAACTTTTGTGGTTCACCCTAACAAGGATTGTTACTTCAGCAGGGCTCACGCTCCCCACCCCAGAACCAAGAAACCCAATTTCTCACAGCTAAAAGAAACCCACCACATTCCTGTAACAACATAGGATAAAGTATGTCTGCCTTAACAATAGTTCATTATTAACCTACTCCTTTCAATTATTCAGTAAACTCACAATAGCATTTTAAGACACTAGCAGATGAATTGGACTTTCTTTCAGTTACCACTATGAATCATAATCGCTAACTTCTATTCATTTGGGGCCCTATTAAAGATGGGGTACACTTTTCTTGTTTGCCCCACTGCGCTGCTTTAAATAGATGCGCCGTGTGCAAACAGGGAAGGTGCACTCTATTATGAAGAATTTGCCATCCCCAAGGCAGCTGCAAACTCATGCTGCCCTGTCGGCAGCGCATTCAAGTGAAATACAGAGCAGCTGCTTCAAAGCCACTCAGTGTTTCACAGTGTAGGCGGCAACACACCTGCACTTTCAAGGGGGATTAGGGCGCCTCATCGATGCCCTGATGGCGCCCGGACTCTCGAGGTGAAAGACACATTGCTTCCCTACTCTTCTTTGTGTGAAGGCCGCTGACTTCACAGGCGTCACTCTGCAACCATGCATTGCTGGGAGAGGGACCGCGCGGGTGAGGGATTCCCCCTGGCCTAAGGCAATGCGGTGCACAGACAGCAGGTGCCTCCACACGGTACTCCAACTCCAAAGGCCACCTTGTGACGATGAAAGAATAAAGCAATCTCCACGCTCAGGTTTCACAGAGGAAAGGAGCAGAAACAGCGCTCACCATGAGCTGGACTCCTTGAAGTCACTTTGGGGCACTCAGGCAGGGATACAGGCACTAGGCCAGCACATAAGACAGTGAAAAGTAGTAGCCTCTGCTGCAGCCCAGCAGACAGCAGGCCACACAACAGAGAAGGCAGTCCGAATGGCATTTCCTCCTGGCAGCCCAATAGTCCCCTGGCAAGGTGCAGCATTTAGAGCCAGCGGTGTCTGGTTAAAACTTACAAGTCCCACACACTGTCTAAAATCATGGCGTCAGAGGCCCTGTACTTATTCTCAAAATGTCTTTGATGTGAAGGTAACTTCAAAAGAAATTATAGAAGTGCACGGCACCCCCATTCAATCCTAGCACTGGCTGCAGACACACTACAGGGGGGTGGAGACAGCATTGTGAGAGGACAGGCACAGAGCCCTATTTAGGTGTCAGTGACAACTCCTCCTGCCACTTTAGCTCAGGAAGAACCATCAGCCTGGTGATGGGCCATAAAGATAGGCAGGGCACACCTCAGCTCCCTTTGTGTGACTGACTCGAGTGAATGCACAAATAGGCCCCTGTCAGTCTAAACCACACGTTGATTGTAGTCAGTCTGCAAAGCACAAAGACTCATAAGCACATAGAAATGCCCACTTCCTAAAAGTGGCATTTCTAAAATATTAATGAAAAATCCACTTTCACTAATAAACAGGATTTATCAGCACTATTCCAAACATACCAAACATGGCAACGCTACTCTTTCCAGATCAGAAATTACGACTGAAAACCTATCAGGGAATTCCCTATGCAAACCTGCGAGAGAAGTAGCACTCACAACAGTGAGAAACCAAATAGGCTGTTTGTCACTTACAGGACATGCCACATAATGAAGGCACATGTCCTACCTTTTACCTAGACATCACCCTGCCCATAGGACTACCTAGGGCCTACCTTAGGGGTGATCTATATGTAGTACAAGGAGAGTTTCAGGCTTGGCAAGTAACTTTAAATGTCAAGTAAATGTGGCAGTAACTACAAACAAAAGCCCTGCCGTGTCAGAGGCCTGAGACAGGTTTAAAAAGCTACTTCTGTGGGTGGCACAAGCCACGCTGCAGGCCCACTAGTAGCATTTAATGTACAGGCCTTGGGTATATGGGATACCAGTGTACAAGGGACTTACAAGCAAATTAAATATTCCAAACAGGTGTAGACCAATCATACCAAGTTTAAAGGAGAGGGCACTTGCACTTTAGCACTGAATAGCAGTGGTAAAGTGCCCAGAGTCCTAAAGCCTACAAAAAGAGGCTAGAAAAAATACAGGAGGAAGGCAAAAAGTTTGAGGATAACCCTGCAAAAAGGGCCAGGTCCAACAATGTATATTAAGGGCTGAATTTTCTATCAGCAAATAAGGAATTTTCATACTGTAAATCTCATTAACTATGAATGGATAGTGGCTTACCTCTATGGTGTGGGGACTGTGCTAATCGCCCGAATCTTTACAGAGGAGCGCAGTGAGGTGGGAAACAACCAGATAATCTGTTGTGGGTCCTCACAAATACTCCCAAAGTCTTTATACACCAAGCTTGATCTTTGACGGTAAAACATATTTGACCAAGTGGCAAATTGAATGTGAAATGTTCCAAACACCCACATATATGCAGATGATATAGTGGAAGGTTTTTTCCCAGATTTTCAAAATCCTACAAGAGTAGTTAAAAAATGTCATACCTCCGAAAAGGATTCAGACTGCAAAATCTATGCATCTTGGAGATAGTGCCACAGATCACTAGTGCATGTGCTACTCTCCTTGTAACAAGGCTGACCTGAGGGAAGCGATTTTCAACTGTGTCCGCTTTCATCATCTGTGGGCATGAGTTGACAAAAGCCAGCCATGAGGTCATGGGCCCCTCAGGCTTCACAAACAGGGTTCTGATACCTATTGCACGAGTGCGACATCACAGCAAGTCACAAAGATAAATGACTTCCTGAGAAATTAGATACATTTACATTCTATCGAGCAAGATTGATGGAATAATTTGTCCCAATCAGGATCAGGTCAGAATTTGCATTGAAATGGGATGTGACAAGCGACACTGCTAACCTGAAGTGTTTCACTATAAAGCTGGCATTGAACTGACCGACCTTTCCAAATTAGCTAACTTTTAAATCTGAATTTTTATACAAAAATAACTTGTTATAGATTTGTTATGGCTTCATAATTTGCAGAAGAATCTTTTTTCCTAGCAGGAATGGAGGCATACAAGTATTACCTAATTTACATAACTACCCTGAATTAAACAAAACTGTATTAGAAATCACTTAGCTAAATATTCCAGGAAGCCTCATTTGCCTCATAAAGATGATGAGAATTTGCATACTTTTCATTGCTTTTTCAAAGCTTCACTGTGCCCAGCATGCTACAGTACCAGGCTGAGAAGATGAGGAACTTATTTTTAAATTAGGCATTTTTAGTGCTTTTGGAATTAAAAGACTGATAGCACCAGCATGCATAAAACACAGAATGAGTAGGGCCTACCTAACTTTTATAAAAACTGTTGAGAATCTTGTTTATTCCATTCAGGGGGCTTTCCTGTGGCACCTATAGCATTCTTTGTTAATGCAAGGCTATGTGATCTCATATCGATGCCTATTATAACCCCCAAAATAATAAATACAAACTTATTAATTTGCAATTGATTTCTTTCCTTGTCTACCAAAACGTAATTAGAAAGGATGAATGGATTCATTATCGTTACTAGCTCTTTGTAGGTCT
This sequence comes from Calotriton arnoldi, assembly GCA_963921515.1. Lineage (NCBI taxonomy): Eukaryota > Metazoa > Chordata > Amphibia > Caudata > Salamandridae > Calotriton > Calotriton arnoldi. The sequence continues at coordinate 185,838 of CAWUFW010013051.1, forward strand.
ATTACAACAAGCAGAGAAAGCGGTGTTTGCATTATGCTTTTAATTAGTCACCCATAGGTGGTCACAGTTAAAGCGGTCGTGTATATTGCATCCCTGGGCGCAAAAAAGCAGAATGAATAAGCAAATACTTTATTACACTATTTTTTACAGAGAGCCGCATGGCCACTTTTGTAATGCTTTTGTAGATTCGAGGTAGCATCACATACAGCGAGCACCAGGAGCTTTAAGTTTAGACACAGTTTTTGCCAAAGTTTTGAGCTGACTGATGTCTTAAATAGTTGTAGAGCAGGAGAAACACTACTTAACCATCTTAGACAGTAGCAAATGGTTGCTCGTAACAGGAACTTTCAAGGCAAATGCTGCTTTTGTCTGGAAATGTATCATCATTTGTTGATATGTCTAAAGTAAACAACTGAACATAAAGCAATAACATACACAGAACCACAAAAGAACAGAATTAAAACATAAAATGGTATACCACAAAAAGTCAAAACAGAACGCAACAAACTAACTGCATTACAACACAACAAAATTACCTTGCACTTCTATAGCACAAAAACATAGCAGCAGAAAAAAACAACAGAATACCCCACCACCACAACAAAATTCACAAAGCAAATATGCACATATTACCACTGCCAGATCCTGTTTTCATATTTGAGTGGTAAAAGTGTGTTTGAAGCAATCAGTGCCTTAAATTACCACCTAGGACATGAAATAGCGACAGTCAAAACTGTCTCCAAAAGTGACGCAAACTATGACAGCGTTGATAGTTTAATTTACTTTCCAGAGCCAAACTGGAGAGTTGCCTAAAAGTAAAGCAAAACAGTGTTTTGGGATGGTTTGTGTTACTTGTCTCAAGGGGGTGTCCCATGGGTGGTACATGGGCAATCCAATTCAACTACCCATGATTTTCAGTGGCCCCACTTCGCCTGGCTGCAAGATGGCTGCACCTTGAGTGGGCTCTGCCGGCCGGGTGACAATATCCCCCAAAATTCGGCGATCTAAGGGTGCTTGAATCCACTGTAGCAGAGGATCCACAATTCTAAGCTATGCTGAGGCAGCGGGGCGAAAAAGACACCCACAACTAGCCCCATCTGAGCCGCTAATCCGTCCATAACCAGAGGGCAGAATCGGCTTGTCGGAGAGCCTGCCGAGGGGGACGCTGCTGCAATCGCACATCACGAGGCTGCCGGGACCTACTTTTGAGCCGACTTGACCTGGTGCTCCCGCCTGGCTGAAGAGCTGGAAAATGACCTCCAAAGCGGTGGGTGCGCTGGGGGCGCCATGGGAGTCCTGAAGCCCGGACGGGCTCTACTGTGCTGAGACAACCTACAAAGCAAGCGGTTAGTTGGGCGGGCGGTGGCCTCACTACATGGAAACGAGACAGCAGCGAGGGGCCTAACAAGCGACGGATGCCTGCTACTCTCCCCAGGTGGTGGTGACGCTGTGAAGATCGGCACAATCAAGGACATACATGTGCTCACTGCCGATGAGCCGGAGGACTGACATCTGGCATTGCAGCCCATTCGCTGAGGCCTCGGGAGGCCTGCATCCGTGTGGCAGGCCCCCGGGGGGAGACGAGGAGACCTGGGAGAAAAGACTAGGAAAGATGGAATTCTGAAGGCCTTATGGGGCGTGCATGGACCTAAACCACCACTGAGGTAGGAGACGTTGTCAATGGGGTAAGGTGGGCCAGAAGCGGGCTAACCAAAACTAAATAGAGCAGGGGAATTGGCACACCACTGCGCGAGATAAACTGGCCTGCCTCCCCACTACATCGCACTCGGTGAGCCCCAACTAGCGTATGACACCTGAGGAATTACAATACTGGAAAAAGGGAAACTGGGCCTGGGCCCCTGGACTGCCACTCGGAGCTAACAAAGTGCAGGCTGACCGCTGAACTCCAACCCGGAGCCCCACCTGGAGTCCGGAGTTTGGAGTGCTGAAACGAAGCGCCTGACCTGAGATTAGCGCACTGTTAGAGAGTGCCAAAAGGGAGAGAATACACTGCCCTTAAGTGAAGACGCTAGACTGGAAGCCTCCCTTTCGTAACCTGCCCTACTCCACCTCTGGGCGCTCCCAGGTCGGCATAAGAGACACTGCGCCCCCCCCATACACTAAGCATATAAGTGCGCTGAAGCCTGTGGGGCCCATCGCTTGAACACTACCTAAAGCAATGGGCAAACCTGATGCTAAGCAGTCCAAGCTCACATTTGAGGGGCGCCGCCATACCAGGCAAGGCGAAGCCCCCCAAGATACGGAAGGGCAATGACAGCCGAACCAGAAACACAGGATGAAGATATGAGCTCGCTAATAGACGTCAAGTCCAGCCTAAAAACAATAGATTCCAAGCCAGACCAACTTGCTGCACGCCTAGACCAGGTTAAACAATGTGTAGACGCACATGATGAGCGCTTAAACCAAATGGAAGCAAGGATATCAGACATCGAGGATCGAACGACAGACGACAACCAGAAAATACTGAAAATGGACAAAGTGCTACAGGTCACAAAAGCCAAAAACGAAGACTTAGAATCACCCTCCAGCAGAAATAACCTCTGTATCACGGGAATCCCGTAATCCACGGCTGTCACTAAAATGGAAGACTACATTGAGAACCTGCTGCGAGAACAATTCGGAACTGACCTGTTTGCGTTTTCATTGTGGAGAGAGCTCATCATACTCTTGGGCCGTGGCCGGCACACGGAGCCCCACCCTGCCCTATAATGGCACAGATACTAAACTATTGAGACCGAGAGAGGTGAGCCATCAGGGTAATGCCCTTACATTCTACCCTGACTTCACCCAGGCAGTGCAGGCCCCAAGAAGGGAATTTATGCCAGGCAAGCTAGCGCACCAGCAGCTGGGAGTGATCTATGCCCTCCTATACTCAGCAAAACTATGAATTTTGCTTGATGGCAACACAAAATTCTTTACTGCACCAGCAGCTGCGATGAAACATGCAAAACAAATAAACAAAGCCAGGTGCGACACATCTAAATCTCCCTGTCCATCTGATGAAGGCAGCACCAGTGACAATGATTGACCACACAGACACGTGCGAAAACTTCGCCCCACTTAAAGGAACTAAGGCCCAGGGCGGTGGCGTAGGCGCATCTGGGTGATCAGCCCTAGACACTGCCAGCCGACAGCATTTCTGAACACACTTTACAGCCTTTTGAATATAGCCTGGCCACCCTGGCCCTAGGGACAGGGCATCCGCTGGTGATTCAATGGCCCTGTGGGATAATTCTTATATATGCTCTTTTGGTTTTTTGGGAGGGAAGTGGGACGAGGAAGGGAATTTTATCTCAACCTGTTTGGGGTGTTGGAGAAGAAGGGTGGGGGATTGTCTACAAGTTTGCCTTTGTGTTTGGGAACTTTGGGAAGTGTGGGATGGCAACTTACGGTTGACCACTTGAGGAGATGCACAGATTCTGAGATCCGCCCGGAAATCACACTACTCTAACACACACACACACGTTTGACCCTTACAAGCTGTGGACGCTGGAGATCCTAAGATATACTGACAGACAAACACTGGCAAACAAATGTGTACATTACCACAATGGCTAGCATTAAATGTCTGACCTGGAACGTCAGGGGCCTAAATGACCACCCCAAGTCCCGGCTGGTACACGCATACCTAGCGCGACATCAGATTGACATATACATATATTTCTTACAAGAAACGCACCAAACTAAAAGTACTCTCTTAAGATTACAGGCCCGCTGGTGTGAAGAAACCCACTCCTCAGTATACTCCAACTACAGCCGGGACATCTCGGTACTGATTAGAAGGGAACTACCATGGCACACTACTCAGGCACATACCGACCAGGAGGGCGGACACCTAATTTTGACCGGCACACTTTATAAACAGCTGATGACGTTAGTTGCAGTGCACGGACCAAACATTGAAGACCCAGACTTTTTCTTGAACCTATGGAGACAGACGACTAATTACGGAGCGAGGACAGTACTGTGGGATGGGGACTTCAATGTGACATTAGAGGAGCCACTAGACCGCTCTGGGATGCGGAAGCAGAGCCCGCGCACTGCCAGAGTTCTAAACACACTGATAACAGATTATCAATTGACTGATGCGTGGCAGCAGGCCACCCGAGCATGCGGGACGGGAATGTGCTTCTCTTCTTATCACAACACATGGTCCTGATTAGACTATTGGCTTATCCCCAAAGACACACTTGCCAGAATTACACTGACCAAGCACCTCCCGCACATGCTTTCTGAACACATGCCAGTGCTGCTGACACTCCAAATCTCACAGACCATTTCCCGTGCTTTTACGTGGTGACTCATCCCAAATGCTTTGTGTAATGCTGCTTTTAGAGAGGAAATCTGTACAGCAATCGAGGATTACTTTGCGTGCAACACCGGGTTGGTGGATTCACCCTCCACACTGTGGGAAGCATTTAAAGTGGTCATATGCGGGGTCTGCATCGCGAAACAGTCGAGGGTGCTATGACCGCTGCGTGGCACACTAGACAAACTGGAAGCCGAGATTAAGGGACTAGAAAAGGAATACTCCAGAAAGCCCTACCCCTCTGTGCTAGCCGACATTCGAGAGGAAATCTCATCTTATAAAGAAGAGGGAGAGAGGGAAACCCACTACTTAGGAAAAGAGGCCCAGGTACGTAGATATGGGAAGGGAGACCGCCTGGGCAAGACATTAGCTGGATTGCTGCGCAAACCTCATGCCGCCACCTATGTGGCCGAATTAAAGAGAGACGACTCCCAAATGATATCTTCGCCATTGAAATTACCTGAAATAATGTCCGCTTTCTATGCCCGATTATACACTGCTGAAATAGATAGAGAACCAGAGACGCTGTGGGAATTTCTCGACTCCATTCAACTCCTATAGCTAGACCAATGCCACAGAGACTACTTAGATGCTCCAATTGCACCAGAAGAGATTGCCCAAGTAATAGCGAGTATGCCTGCAGATAAAGCCCCTGGTCTTGATGGAATGACGCCGGCCTTCTACAAAGAATATGCCCCCATACTTATCCCACATCTTATTGAGATGTACCACGAATCCTTAGCATTGGGGAAACTTCCCCCTTCGCAACAAGAGGTGGTATTTGTGACCATCCTAAAATCAGACAAACCTGCTGACCTATGCGAATCATACCGTCCGTTGTCCTTAATAAACATAGACAATAACATATATGTGAAAGTCCTAGCTAATCGCTTGCTGCCCCTTCTGCCATTTATTGTACAACCGGATCAGTTGGGTTTCGTAACCGGGCGTGCGACATCACATAATCTCCGCACTATCTTCGCGATCATGCACCACTTACACCCCGACATCATAGTGGTGGCTGCCTTACGGGACACCACTAAAGCATTTGACACTCTGGAGTGGCCCTTTCTCTTTCTGCTACTGCGATGGCTAGGCCTGAGCCATAATTTCATTCTGAAAATGCAACTAATATACACACTTCCCACTGCACAAATCAGGCTAAACGGGAGCATCTCAGACCCAATAAACATCACTCGCGGCACAAGGCAGGGATACCACCTATCCCTGATCCTATTTGTCATAGCCATGGAGCCATTTGCGGCCAGACTACGGCAACATCATTCAGAACGGGGCATAGGCTTTACAACCTGTGGTCTCATCGTCTCCATGTACACCGACGATTTGGCACTGTACGGATCAGGATACAAATTTGGGGCCAGTGATTAGGGAGGTGGTCCACTACGGCGGCTACCCGGGAATCCAGGTAAACTGGGCCAAATCGATCCTATTTCCACTGACGGATTTCGCAATGCACTTTACAGCCAAAAAACCCCTGAGATGGGCGATGGAGCCTGTCAAATACTTGGGCATATGGCTTAGCAGAGACCCCGAAGAACTATGGAGAGCAAACTTTGGGCATGCCATGGATTGGTTGGAAACCCCAATTCAACTGTGGACCAAACTTCCATTGTCAATGGCGGGCCGTATAGCCATAGCCAAGATGGTTATACTCCCTATGTACCTGTACCTCTTTGTGAATATTCCTCTCCCACTCACTACACAATTCTTTAAGCGGCTGAGGTCCAACTTGATCATGCTCATCTGGGTGGGCCGTCAACCTAGAGTGTCATATGAAAGGTTAACGCTGCCACCCGCACGCGGAGGACTGGGCGCTCCAGATATTCAGCTTTATGCGTTGTGCGCTCAGGCACAGTTCCTACACTACTGGCTACACCCCACCCCGTTCCAGCCGCACTTAGCAATTGAGCGCGATCGGGTGGGACCGTGCCCACTAAACACTGCACTGTTCCAAAAATACAAGGCCCCTAAAGCCGAAATTGACACCGTGGAGTGTGTGCGCTGGGCATGGGATGGTCTCCGTAAACGAACCGACCTCACAACACTTTACTCGCCTGCTGCCTCCCTCGTAGATAACCCCAGGTTCCCTTCACTACAAGATAAGGGAGCAGCCTGACGTGCAGGAATGCATGGTATCAAAACGTATGCTGATCTATACCCTGACGGCAAGTTACTTCCTAGCTTTCCAACACCAACACGGGTATGCCGTAGCTCTCGGACATGCTAATATATTATCAAATCAGAGCCATCTGCTGCACAATACATGACTCTTTCCCTTTCCCCCCATCTTTACAGCACTGGAATATGTCCATACAACTACCACACCACTCTGCTCACCTGACCGCCTCTTTGTCCGCCCGACCGCTTTGTCGTCAGCTCCATCTGCAGTACGCCGCCGCCAGCAATGCCAGCAGGGCGACCTGTAACCCGGAAGCAGGATCAAAGTAGTGCAAAGAGCGCGGAGAGCGCTCGGACGCCTGAATGCCGGCGGGGGGCAGCTTCAGGCAGTTATCTTGGTGAAGGAGGAGGGCTGGGACCACGAATTTCACAGCAGCCGCTGAGGAACAAGATTACAAAGATTCAATCTGGGGGTGGAGGGCACGTGTGATTGAGCCCTCGTTCTCCTTAAGTGCCAGCAAGTTAAGGAGACATGTTTGCAAAGGGAGCCAGCGCGTAACCAGCCTGTCGTGCCGTGAAGTACACACGGAGTGAGCCCTTGGGGGATGTGTGCTAGCCCCTCTCATACTGACATAGGGGGCACACTCATGCGCTTCGTAGTGGCGCACCCAAACGGAGTGGCCCTCAGCAAGGGACTGAGGGGTGCCATTGCCCACAGAGGGCTGGACATTATTCTTTGGATGGTGGAGCCACAAGGAGCAGCAGACAGAAAGGCAGCAAGGCAGGTCGGTGAGCAGAGGTAAGTACGTGTAAGAATTCGAAAGAGAATTGAGTGAGAGATAAATTTGGAAATTTCTGCTGAAGGCGAATTGCCCTACCCTGACCAATTGTGACCGGTCTAGGGTGGCTCTTTGAAAAAACAGGACTTATACCTTAGAAAAGCAGGTTGCAGACATCCCTCAAGCCAGGGCAGGCTAGACATATAAAGAAAGATATGGCGCTAGGGAAAGCCAAAGCGTGTAAGGGTCAAACTACCCGTGCTAAGACTCTTAGAACCCCAGAAGAGGGGCAAGCATCGGAAGGATCTAAAAACAAGAGGGGAGGAATTAATAGCCGGGTGGAGGAAGTAACTCCAGGGGCAAGCTGGAGTTCACAGGCCAAACAATCACAGCTTAAAACCCCTAAACAAAATAAAACAGAAGGAACATCAAAGGGAGCGTCCGTCACTAAATCAATAAGAGACTTTGTAGACAAAGACCTTATGAAGAACCTACTAATAACTGACCCAAAATCACAGAGGAAACAAATAGTAGACGAAAGCCCAACACTTCAGGATGTGGAGTCATCCTACGTCTGCCAGCAGGAGATACCAAATATAAGCGGACTGTCGCTGGAGCCAAGATTGTCATTGTCGCCCCGCCTCTTCACCGATCGTGAGCTATGTAACTCAGAGGGGGAGGAGAGTATAGAAAGCGAGCCTATGAGCATGAGGCCAACGAACAGAGAAGGTGCTCAACTGGAGACAAATAAAAGTATGGAATCGTTACCAGTTATAGGGATTGATCGGACAGAAGGCTCAATATCAAACCTGGAGTTGACGGCTACCTCAAGTGCCTCAATGTTGGAAGTTGTGCTGATCCTTCTAAAAACCCTGCAAGGTCTATTGAAAGTATCAGTGATGAACAATGACATTTTAAAAACTCAGAAAGACCAGTTACAACTGATTGTGGGAGAATTGAAACAAATGAAATATCATATGCCCTCGATTGTGAGACCAGCCAGTGAATGAATATCCTTGGAAAGTTCTCATCCTCAGAGAGGAGGGGAGAAAGAAGCCTCTCCGCAAATTGAAAAACATTGTGTGTTTATCTCACGTTATCCAATGCTCATAAAGAAACTGGGTGAACCAAGGAGATATAAACATTATAGACCCAGGTCAGAGAGATTGGTGAAAAGGTGTAGGAATGTAGGGACAAAATGCAACATTTTGCACATTTTATTGAACTGTTTATATGTTCTCGATGCACGAAAACTGTGGCTACGTCCAATCTTCCTAAAATATGAGGTTAGGAATCGGGAACAGGCAGGAGATCTGCTATTAGATATGCACGCATTAGATGTAGCATGTGCAATAGGGAAGTTTTGCTTGCAGTCAAAAATGTTCTTAAAAATGTGTAGAGTAGAAAATGAAGCATCAGTATGGATTTGATGAAAAATACACCAGTTTTTATGAAAGATATTGGGAATCTAAATAATTGGTAGATAGATCATATTTCTTTTACATGGATATTTAATATATTTGAAGTATTTTATTGGTTTGATAAAATTTTTAACTTGAGCTGATTTTTAAACCGAAGATATGTATGATGCTTGTATGTTCGTCCTTGTTTAAAGACCAACGGTCTAAATAAACAATCTGTTTGACTTTTGAACTACCACACCACGCAAACATATTACTCGGCTTTACACACTCACACAGACAGCCTCTAGCATCGATACTTCGAAAGCCTGAATGGCATGGGAATGGGACTTACACTTAAACATATCAGAAGCACATTGGTGCTATTGCTGCGCTCAAACTGAACAACTATCCCCAAGTTATCATTTGCAGTGGATACACTTTATTTACTTAAATAGGACATACTGCTCGCCTGCCCAACTGCATAAAATAGACCTAATGACTGACTCCACATGTGTCCAATGCCACAGCCCGGAAGCACTTTATCACACTTTGCATGGTCCTGCCCTAAAGTAGCTTGGTACTGGGCTGAGGTGTGCGACATAGTGAGCACCATTACAGGGGCGCACTCCTGCCTGACCCTGAGGTGTGCCTACTGGGATATGTTAAAAATGTCCAGAAGAGCTGTAGACACCTCACGGTGATGATGCTACTGCTAGCCAAACGCAGAGTGGCGATGCACTGGGGGAGAAGGCCGACACCGACCAAACAAGCCTGGATTGCTGACATCTCACATTGCCATCAACAACTGACGACATATTGGGATCTAGTGCCCCTAGCTACATGGCCTAAAAATATCTGGAAACCTTTTGTATTTTACTTTAGACAGACAGATGCAGATGGAATAAATTCACCTGACCCGGACACAACTATCATGCAACCAATCACATGACACGCTCCCTCATAGCTTTGGGGACCCCCATTGCTGCAAACATGGGTCTGCTATCACTGACAGGTGGCAGGGTGGGTACCTTGTAGATGCAAGATTTTTTATGTCTGTACCTTTGAATAGATGTGTCCACAGCATACTGCTTGTATATCGTGTGAATTGTAAAATTGTGGAATGTCTCAACAAATGTCCAAGATGGGGGAGATGTTATGTCAATTGAAAATCAATAAACAATTTTTTTTTTTAAACTACCCATGATTTTCGTCATGAAGTCCTGTCCACTAATATTTGTAGACAGTGCGTTGTGTCAAACATTACAGGCAGTTCTCCAAACTTCTCTGTTGCATGGGTTGTGTAGAGCACACATAGAAAGTGGAAAAATTATGTGTAAGCATCGCATTTTGTACTAGAAGGGTGCCCTTCCAGCAAACAAAACCTAGATACACACACACACATTAGCACTATGGAGGAAGAGTTTATGCATGGAGCTAGGCAGCAGGAGATTATCCCAGTGATTGGGAATATCATATCAGCACCAAATATTTGTAGATATGGAACAAGTGCTACTCTCTCTCTTTAATCCAACACAGAGCAGCAACTTTGATTTCTGTGCTACGTGCATGAAAACATAGTACATTTTTCTCATATCTTAGCTTAGGGCTCCTAGTTACCACTTTATGTGATATGACACAGACTTACAGTCACGATCTTATGGAATTATGGTTGTAAAAGATGTTTCGAGCAAGCACTGCTTTAACATACCACCAAGGACTTAAAATATCATCAGGCAAAAATGTTTTATGATCAGGCCTCAAATGTTTAGCCCTCCTCTAGAAGGGTTCTAGCTCTGTGAACTGACCTGGCGATATATCGGTTAATGATATGTGTAAAATCATATGGCTTATGGATAATCCTGATCAAAAAGGTAGAGGCACAAAATAAGTCCCCTTCAGTAGAGCACCCTAGCTCCATACCAAGAGCCGAAAGTTGGAGTCTCAAAGGTGGTGCTTAAAGCAGCAATCACTTCTGTTGATGTTTGAGTAGCAGCCATAGGATCTTTTGCACACAATTTACCAGATGTTACTGCTGACGGTTCAAATATATTGTCTGAAGGTCTGATATAAATATCATGTCCTATATGCATTTAAAAAAGTATAGTCCCACTGGATACATATTTTCTATTATTTATCCCAATGGGGAGATATTTTCATAAACAATATTTAGGACATGATATTATGTCAGACCATATTCTGAACTCTGACCATTGAATTTTGTTCACTTTATAACCTTGGAAACAGTTTTGGCCTTGTTTAGATTGGAGTAGCATAATTTTGAACCTCACCCCTTTTTATGCATATATATATACATATATATCTATCTATCTATATATCTAAATAGATATATAGATAGATAGATAGATAGATAGATAGATAGATATAGATATTACCTACTGGCGGTTGCCAGTAGGTAGTTATAGTTAGGACCTTGTTTCTATTCAAAAAGCATTTTTTTGCCAATATCTTTGGGGCCATTTGACGAATCTCGCAAAATGTTCAAAACTAATAGCCCACTTACTTCAGCTGCTGTGTTGAACGTTTCGGGGTGATTCGTCAAGCAGGGGCTGAGAAAAAGGGGGGGTCCCAAAATGCTTTTTCTCCATGTTAATTTCCATAGCAAAGTTTTGGCGCAGCTATAGCCCGAACTGCTGAACAGAATTACACCAAATTTGGCAGAAAGTTAGCTCTTGGTCCGGAGTGCACTCTTTTTGTTAAATGGAGTAAATCCGTTCAGTAGTTCCTGAAAAATTTAAAGATTTCTCAGATTTAGAAATATGGGCGCGGTGGATCCTCGAACCCTCCCAATCTCATGCCTGATATTTGATTGGCAGCCAACACTTCAAACCAGGAAGTGTTGGCAGGAAGTGTTGGCACAGGGACCCCCAGGGCCAAATAAAGCATTTTTGTAAAAAAATAATTCAGCGGGATTCGCGTTGGGTCCGCGAATCTGGCTGAAATTAAAAAAAAAAATTAAGCACGGTCTGCCACGCTTTGTTTTCTTTAAGCCCCCAAGTGGGCCAGGTCCCGGGGGCAATGATTAAAATAGATGCGGAGGCTCACGCAGGCATCGCTGCCCTGGGGACTGCCACCTCCGACCTGCGACCACCTCTCAGCAATCCCACTGTGTGGCGCTTATTGGAGGTAACAGGTAGGCTAGTTGGCCCCTAAGGACACCCAGCAGCAAAGTGGACTTCATCCTCCAATCAAGAGTGTGCCAGGAAGCGCATTTGCAGAGTGGTGGACAAAGGGGGTGTGGCCTGCTATCAGAACTCAGTAATCCTGCTGTGTGGGACTTACTGGAGGTAATAGGAGGGGTAGCTGGCCCTCAAGGACTTCCTTGGGGGCCAACTACCCCTCCTGTTACCTCCTGAAAGTCTCACACAGTGGAATTGCTGAGTTCTGATAGCAGGCAATGCCCCTTTGTCAACCACTCTGCAAACGCACCTCCTGGCGCACTACTGGTTGGGGGATGAAGTCCACTTTACTCCAGAGGGACCTTGGGGGCCAAGAAGCCCTCCTGGAACCTCTGGTAATTCCTACACAATAGAATTCCTGACTGCTGGTTGGATGCCCAGACCCCTTTCTTCACCACTCTGCAAACACACTGAAAAAAACATAGGTTTCAGGGACATTATAGGTAGAAACCAGCATTTAAAAAACCTTAGAAATTCACTGAAAAAACCGCAGGTTTCAGGGACGTTATAGCTATAAATTAGCATTTAAAAAAACCTTAGAAGTTAGTGGAAAAAAACAAAGGTTACAGGGACGTTATAGTTAGGCTGACATTTCACTCATACAAAGCCAGAGAAATTCTGCTGAGCTAACTATAACTCAGGCCCCTACAATGCACTGCTTATGTCCTCACATATTACATCACTCATGACATTGTCAGTGATATCACTGATGACATCACTGATGACATCTCAAATTACATATCTGACATATCTGTGGAACCACACTGGTTTCACTGTATTTGAAATGTGTTTTGCCGATGTTAGCTCCTTTCTTACAATTCAAGTCGACAAACAAAAGTCCATAGGACCAATGGAGAGTCCTCTTTGATGCCTTCACTAAGAGACTGTGATTCAAGGGTCCGTGCTCCTGACCTTTAGGTCACAGCATATGTCAAAGGTAAGAAGGCAACTCACTGAGCTATCTCCCGGTCATCTTAATGCTGGGTTCCTGCCCCTTGGTAGCTCTGTCCCATGGCATATTGCTGAGCACTGGGACACCACAGAATTGCATACATATTTTTCAGTGCAATGTGTGCTGTTCATAATTCCTGGTTCACATTTGTACATTTTTCTTAATATGACTCTCAATGTACATTTTCAAAAGCCATTTGAAAAATAGGTGACACATTAGTGTTTTTTAGTCGTCTAATTTCTTATAAAATAAAAATTAACTGTCGGTCCATTTCATTGATTACAAATGTGACATTGATGATGAAATTTGACAAGATTTATAAAGTAGAATTAAGAGGCATAATCGAGGGACTTTTTAGAAAATTTCTCCCGCTGGAGCAACAAGGAAATCAACATGAAGAACAGGCAAAAATCCATATTTGACTGTACTTTCTATCATTTTCTGAACCACAGGCCTCTATCTCTGACGTCAAAGAGAGCAGGTGTCGGATTGAGTAAAACTCTTCCTGGAATAATTGCAGAATGCGCTGTGACCGAATGCCAGACCCTGCAACAGTGGCGGCTCGCCAAGGGAGTGGTGCGGGGCAGTGGGGCAGGGTGGGGGAGGGGCAGGGTGGGGGAGGTAGTGAACTCGGACATACGACAGACAGAACTCAGAGGGAGTTCTGTCCGTCGTAAGTCCGAATCCACTACCCCCCACCCTGCCCCTCCCCTGCCCCGCCTCACCGCCCCGCACCACTCCCTCGGCAAGCCACCACTGTCCTGCAAACAAAGTCTTTCGCTCAGATCAAACATCTGTACCACAATTATTTATTAAGTAAGGGACCTAAACCCAAATAAATCACTTTAAAACTGTGTTAAGAAAAACTATGGTTCATTATCAAAAGACAAATAAATGGCCATAATAACAGAAATTCTATTGAAAACCTACAGTTAAAGGTATATGATGATTGTATTCTAGAAACAATTGAAAGCCACCGGTAACAGTGAAGTACACCCGAAAGCACAGCTCATGACCTCACACATAATATCACATACGACATTATAAAGGATACAATCAATTACATCACCTCGGCATTCACATCTCTGTATATAAAGTTTAAATTAGAGTTTCATAGGAAAGTCCTTTTTTGCCTCACTTATAACTTTGGCCCCTTCACCGACCTGCCCCAAACTTTCTATTACAGTAGAACATTACTGTCCTAACTGTGATTTTGAGACATTTTGCAGAGCATACCAAAGGTTGATTTGCATTTAGTAGGTCTCTGTCTTGAGAGGGTGAAAAATTATGGATGGGAATTTTGGTCCAAGCGATCGCCATTGACTAAGATGAATTCAATTATATCCTTCCACCACTTTCTTGCTTCTTTGTTTCATCAGGAATCCAAAGTGCAACAGGTATGACTAGGCATGCACCTTATGTTCACTGTCCCACAGGAATCAAGCTATAACTCTTTGATGAGACTTAATTAGGCCAAAACCGGGCAGGAGGTGCTACTGTTTCAATCTGGAGGAGACCTTGTCTGGCAGTGTGGCCTGGACTGGTCCTATTGGATGAGGAGCGAGGTTGAGTTGCATCTGGCAGGTCTCCCTCTAGAGTGATAGAGTGGACAAAAAACAATGGACTGGAATACTGCCCAATCAATCACTAGTGGCTGAGATTCATTCAAGCATTCTTTCCAACACTGTTGTCTGTTGATGTAAATATCATAAATGTGATGGGTATGCCCAGACATTGGTCCCATGCTCACTGTGCAATAGGAACCAATCTAATACTCATGAATAAATTGTAAGTAGACTGAAACTGGTCTGGGATTGCTTGTGTTCCTATCTGGAGGGAGCCTTGTCTAATAGGTTGGGGGGACGTGTTCTTATTCGGAAAGGACCAATGCTGGTTTTCATATAGCAGGTATCTGTCTAAAGAGGCTTAGTGGGTGAAAAATGAGGGATGGAAATGAGGTCTAAGCATATGCCAGTGTCTCCAATTAATGCAAGCATTCCTTCTATCACTTTGTTCTTTGTTGCAGAAAACACCTTAAATGCAACAGGTATGGCCCGTTGGGGGTCAAGATCTCACAGGACCGTAGGAACCATCCTAATCCTAACTGTCAAGGGCTAAGAAAGCAGAAACCAATCTGGAGGTGCTTATATTGCCATGGTGTGGAGCTGGTGTGGCAGTTTGGGCTGGACTGTTACTGTTGGAACAAGCTAAGGCTGATCATATGACAGGTGCTGGCAAAAAATGATGATATGGCTGCCCCAAGTGAGTGTCAGCAGTTGAGATTGATTTAAGTATTCCTTACATCCCTTTACTATTTGTTGAATGAATTCTGGGGAGGAGCAGTGTATTGGGCAATGAACAATAGTCATTGATCTAAATAGAATGCATTCATGTTTTAGACCGAGAAGAGATCTAAGCATAAGAGAAACATAGGGGCATATTTCCAACCCCCTATCACCACCACAACGTCACTTTTTCAGACGTTGAGGTGGCGATAGGGGCTTTGCCTTATTTGCAAGGCAGCATTAAGCCACTGAATGTGGCTTAATGCTGCCTTGTAAATAAGGCACCCTTTCTTGCTACACTTAGGGGTCAATTACGATCCCTTTCAGAAGGGCCTCGAATCGGATTCGGGTTTGCCGAATCCGATTCGGAACCCTTGTTTCCCACCGAATCGTACCCAGTTCCATAAGACCGATTACAATGCCCTGAAACTGCTAGGGCTGTCTGAATCGGTTCTGAAAGGCATTCGGACAGGTTGAGCCTTTCAGAGC
This sequence comes from Calotriton arnoldi, assembly GCA_963921515.1. NCBI lineage: Eukaryota > Metazoa > Chordata > Amphibia > Caudata > Salamandridae > Calotriton > Calotriton arnoldi. The sequence goes on from CAWUFW010013051.1 coordinate 201,412, forward strand.
CAATCTGTACAGCTCTATGGACGCGGTTTCTTAGCGAGCGATTACGATGAACGAGTCGGACAGCTGTTCCGATTCGACTTGCCCGTAATGAAACGGCTGTCAGAATCTGTCTTTGAGGGCCCGTAGCAGGCCCCCCTTCACCCAGGGCCCTCCGAATCGGGCCTGTGGGGGTACCCATGTGTCTCCTCTTCCCAACCATGCACAGTGTGGCAGGCACCTTGGGGTGCCCACCACAGGGTGCCCAATTTTCCCCAGCCACCCCTTTCTTCAATGGGAGCCTGTGCTGTCGTTCGGAACACAGGCTCCCATTGAAGTCAATGGGTGTCCGACCAAATCGTATCCGGAAGCATCCAGATGCATCTAAATCGCTTGGTCAGACTCCCCCAATCCGAGATGTCCGGAAAGCATTCCAAAACCGAGTCAGTCGAAATGCTCGCAGGACGAGATTGTAATCGGCCCCTTAGCGTGAAAGGGGAGGGCAATGGGTGTTGCGGTGGGAGTTCCCCCACAATATCCATTGATTTTGATGATGGCCCCTATTTACAAGGTTGGTGTCAATATCAGGCAGGGCCAAAATTAAGATTAGGGAAAACCTGGTCTTAAACAGGCGAAACGAGCAGAAATGCTTTATTTCTCCTTGTTTTTACTGTTTCCATGTGTGCTGCGTTGTGCAGCACACATAGAAACAGCAAAACACCATTCCTGCACATAAACAATCAGTCCCCTGCAACGCAGACAACCTTGCACCATGGTGCAAGAGTGCCTGCGTTGGTGCTAGGCAGCTAAATTAGCTCCAGTGCAGGGGGAAAAGCAGGGCTGCACCTAATTTTTGTAAATACGGTGCAGCCCTGCGTTTCAGAAGTGGCAGAGCATGGTGTTAAGCCAAGGACTCTAATGCCACGCTCCGCCACTTCTCTCATAAATATGCCTCCTTTTCTCTACTGGATGCATTCACAAATCTGGCAGCTGAATTTTGCACCAGTTGTAATATTTTTGTCAGATAGAGTAATAAGTAATAATATATAGTCAAGACAAGCTAGAATCACAGTACTGACCACAGGAATATGTTGCTCTTCATTGATACAACAGATTCAATTTATCCAATTAGTTTCTGGAGATAGGAAGCTGCATCTTAGCTAGATAAAGTTTCAAGAACTGAGATGACATTCACTAGCATACCTTTACCAAGACATTGGTTAAAGCATCCTGGTGAGCCACGGTCGACCTGATGGAAAGCGGGGAGATGTCAGGCGTAAGTACCATATTGGACACCCATGGAGTGCTGGGGCTTGATGAAATGCAACATACGGATGTTGAATAAGATTAGGGAAATGACCATGTCCTGGGGTATACCACATCCATTTTCTTTGCCTTAGTTAAAAAGAGGGAAATTGTGATAATTTGTTCGCTCTCTGTAAGAATGATTCAATCCACTTATGCACGGTGCCTCTAAATCCGACTTTCTGGAGACTTGTAAAAAAAGATGGCCTGATCGGGGTGTTGAGGACTGCTGAAAGGTCGAAGAGGCCAAGGACACCAAAACCATTGTTACCCACCAGATAACATAGGTTGCTCAAGACTGAAGTTAAGCCTGATTTTGTGGTAGATGATTTCCTGGTTGTCACTGCATGACAGTTACGTGGGATGCAGACCACAGCTGCATGGCTTTTTGTATACATGCTATTTGCAATTCACCAACATCCATATTTTCTGATTGTGCAGAGTGGTTTGCTCTATTGAATGAACTGTGACTGCAAAGGGTATTCAGTCAAAATATTGAGTTAAAATTTGTAGACTTACACTAATATTAAGTTTTAAATATCGTGACACAGAAATATCGACAGCAAGAATACCGTGGTCAAGAATATCGACTTTAAGGTAAGAAATATAGATTTAAAAAATATAGAAGTCATTATATCGTTTGCAAAAATATAGCTGTTTAAAATAGCGATTTTTTAATAAATGTTATGTATTTTAGTATATATTTTAAATGTATGTGATGTCTTTTTTTGTATAAGTATTGTTTATGTTTTTTAAAGATGTGTTACATTTTTAGTAGTTATTAATTTTATTTTAATTATATTTTGCGTTTTTCAGTTTTGTATCGGGTTGAGGATTTATAGCGGAATAGGGTTGGAAGTAATTTAATTATAATAAATTAATTAATATATTTATTTATTCATTTTTTTATTGAGATTTTATAAAGTTAATTGTGTTTTCAATTTTTTGGGTACATTTTATGTGCGGGCTGTAGGGTTGATAGGGGTACAGGGTGGGATGTAATTTATTTTTAATTAATTAATAGTTAGTTGTTAATATTAATTAACTGATGATTAATTATGGTAATTGTGTAATTAATTTTAGGTGCAGGTTGTGGGGTTTATAGGGGTAAAGGGTGGGAAGTAATTTATTTTTAATTAATTAATAATTAGCTGTTAATTAATATCAATTAATTGATTGACAATTAAATATGGAAACTGTGTAATTAATTTTTGTTGCAAGTTGTTGGGTTTTTAGGGGTAAAGGGTGGGAAGTAATTTATTTTAATTAATTAATGATTAGTTGATAATTAATATCAATTGATTAATTGATAATTAATTAGTGTAATTGTTTAATTATTTTTTTTCTGTGGGGTTTTGTGTTTATAAGGGTGAAGGGTGGGGAGTAAATAAATTTTACTTACTTTATAATTAGCTGATAAATACTATTAGTGGAGAAGTGTGGCTCAATGGTTAGAGCGGCAGACCCTGATGCAGAGATCTGGCCCGGGACCAGGGTTCAATTCCCGCCTCGGCAGGTCTTGGGCTCAATTTCCTCAGACCTGATAATTCTCGCCTCGGTGCCTATTCTAATCATGGGTCCCACTCTGCAACTCTGGGCAATAGCTTGCTTAATCTCCACAACGGCCCCAACAGCGCTGGGATGTCTGGCTTCACCCTGGGGGTGCCCAGGAGTGGACATTTCACAGGGAAAAGCCAGGAAGGGTTCCACAGCGGTATGCGTACAGCGCCAGGACACCTCTTTGGGGGTATAAGTGCGCTTTACAAGTACAAATTTCATTTCATTAGTTATTTAATTGAAAAAGTTTTTCAATTGTGTAATTAATTATTTTACAGTTTAAATTTAGGTGTGGGTTGTGAGGATTATAGGTGTAGAGGGTGGGAAGGTAATTACATTTTATGCGTTTTAATTTGTTTTTTATTTAAAAATATTTGTTTAATTGACAATTAATTATGTTAATTATGCAAAAATAAATTATGTGAGTTGTGAGTTCTGTGTTTTTATAGGGTAGACTAAATATATGTAATAATTAATGTTTTTGTTAATAAATTATTTCTAAATACAAATATTTATTTGTTTTAAAATTATTTTTTTATTTTATTTAGTATGATATTTGTAGGTATTTGTGATATATATTTAACATTATATGTTTTTATAATAAATATATTTTAGTTTTAATTTTTAATATATATTTTTTCATTTACTTTAAAAAAATGCTTTATTTTGTTGATGATATTTTGTTTTTTTAAATTTTGAACTGACTGGAGTGAGAATAGTACATTTTACCCCTCCGCAATTCAACACTTTCCCTATTGATGCACTGACTGAAGTGTTAATAGTAGATTTTATTCCTCCGCTATCCAACACTTTCCCTACTGTTGCACTCACTGGAGTGGGAATAGTAAATTTTATCCCTCCACTATCCAACACTTTCCCTACTGTTGCACTCACTGGAGTGGGAATAGTAATTTTTATTTCTCCGCTGTCCAACACTTTCCCTACTGTTGCACTCATTGGAGTGGAAATAGTATTTTTACCCCTCCACTATCCAACACTTTCCCTACTGTTGCACTGCCTGGAGTGGGAATAGTAATGTTTACCCCTCCACTATCCAACACTTTCCCTACTGTTGCACTCATTGGAGTGGGAATAGTAATTTTTACCCCTCCGCTATCCAAGACTTTCCCTACTGTTGCACTCGCTGGAGTGGGAAATTTAAGTTTAAAGATTTTTAAATAGTTTAATGTTTTAATTTATAATAGAATGTTTTTTTAAAAATAGATTTTGTTATTGGTATATGTAGATATATATATTTATTTGTAATTTTTTTATATAATTTTAAAATTATATCAATCAATCAATCAGGGGTTTGTTAAAGCGCGACTACTCACCCGTAAGGGTCTCAAGGCGCTAGGGGTGGGGAGGGGGGGGTGCAGGTTCCATCCATCAAGGAGGGGGTCTGTCGAAGAGCCAGGTTTTGAGGTTTCTTGCGAAGATGGGGAGCGATGTTGTCTGTCTGAGGTGGAGCGGAAGGGCGTTCCATGCTTTGGCCGCGAGGAAGGAGAAGGAGCGGCCTCCCGATCTGGTCTTTCTGGTGCGGAGGACCACGGCGTAGGAGAGCTGGGCTGATCGTAGGGTCCTTTGGGGTGCGTGGAATTTGAGTCGGCTGTTCAGGTATGCTGGTCCGGTGCCGTGGAGGGCCTTGTGTTATAAAATACATTAACATTATTAGTTGAATCATTGGTTTAAAATAAATATATATATATATATATATATTAATTATTATATATGTGTGTTTACCTTTTTTAAAATAAGTTTATTTGTTATATTTATTAAAATGTATATTCAATCTATTGTTTTTAAATTAATTTTATTCATTAATATATTTAATATTTATACTTTTTTTTTACATAATATAAAACTATATTTATGACATTGATATCTTTTTTCGATATTTTTGTACTTACCATTATAAGCATAGGATGTAGATATTTTTGACATCGATATTTTGGTCACAATATTTTTGTATGGGGATATTTTGGGTGTCGATATTTCGTCAGTGTACCGTAAAATGTTGATTTATTCATATAGCTGTTTTTGTGGATACGTCTTTGTCCGATAATAACTAATACTTTGATGTTTATGTGTTTTATGTTAACACAATATATTTGCCAATGTAATGCATTCTCATTTACATTTTGTGACATCTGAAGATGATCATTGTACAACCAAAAGTTTACTTCTGCTGTGATTATACAACTTGCTTGATCACACTAACTGGACATTTGGAAAACACCTGTAATTGATGACAATTGAGAAGACAGAAATACTTGACCAAGAATAGTTTTCAAATCCAAAATATTTGTTCTCAGAAAGAGGAAATCACATCAAGCACATGGGGCAGATGTTGCCCTTCAGAGTCTTCAGTATCTCAAATGGGAACCCAAGTCATTCAAAGACAAATACATTTGCAAGAACAGACCCATCAAGAAGGCAACAATTGTAATCAAGGAGCCGAAAAATGAAAATAAGAAAACACACACCTGCAAAACATAATCTGACTTTCATGTAAGAAATATCTAAATTGCATGAAAAGCATACTTTGAAACACCAATCCCATAAGCGAAACACGTTTTAGGTAAATCACCAAAAAACAACGAAAACAGGCACAGAAAACTAATTATGAGAAAAGGGCACATGGACATTTCTCAAGATGTGGGTGCCTCAATTCGGAAATACACTGGAGCTACAACAACTGAGGGCAAGAGAACATCTGCACGTCTGTGTCATACTTTACAACATGCATACCAAAAGGTGGCAACCTCACCCAAGAACTCCTCCTGTCGAAAGAGCAGAGGCCACACAGGGGAACCAAGGAAGCACCATTATTTAATATGCGCCAAATGCATTTCAGCCTACACGGCCTTCATCAGTGCCAAAGTGTTCAGGAGGCTTCCAACACTTCATTATATATGTCCTGCTACACTTCAATTGGTAAGGGCCCGCTCCGCCCCTCAATGCTCACCATTCACAGTTCGCGGGATTCTTGTGAACTGCGAATCCCAGAATACACTTTGTCAGGTAGGTGATGCGTGGGGATTACTTGTGTAATGTCCAAGTGGTTGTGCGGGATGCAGGGTAATGTGCAGTGTTTGTGAGACCAATTTCCTGTTTAAATTAAAATCCAAGTGCCTCCTTGGGTCCCCAAAACCGCTCCAGCCCCCAAGTTCAGGATATCTTTAGACGGGGGCAGGAATGACAATGCATCCCGCCCGGCATGAAGTTGATAACCTCTCTGCAACCGCCATGACTTCTCCCAAACATGAAGGCGGGCCTGGACCAATCCAATACCTTGGAGGACGACGAAGAACTGCCGAAGCAGAAACCAGCGATGTCCGGGCCAACTTGCGAAGCGGGGGCCTCTGTAACGCGTGTCTGGCTAGCGCGTACAATGTCACCCAAGAACTCCTCCTGTCGAAAGAGCAGACTCCACACAGGGGAACCAAGGAAGCACCATTATTTAATATGCGGCAAATGCATTTCAGCCTACACGGCCTTCATCAGTGCCAAAGTGTTCAGGAGGCTTCCAACACTTCATTATATATGTCCTGCTACACTTCAATTGGTAAGGGCCCGCTCCGCCCCTCAATGCTCACCATTCACAGTTCGCGGGATTCTTGTGAACTGCGAATCCCAAAATACACTTTGTCAGGTAGGTGATGCGTGGGGATTACTTGTGTAATGTCCAAGTGGTTGTGCGGGATGCAGGGTAATGCGCAGTGTTTGTGAGACCAATTTCCTGTTTAAATTAAAATCCAAGTGCCTCCTTGGGTCCCCAACACCGCTCCAGCCCCCAAGTTCAGGATATCTTTAGACGGGGGCAGGAATGACAATGCATCCCGCCCGGCATGAAGTTGATAACCTCTCTGCAACCGCCATGACTTCTCCCAAACATGAAGGCGGGCCTGGACCAATCCAATACCTTGGAGGACGACGAAGAACTGCCGAAGCAGAAACCAGCGATGTCCGGGCCAAGTTGCGATGCGGGGGCCTCTGTAACGCGTGTCTGGCTAGCGCGTACAATGTCACCCAAGAACTCCTCCTGTCGAAAGAGCAGAGGCCACACAGGGGAACCAAGGAAGCACCATTATTTAATATGCGGCAAATGCATTTCAGCCTACACGGCCTTCATCAGTGCCAAAGTGTTCAGGAGGCTTCCAACACTTCATTATATATGTCCTGCTACACTTCAATTGATAAGGGCCCGCTCCGCCCCTCAATGCTCACCATTCACAGTTCGCGGGATTCTTGTGAACTGCGAATCCCAGAATACACTTTGTCAGGTAGGTGATGCGTGGGGATTACTTGTGTAATGTCCAAGTGGTTGTGCGGGATGCAGGGTAATGCGCAGTGTTTGTGAGACCAATTTCCTGTTTAAATTAAAATCCAAGTGCCTCCTTGGGTCCCCAACACCGCTCCAGCCCCCAAGTTCAGGATATCTTTAGACGGGGGCAGGAATGACAATGCATCCCGCCCGGCATGAAGTTGATAACGATTGTAATCAAGGAGCCGAAAAATTAAAATAAGAAAACACACACCTGCAAAACATAATCTGACTTTCATGTAAGAAATATCTAAATTGCATGAAAAGCATACTTTGAAACACCAATCCCATAAGCGAAACACGTTTTAGGTAAATCACCAAAAAACAACGAAAACAGGCACAGAAAACTAATTATGAGAAAAGGGCACATGGACATTTCTCAAGATGTGGGTGCCTCAATTCGGAAATACACTGGAGCTAATTTCAACCACTGAGGTCAAGAGAACATCTGCACGTCTGTGTCATACTTTACAACATGCATACCAAAAGGTGGCAACCTATGACTACCAGTCAGTGCTTAATTTGTAAAATAATAAGTGTCAGAGCTTGCAACACCCATTGCCCCTGTTAGTGCTCCGAAAACAACTGCTAAGCATCTCTCTCGCCTGCAACTGTGACAGTTCAGATTATTCCAGGTCCCCAAAGCTAAAGGAATGGTTGGGGATGCAGGTATTAGTAATTTTTAATGTGTATTGTATTCATGCTCATCTTTAAATTAGATGAGCAGTGTCACCATGTGGCAGGCTGTCATAAGTGCAGTGTTGACAATTAAGTGCTGGTGCCAGCATCAGAAACCAATTAAGTGGTAGTGCGAAGCGCCGGAAACCACCGGCTCAAATTAAGCACTGGCCAACCCATTCCTGATGCAAGGCCACAATTACTCCAGTGTGGCATATTTCCAACTCCTAAGAATGCTGCAGAGAAGTGGGGGCATAAATAGCCCAGGAGCAGTATCAGGACCACATATTGAAGAAAACACAAAAAGAGCCACATGGGACACAGTGCAAAAATGATGCCTCTCAATGCTGGTGGCTACTGCCACCAGGTGCCCAACTATAGTTGTGTCTTTACTTACATACCCTAGACTACATATGTGTGTAACTCAATATAGGTGCAGGGGACGCAAGACCAATCAGACTAATAGGTAAAGACACTGCTGCAAAAGCCAAAGGAGGGGGTTAGCTTGTACAGTATGTACAGACACATCACAAGGGAGCCTCCTTCAAAAAGTCAGGACAACTCCACCAACAGACTGCTTTTGGCCTCCATATTATTATCCAGGAAATGCACCAATGGTGAATGGACAAGCATATTGGCATTCACAGAATACCAAGTCACATAAATTCACCCTGGACACAAACCACACACTCAGGGACGTGTTGTCAGAAAACAAAGATTTCCTGGTACCAACTCACTCTGTGAAAAAAAGGGAAAACATTTTGTCCCGAAATGGGCTTCAGAAATGCTGTTCAGCCCCTTGTACTCTCACATTGAAATGGTATTAACGCTTCATGACCCCCAAGATGCCACATTGGCGGCCCTGAAGGGCATCCTACACTCCACAGCACATTGCATCTAGTGCCTGATCAGCATTCCGCTGCCCTTTTGCTTGTTTCATGCTATAGAAATACCACATACATACAAACATTGTAACCTATACCACCAGTAGACTGGACACAATCAGTCAGACATGTTCCTCTCCATCATTCTGCACTTCCAATGAGAAATGTTCCTTTCACTACAGACTGTGTTGCCTGTGTAGATGTCTCTGTGGTGATACAGTTGCAAAGCAGTCATTTCTTTTTCATTTAGCTACTTATGGACTCATGTTGCTTGATTAGGACACATTAGCAACATGAAACAAGGTTTATCACCTTCAATATCTGCAACAGAATGTCCTGCTGATAAAGTCAAGTATTTCATGAGGAAGAAAAAGAAAAATGTCTTTGGAGCTATTAAAAGATTAGTGAGGGGGTACAAGGTCAATGCTTTCTGATGAGTGCAATTATTGTATGCAGCATGTACCATGGTGTAAGAAACGGGATTACTGGTTGACTGGGGTGTGAACCTTGGTGAAGCAGCAACCACAATCCTTGTCAGGGTATGACAAAAGCAAACCGCAAATTGACCTGTGCTCAACCCCCTTGTAGCTTGCCACAGAGCAGTCAGGCTTAACTTAGAGGCAATGCATGAAGTATTTGTGTGCAGAACAGCTAAAACAAACACTCAAAAAGGATTCCGCACAAAGTTAATAAAGATGGAGCTCAATTTAATAAATAAAACAAGACCAAAAAACCAAAAATCCAAATAGTAGAACTGGAGTTATGAATTTCTGAAGAATAAAGTGTAAAATTGCACCTAAAAGCATAAAGCGCCAACCGTGACTATCTGGTCATGCTGGACCCGGTCAAAGTCACCAGTTCAGGTCAACTGTGATCAAGTGCAGGTTGGCTACAGTCACAGATTAGTCTAGCTGAAGTTTTACCTTCTCGAATTTTGTGGCAAGAGTCCTGTTCCTTGATCCTGTTGAGGAGCAAGGAGAGAGTTGCTGGAGTCTGTCAGTGTGGTGCAAACAGCAGGCCGGCCCTTGCAGATGGGCATGCTGGAGCTTTGTGTTTGCAGTCCCCCGCAAGCGGTCATTAATGCTGCGATGCAAAAAGGTGCGCTGGCAGCGCTTTATGCTGGTGCGAGCTGTGCGGTCTCGATACAAACTTGCCTGTTCGCAGTCAGAAATAGCCCAAAAGCTTTATTTAAGCTCACTGAGCCACAACAAGGGTCTAGGACCTGAGGGTCACCACTTGGAGGTCAGGAACCCACTGCAGCTGGGTCCAGGAGCTGTTTGGGGAGCCTTTTATGTCCCTGAGGCTCAGATCAGGAGGCCAGCAGACAAGCTTTTGGAGTTACTCTTGGGTCCTGGGTTCAAGATGAGGTTACAGGCCCAGTTCTTCTTCCTCAGGCAAGAGGGCAGTAGGCAGCAGGTCAGTGCAGCAGGATAGTAGTTCCTTCAGAGTAGCCGTCCAGCAGAGTGGCAGTCCTTACAGCACCACAGTAGTCCTTCTTCCTGGCAGAACATCCAAATATCATGCACACACAGGCTGCAATGGCAGGCTTGAGACATGTTTAAAGTGCTACTTAAGTGGGTGGCACAACCAGTGCTGCAGGCCCACTAGTAGCATTTAAATTACAGGTCCTGGGCACAGTTTGTGCCACCTTACTAGGCACTTACAAATAAATTAAATATGCCAATTGGGTATAAGCTAATGCTACTATTTTTTAAGCAGACAGCACAAGCACTTTAACACTGGATAGAAGTGGCAAAATGTGCAGAGTTTTAGGGCTATCAAAAGTGACATCAGCAAAAACAGGATATCTGAAGGCAAAATGTTAGGGGAAAACCATGCCAAGGACTCCATGCCTAACACATCCCTCCCAGCTGAAAGTGGGGAGAACTACCCATCCCTTTGGGAGTTCTGTTTACCTAGGCGGAAGACCCTGGAGAGAGCACCAGCATTGGTGTGGTCTGTTCCAGGACAGGGCTCTAACGTAAAGTCCATTCCCCGTAGAGAGATGGACCATCTCAACAGTTTGGGATTCTCACCCCTCATCTGCATTAACCATCAGAGGGGTCAGTGGTCTGTCTGAACCCGGAAGTGAGCACCAAACAGGTATGGTCTCAGCTTCTTCAGTGCACAGGCCACTGCAAAAGCTTTTCTCTCTATTACACTCCACCCCTGTTCCTGGAGATGTTACCTCCTACTGATGAAGGCTAAAAGTTGATCCAGGCCTTCTTCATTTAACTCTGAGAGCACGGCCCCTATGCCATTCTCTTAATTGTGTTTATGCTCAATTAATTCTTTGGAGACGTCAAGGACTATGAGCTCAGGTGCTGTGCCCATGGCATCCTTCGGGGGGTCAAAAGCATTCTGGCACACCTTTATCCAGATCACCTGATGTGGCTGCTTCTTAGAGGTTAGCTATGTCAGGGGTGCTACAATGGTGCCCTACCTTTTGACGAATCTCCTGAAATAACCAATAAGGCCTAGGAAGGCTTTCTCTTCTGTCTGGGTCTTGGGGGGTTCCCAAACTGGAATGGTTTCAATCTTGGCCTGGAGGGGCTGCACCTTGACTCCACCCTACTTAGTGACCCAAGTAGACCCCTTATTCCTGCTCTATCTAGCACTTACCAGCCTTGATAGTCAAGCCTGCCCTCCGCAGAGCCTGAAGCACAAATGGTCCTTCCAGCTAGAAATGAAGACCGCAATGTCATTTAGATAGGCGGCACTAAAGTTCTCCAAACCAGCCAGAACCTGTTTGACCAACCACTCGAAGGTGGTAGGGGTGTTCTTCAACCCAAAGGGCATTACTAGGAACTGGAATTGCCATTCTGGGGTAGAGAACGCAGACTTCTCTTTGAGCCCCGCAGTTAAAGCAATCTGTCAATACCCAGGTGTTAATCAAACATGCTGAGGAACTTGGCAGCTACAAACCGATCTATGAGCTCATCAGTTCTGAGGATGGGGTATGCCTCATATCTTGGTGATCCATTTAGCTCACAGTAATCCATGCAGAACCTAAGTTCTGGAGTGACACTGGAGAGGCAGCCATGGGGACCAACACCACTGGTTTGGACCAAGGGCTGTTTGAGGTCTCAATAAACCTTAACACCAGCATCTTGGAGACCGCCTCCTGAATGTTGGCTCTCACGTTATCAGACAGTCAGTAGATTTTACTCTTCACCGGTGTGCTGTCCTCACTGTCAATATCATGGGTGCACCATGTAGTGAATCTTGGGGTAAGGGAGAATAAAGAGGCAAACTGTCAAAACAACTGGTGGCAATCTCTCTGTTGTTCTAGGGCTAGTGTAGGGGAGAAGCTGACACCCTCCACTGAACCATTCTGCTTTTTGGAAAAAAGAGGGTCAAGGAGAGATTCATTCTCCTCTTCCACCCCATCATCTTTGATTAGAAGCATGGTTAACTCAGACTTCTCAAAGTGAGGTTTGATTGACTTGCAAACCCTTAAAGGGTTCCTAGGAGTTTTTCTAGGTCCACCAGGTAGGTGACCTCACTCTTGTGCTCTTTCACCTCATAGGGCCCAAACTAACAGTCTTATAGGGCCCTGGGCTTCAAAGGCTCCATCACCCACACTTTTTGGCCAGGTTGAAACTTGATCAGAGTGGATTTCTGTTCATACTACTGTTTCATGACCACCTGGTTGGCTTCTAGATCCGCCTTAGCTTGCGTCCGGAATCGCTTCATCTGAGTCTGAAGTACTAGCATGTAGCTGACTACATCCAGGGGGGTCTCCCTGAAAGCATGCCCCCTCCCCTCCTTGACCAGGCTGAGATGTCCTCACACCGAGTACCCACACAGGAGCTCAAAGGAGCTGAAGCCAACTCTCTTCTGAGGCACCTCTCACTCTGCAAACAACAGGCATGGCAAGAAGACATCTCAGACAGGAACATGATCATGCCTTTAGGGATCTTGTTGAACCTCTCAACAAGCCCATTAGTTTGTAGGTGGTAAGAAATGGAGAACTTGTAGGATACCACACACTCCTTCTACATGGCCTTCTTGTACGCCGACCAGGCCTGGGCGCAGTTTGCGAAACTCCGCGGAGTTTTTTTGTCACTTCGCGGAGTTCCGCATAGCAAAACTCCACGAAGTTCCGCGAGTGGCGGAGTACAGTGCGAACTGCAGTTTGTGCTGGTCTTCCTGCCGCTCGGGTAAAAATTCTACCCGAGCGGCAGCTCGCGCTTGCGAACTTAATGTTCGTGAGCGTGAGCGGGGAAAAAAACTCAGCAGCACTGTTATATGGCCGTTAGGGTAATTGTCGACATTGCTGGGTTGGCGTGACTTCGGCTGCCGTGGCGCTGCTTTTGTGCACGTTACTACATGACTTTATTTTGCAAGACTCTGTTTGTGCCTTTTAAATGCGAACTGTCTGCTTTCTGCGTTCTCTTCCTGTTCCTGGAGTTTAGTCTGAACACGATGTGCAAGGTCGATAAACAATGCCCCTTGTTATTCTGTTCTGGTCAGTCCCTAGCATCTAGACAAAACATGCTAACACAGCTGCGCTACTGGAAACTAGTGCTTTGATATTACGGGGATGCATGTTGTTCTGAAACACATTGGAGAGGGACCTTTCCAGGGAGAAGAGCTATGCTGTTCCTATGATGTAAAACTTCCATCTAGGCACTAAGGTATGGGGTCTGCTGACAAAGCCCAGAGATCTTCCTCTTCGTCTTCCACTTTGGCACTTCCACCGACAAAAACAAGTATTTTCTTCTCTTGGTTCAAAAAGACTTACCTGGTCCCGCCCTGGACATACATCTGGTTGATACTTATCCTGATTTTCCTTTTCATGTTAATTGGATTTGTGACTGTATTTTTCTTGCTCATCAATGGTCATTATTTGCCAGAACGCTCTGCTGTAAAATTGGTCGATGGAATTCTGGCTCCACATACATCGTCCCACATAATGAAACGTGATCAAGCCCTTGTGAACATTTCGACTTTCCCTGTTGCAGATTACATCGTTTGGGATAAAGTAGCATTCGAAATCCATGGTCTGACGGAGGTCCTCAAGATACCATACGTGTTTCGTGTTTCTTTAGGAGATGTGGTAACACCGGACATACATTCCGATGATTGGGATGTACAAGCAGTACATTCATTGTTTTCAGATTTAAAGTATTATGCTGCTTTAATGCTGAAGATTTATATTTAAATTCTGCCAATTATGCTGATTTATTCTGTTATCAACACTATGGCCATCATTTCTTACACAAGACAAACACGTTAAGACCTGTTTTTAATTACACGCAATGGGAACATTGTCCAACTCCTTTACAGGGGAGTTCTAAAACACTTAGGGATACGTTCGCCTATTTCACGGATTATAACACGTCCAATCCAGAATCCTATTTCTTTAAATTACAATTGCTGTCTCAATCCAAATTTATTCTAACCCACACTAAATTAATGTATTCCAATTCCTTTAGAACTGAATTGGCCATACAGGGTTATGAACATTGGAGAGATACCATTGATTTGAAATCAATTTGGGGCACGAAGGCATGGCAGGTTCAGGGAACTGAAGCTTTACATCGTGCCTGCCTAATTCCGGCACAAATGTTATTTTTAAATGATACAGTGCACCAAACTACTTGCTTTGGCTTGGCAACTGCTAAAAATTTTATTATCCCGTCCATTCCATCATTAGCAGAGTATGATAGTTGGCACACACACACGAATTATTCGATGGAGGTATTGCAAACTCTGTTTCGAAATGACACTTTCAATGTCACTGATGTTAACCCTACCGGTTGGTTGCTGTGGCATACCAGTTCAAATGCATGCCAACTGCGTTTTTATAATGTAACGCCTGGTTTCACACAGACTGGACCAGATCCACGTTTTCCACATTCACATTCAGTCACCACATATTCGGTGGGTAAATTGTGCCAACAATGGTTGGAACACTCTACTTTATCGTCAGTAAAACAACACGTGTCACTCTTGTCGAGCAACATCAATTTGGCTGATTTTATCTTAGGTCCTAGTTCAAAGAGATTTATCTATGCAGCTTACAATGAAGTATGGAAACTTTTGCAAATTGAAGCAGCGCATCGTCTGCGCCAAATTGACAAAGCCAATTTAGAAAAAGTTCTTGCAGTGGTCGACAATAGTATCAATACACTGTCTTCACACATTTATATCTTGGATAATATTGTTTCTTCTGTTATTGATATTGTTCAGAATGATGTATCTGTGTTATATCATAGTCAAAATCAATTACGATCTGTGATGCAGTTTGCATGGATGTTACACACTCTCAAAATGGGAAAAGTCCCTTGGGATTATTTGAACGCTTCTGCTTTGTTTTTACCATTTAATCTAACTGACAAACAGAGATTTATGTCCATGAAAGCTGCTACATCCAGGCATTTGCACATTGAAAAATTAGAACACTTGCCATTCTCTGTGGCGGAGACAGATGCGGCTGTATGGTTAATTCATGGGGTTATCTCTCTCCCATTTTCGCTGTTACAATCTAAATCTTGCATGAAACATTTCCCAATTGGCTGCTTTGAACCCCTGGGAAGTACGTTTCTCCAGGAATTGTGGTCCCTACCTTTCACTTACAGATGTCATCGGGAGGATAAGGAAGTTTTCCTAACAGGGGAGGACTGCGATTCCACAGTGGGACATTCCCTAGTTTGTAAACACGTTAAGTTGCACAGCGCTTGTAGTGTTTCCGCACCTAATCTTGCTTGTTTTTTAAAAGGAAGTCCCGTCCCAGCAATAATTCCCACTTTTACATTGCTTACCAACGGCAGTTATCTTATTTTGAATAACCACGACTGCTGTGGTTTACGGGCAGGAATCCCATATATAGTAACAGTTTCACAACATGTTACTTGTTGTAGCAATGTGCTTTTTCCGCCCCCGCATGAGAAAGTAGATAGTTCCATTTGGCCTTCCATTCTGACTTTGAAAACAGATTAAAAAAAATTCAGCAGACTCAAAGCGTTATTGTTTCAACAAGAAGTGCCTCTCAGTTCAGCTCGAGAGACCTTCGAACATCTAGCGAGATTCAGTAACTTCTGAACACGAACCTCCCACTTCACTTTGGGGAGTTTATACATCAAATATTTAATGCGTCTGACACCCAAGGCCTTGCTAATTTTTTTAAGCTTGTCGGATACAGCCTGGTGACCGCTTTTCAGAAGATATTTGGAATGTTACGAGCATTTATTCATTCTATTTTTTCTAGCGTCTTCGGAGGGTTCCCATTATTACTGGCGCTAGCTGGTGGAATCCTGATTCTTCTGCTCCTGCTACGCAATGGCTGCTCATTTTGTGGTAATGCACAGACCAGGCAAATTGCAACTGTACCATGACCAAATGCAACAACTTTTTGGATGCTTGCCATTAGCGACGCTTAGCATGAGTTATGGACTAACTTTTTGCGTTGCCTACTTCAATTGCGTGCAACCTGTATTCTACTGTCAGCGGTGCCCTTTCTACTGGGCTTTAGATTTATGCCTTTCCAATACTTCATGTTCGGACCCGGATTATGACCAGTTAATGGGTCTCTTAGTGGCCCATGAGCAGGCCTGTTCCAGGGATGGGCGTATGGCATGTGAAGCTGCGCTTGGAGTCTTAGCTGAATGGAATATCTGTGCGGCTGCGCAGAACCTATTGCGATGGAGCTTCATCGAATATCACGCAAGTTGCCCGGATATGCTTTTGGAAGCATCTGAGTATGAGGAACACGTCTGTTCCTTCGGCCTACTTGATTAGATGGCATCCCTTTTTTCTACTAACGATAGGGCTGACATTTTGGAACGAATTGCATTGTTAAGTTCACGTACTTTGCTGGATTCACCACCTCCATATTAGTCACGTTTTCCGTGCAACGACAAATTTTAAACAACATAATTTTTTTCGAATTTTTTCCAATTTGGTTTTTTCGTGCATATTTGAACTCTGCTTACCCTTGGAATTTGATTTGGTCTTTTGTCTATATACTATGACCTTACCAAGGGGAGGGTGTTATATGGCCGTTAGGGTCATTGTCGACATTGCTGGGTTGGCGTGAGTTCGGCTGCCGTGGTGCTGCTTTTGCGCACGTTACTACATGACTTTATTTTGCAAGACTCTGTTTATGCCTTTCACATGAAAACTGTCTCCTTTCTGCATTCTCTGCCTGTTCCTGGAGTTTAGCCTGAACATGATGTGCAAGGTCAATAAGCAATGCCCCTTGTTATTCTGTTCTGGTCAGTCCCTAGCATCCAGACAAAACATGCTAACACAGCTGAGCTACTGGAAACTCGTGCTTTGATATTACGGGGATGCATGTTGTTCTGACACACACTTGGAGAGGGACCTTCCAGGGAGAAGAGCTATGCTGTTCCTATGATGTAAAACTTCCATCTAGGCACTAAGGTATGGGGTCTGCTGACAAAGCCCAGAGATCTTCCTTTATATAATAAACTTCACCTTACCAAGGGGAGGGTGGTTAGGCCCTATAGTCCTTTTTCCACTGTCTCTATATGAAGACATCCCCCTTTATATTCTTTGGAATTGTAACAATGCTAATTGTTCTAGGTTTATGCATTTCACTGCTGGTAGTGGCTCGTATACTGCATTATAGATCACAATAGTTCAAATAAACATTTTGAACTATAACAGTGACTCTGACCATTCTTATTGTGGACAAGTACGAGTGAGTGAGCGAAAGGGTATGTCTTGCTACCGCGATTCCTGAGAGAGTCGGGAGTGTTGTGTTCTGGGTTGTCTAATCATTTGTAGCTTCATTATTATGTAGGAGAACGAATGAGACACTATAGCTAGTCGGTTTTGGGATTTTGGGTACTAAGGGTGGTAGGAAGGTTCAGCCCCTATACACTGAGGTCCTGTTTTCCTGCGCATAGTTCTGTGTATGTGCAGAATACCATCAACAGCCCTACGCGAAGTGGAATTTTCTGCACTCCGTGATCGGAGCGGAGTTCACCACCCAGGCCTAACGCCGACATGAAGTTGGTATGACGGTCTGACACCACCTCTTTGGGAAACACCACACAGGTAAAGACTCCATCAGTGCTCTGCCCAACTACACACACAGGCTGCAATGGCAGGTCTAGGGCATGTTTAAAGTGGTACTTAATTGGATGGCACAACCAGTGCTGCTGGCCAAATAGTAGCATTTCATTTACAGGCCCTGGGCACAGTAAGTGCCACCTTACTAGACACTTACAAGTAAATTAAATATGCCAATTGGGTATAAGCCAATGTGATCGTGTTTTAAGCAGAGAGCACCAGCACATTAGGACTAGATAGCTGTGCAGAGGTAAAGTGTGCAGAGTCTGTTGCAGGGCTTCTGTTTGGAAACAGAACTGTGCCTTTGGAGAACAGGACGCCAGAATGTAGGGACTGAGTTTCTCTACTGCATCAGTACCTGTAGGCCCAAATCCGACGCGATCACAGTGCCTCAGCTGAACTCCTAACCTTCCAGAGTAACAGGTGATGTAGGTAAACCAAGAACATGAACTTCTAGTTCCCAAGGTAACTCTGGAAACAGATCATCATCTTTCGTTCTCACTCATGCATGTCCATAGTAAACAGAAGAAAGGCATGAAGGAAGTTTACACATTTTTTATTGCAAACATAGTAGTCTATTTTGAAGCAGGTTTGCAACGATTAGTAAACAAATACAACTAAGAAAGGTAATCAGCATTACTAACAGGCATTAAAGTATGAACAGCCCGACCCTAGCAACTAATATATCTATCTAAGCCTACCCTCACTATGTGAGCACAGGGCTATATTAGTGATCTTTTAGATTAGCACCGAACCCCATACCTGGTGTGCTTAATTAGGTGGTCCGCATCATAGGTGTAAACTCAGTTTACGCAAGGCTGCTGCCTACATTTCCAAGACTGGTCTCAATGCTGGAATTCTCACCTCTAACCTCCAAGGGGCCAAGACACAGTTTATATTATTTAAAAAATTGTATTAGGTAACCTGCAGCTGCGCTACCGTGTTAGGAGATGTTGGTGATCGGGCACAGAAAACAATAAATATACCATGTTGTTCGACCTTGTACAAAATGTTCAAACTGAATCCCAAGAAGAATCACTGAATAACAAACAGTATGTACAGCGTATTTTTAAAATAATATTATCTCCCAAAAACAAATGTATTACGTGTATTTGTGCGAAACAGAGGCAACCTAAAGCTGCTAATACTTGTAACCAAGGGAGAACCAAAGTAGGCCCAGAAGGAGAAATACTACAAAGCCCATGGCCAGCAAAAATGAAGTCAGCAAAAACAGAAGGTCTGAAGGCAAACGTTTTAGAGAGAAACCACGGCAAAGATGCCAGGTCTAACACATTGTCCTAGATAGATGCTGAGGATGCAGCATGACAAAATCCAGGGACGTGGTTGCAGGTCTGTGTCATCAAAGAGGAAAACAATGTGTGGAGACATGCAAAGCTGGCAGCATGGAATGTTATGATGTCAGATTTGTGAAGGGAATGTTAAGGCATTGCAACTGGAGAAGCTGGTGAGCATGGAGCTCAGCTGGAGATGTTGTGTTGAAACTAAAGATCTTTAAGAAGTATGTCTTTTCCCTGGATCTTTCACATTGGCAATGAGTTGAGGGAACTGTGCAGGGGGCAGTCTTGCAACATCTTCACCCCTGGATCAAGTACCAAAGGCAAGTTACCAGTGTATTGTGGGGTAGTCGACAAATTTAATCATCATGATGTGTGTAACTGATTAAAATCAGTTTGACGAGGCTCTGTATGTCCCACGTTCACTTTCGACGTCTTTATATTTATTTATTGAGCCTAACTGGCAAATGTGAAGAAAAACGACGAGGCCTGTACCGTTGCACGCAGGTCGGCACGCGACCTGAATTGAAAAAGAAACCGGCATCAGCGCTTGTGCCTGCTACAACAAAGGGAAAGTCGACACTGGCGCGAGGCCTGTATCGGCACGTGTGGATCGGTGCGCAGCCAGGGTATAAAGAAAAATGCCCCGATCAGCACTCGTCTTAGAACGCGATATCCACGCAATCTCGGCACATAGAGGCACATAGAGGCAAGCAGGAAACTCGGTACACTACATCGGTGCTCAGAGAGCCGCGATATCGGCACAGAGAAGCAAGCGGCAAACTCGGAGCACATATGGAGGCTTCCCAATATCGAAATTACCTCTGGTGAAGCAACCATCACCAGTCTGCGTCTGCCTCCGTGAGGCAGTGAAAGTTAGCAAGCGCGTGTAAGCAAGTAATACTGACACGGTATAGACATTCAAAACCCCAATACACAGTGTGACAGCATAAATAAAAATAAATTAAATACTCACCTTTCTGGTTCCTAATCTTCCTGCTTCTTGCTTCTGCAACTGGTTTTACTGTTTCCTGCTCTGGTAACTATATTAAAAGAAGGACTATTGTCTCGTCACAATGGACATCGAAATAAGACTGCTACAATAAGAAGACAAATACTTGCATTATTTGTTTTAGTTTATTGTGGTAGCTATTATATTAATTTATCATATTAGATTATTACTTTAACTTATTGTGTTATTTCATTGTGTTGGATTTATTGCAGAGATGGCAGATCAAAGTATGGCGTCTCCTCCGCCCTTCTTGGCTTCTCCTGGAGATCCATCTGTGCTGTGGAAGCAGTGGAAAAAGTTATTTCTCACGTACATGCTAGCAATTGGTGGAGATCATTATGGTCCACCCAGACGTCAAGCAATTCTGCTCCATCATTTAGGTATCGAGGGGAGGAGAATTTATGAAGACTTGCCGGAAGTATCCTTGGGTATGGGTGATGGGTAACCAACCAATGTTTTCAATATGTCTATGCAAATGTTAGATATTCAATTCACCCCTAAAACCAATTTAGTGCTAGAGCGACATAAATTCTTCTCCAGAGTGCAAAAGGTAGATGAAGACATAGCGTCTTATGTCTCAACCTTGAGGGGGTTAGCATTGTCCTGTCGCTTCAAACAGTTAACAGATTCTCTTATTAGGGACCAGATATTGCGATGCACCAACAATAAGAGGGTCAAGGAGAGGTTGTTGATGAAGGACCCCAATTTGGAGGAAACGATTCAAATTACCAAAGGCATGGAACATACAGCAATATGGCTTAAGGAGATGGATAATACAGGCAATGAGAAAAGGGACAGCATCATAGGTGAGGTAGGGGAAGTGCAATCAGTGAAGAAAAGTCAAGATAGAAATGGTGATGCCAAAAAATTGAGTGAGGAGAAAAACGAAGGAGAAGTAGAGACGAGACAGAGAAATACAAATTGGAGAGAAATAAAGTGTTTCCGATGTGGTGCTCCAGGCCACATTGCATCTAGTACAATGTGTGCAGCTAGAAACGTGGTGTGCAGGAAATGTGGGAAAAGAGGACAGCTTGCTAAGGTGTGCAGAGCCAGGATTGAGGTCAGGGATACACGAAGAGTTCAAAAAGTTGATCAAGAAATTGACGATAGTTGTGAGAGCATTCAAGAAATAATTTTGACTGTGGCGGTGGAGAAGGAAACCGAAGGCGAAGAGGCAAAGGCCAAGTTACCGGGGGTGAAATTAGAAAGTATTGACAAGTTAGAAAAGCCGCATTGTAACATTCTCTTTGATGGTCAACCTATAGAAGTGTTAGTAGACTCTGGGAGTCTGTTCACTCTTATTTATAAAGAAACATATAAGAACAAATGGCACTGTGCTGATGGTTATCAACTGTGTAAATCTGATATAAGAGCTGTGGGATACACAGGAAAGAAGATAGAAATTTTAGGAATGAAATGGGTAACAAGCAGTTTTAAAGGCAGAGATGTCTATGGAAGGGTGTACGTTACTGACTATGGATCAGATTTGCTAGGCTGGCACCATCAGCGGGATCTGAGCATAATCATTAATCCCAATGCTGTGGAACCGATAATGTTGGCTGAACAGAATGTGGTGGAGGAAGTCTATGCAAGGGACCATAAGAGCTTGATAAAGGAATATCCTAAAGTATTTTCTGATAAATTGGGTTTGTTGAAGGGGTAAATGATGAGGTTAACCTTTGAAGGATGAACTAGATAGGCTGCTGAAACAACAAATCATCGAGCCCATTGAAGCCTCCGAACGGCTAGCTCCGATCGTGGTGGTACCCAAAGGAGTGGGAAAGATTCGGTTGTGCATTGACTTACGTGACTTGAACAGGTGCATTTGGGTGGACAGGCAACCACTACCAAATATTTCCGAAATGTTGACCATGGAGGGAAAGGGGGTTGTATTTAGCGTTCTGGATATGTCATCCGCATACCATCAAGTTATTTTGCACGTAGAGTCACGTCATCTGACTTCTTTTGTTACTCCCTTGTGTGCATTCCATTACAAAAGAATGCCTTTCGGACTCGCTTCAGCCTCAGCAGTCTTCCAAAGGGTAATGAAGAGTGTCTCCAGAGACTTAGATCATGTCCTGTGTTTTCATGACAATATACTCATTGTGGGGAAGAGTGATCGTGACCCTGACAGGTTGTTTAAGGAAGTGATTTTGAGGTTGGAAAAACATGGCTTGACTGTGAAGAAAGAGAAATGTCAAATCAAGAAGGAAGAAGTGACATATTTAGGACGTACCATCAGAGCTAAAGGCATGAGTCCAAAGAGGAGTATTGCAACAGCAATAGAGAATGCGCACAACCCTAACTCCAAGCATGAATTGAAGTCGTTTCTAGGGTTGACAGAATACTATGCAAAGTTTGTGAGAAATTTTACGGAGATTGTTGAACCTTTGAAAGGGTTAATGAAGAAGGGTGTGGAGTTTGATTGGACGGAAGAGTGTGAGAGTGCCTTCTTAAAAAAGAAGGAGTGTATTGTCCATGCCCCCACCTTGGGACATTTTGATGTAACAGGAAACACGTATGTCACTACAGATGCTAGCTAAGTAAGAATTG
Organism: Calotriton arnoldi; assembly: GCA_963921515.1. Classification (NCBI taxonomy): domain Eukaryota; kingdom Metazoa; phylum Chordata; class Amphibia; order Caudata; family Salamandridae; genus Calotriton; species Calotriton arnoldi. The sequence continues at coordinate 224,044 of CAWUFW010013051.1, forward strand.
GTGCAGTTTTAACACAGCTTAAGGATGGAGCTGAAAATGTGATTGGGTTCGCGTCCAGGAGGTTGCAAGGAGCAGAAACTGCGTACTCTGTGATTGAAAGGGAGGCTTTGGCTTGTTGCTGGGGAATCAATCGATTCAGGTTTTATGTTTGGGGAATTCCTTTCAAATTAAGGACTGATCACAAGACTCTAACTTATATTTTCAAGGGCGGAAGAGGTTTGGAAGGGAATGTTACGCCACGCATCACTAGATGGCTGTTATCTGTGATGGAGTACAATTTTGAAATAGAATTTGTGAAGGGTAGCAAGAATGTGGTGGCGGACTATCTGTCAAGGATGCCGGTGGAAGTAGAGGAAACCGTTACAGAGATAGCTTCCAGCAAGGGAATGTGGGTAGATGGGGAGTTAGCTACTGTTGCAAGAGAATGGACGGTTGCAAGGGAGGATAATGATGTTATGAAGGAAGTGGAGGAGAAGGTTGTGTATGGATGGGACAGCTCCTCATTCTGTGACAGGAGTTTCACTGTTTGTTTCCTTAAAGGGAAGGTTGCCGGGTACGAAAGAGTGCCCTGTATGGTTGAGAAGTGAGGTGAATGTCGCAGTGGATCAAGAAGAGGTAAATAAAAGAGTTTTAAGGTCGCCAAGGAAGAATGTGCTATACTACAACAGAAGGAAGCATGTGAGTAGGTGTAGTGTTGGGCCCGGTGATTGGGTGGTTGTGAGGAGAAGAGATTTTGTTTCCAAGGGAGAAAGCAAGTCCTCTACCTCATGCAGAGTGAAGGAAGTGAAGCGTAGCATGGTGGTCTTGGAGAATGGCACTACGAGAAGTATGGGTGATGTGTGTAAAGTTATGGGATAATGCTCTGCAAAATGTGCACCTCTATGGGTGAGTTGAGATTTATTCTCAACAATGACTCAGTTATGACATTGTAGTCTGTATTTATTTCTGGAGTTCTATTATGTTACTGTGTAGTTCGTTCTAAACATTTGTATATACTAATGTGGATTTCTTTTTATTGTATTGTAAGGGGGAAGATGTGTGGAGACATGCAGAGCTGGCAGCATGAAATGTTATGATGTCAGATCTGTGAAGGGAATGTTAAGGCATTGTAACTGGAGAAGCTGGTGAGTGTGGAGCTCAGCTGGAGATGTCGTGTTGAAAATAAAGCTCTTTAAGAAGTATGTCTTGTCCCGGGATATTTACACAATGCTGTGAGCATCTCCTGCGTCATGCCAGAATGTAAAAATGATGTTGAAGCAGAAGTATATAGTTATCACACGATTGAACTCCATCACGTCTGCACTACTCTGTAGGACTGGCATGGTGAAGAGATGCGCGGGACACACAGTGGTTTCTGGTAGAGGATTTATTATGGAGATTGTGGTGGTACAGAGAGCCGTCCCAGCAGGCACAGCCCAGGCACACATACAGCAACTGTCACTGAGGGAACCCTCAGAGCCGGATGCTTCCCAACGTTCTAGGTGACATCACATACAGTTCATGCTGTTCTTCCAGCAACACATCACCACACCTCCCCCCTTCATAACTGATAAACTTATAAAACACAATACTAACCAAAGAGGAGTACATAAAAGAAAAGGGAAAGGGGTGCAAGATTTCATGAACTACGTGAGTACACACAGACTAAACATAATCTCTTAAACATCGTGGTCTGGTATGGGCCCTGGTGCTCCTCCTGACACCATCCCCCTCCAAAACTTTGTTGTTAATCTTGATAGTTTCAGATGAAGGACACGGATCTTTAGCAACACAAGAAGTGCTCCACCAGTTTCCATTAGACAATTTGACAGCATTTTTGCGAATATCAACAATCTGTTGTGAATCTGAAAATTTAGAAAGACCTTTTCTTACAGAAACAGGGTTCTTGATTCTAACCCAATCTCCAACACGGAGTCTGTGGGGTACCTTTCTGACAGGAATTTCACAATTTTTGGAACATGCTTCAGTAGATTTTGTGTTGGCAGAATCCCACATGCACCTCATGTCACAACTTTGATGGAAAGATTTCACCATCCAGAAAGGGTAAACTTGTGAAGAGGCTTTTCTCCCTCTCATAAGTTCGAAAGGACCATAATTTGTAGTAACATGAGGCGAAGTGCGGTATGACCAAATTAAATCTTTTACAGCTTGAAAAACACAAGTTTTTGATCTAAAGGCTGCTTGCGCACACTCCACAATCACTCTATTGAACCTCTCTGTCTTCCCATTACTCTGTGGGTGGTAAAGCGGAGTTCTAGTGTGCTTAATACCACAGGTTCGTAGAAAAGAATTAATTTCCTCTGAAACAAATTGCACACCATTGTCAGTAAGGATTTCTTCAGGGTAACCTTCCCTGAGAAATATTGTGTTGAGACAGTTGATAACGCTCTTAGAGTTGGGTGTGTTAATGGGTTCAACCTCAACCCACCTAGACAGATGATCTATGAGAACTAGGAAATATTTTGAGTTGGAAGGAAGAACGTGGAAGGGTCCCAAAAATCCATACCCAGCCTTTGCCAAGCTCTCCCAGGAGGGGCAACAGAAGATTTGGTTACACCTTCAAGAATTAGAGTTTTGTCACTGGCATTGCAGCGTGAACATTGTCTTACTAAATCATCGATTTCAATGTCCATTCTGGGCCACCAGAAGTCTGTTCTTACTTTCCTCTTGGTGATGGTGGTACCAAGATGACCTGAATGTGCAGCTAACATAATTTTTCCTCGATAACATATGGGAGGTACAAGTTTATTGCCTCTAACCACTTTTCCACCCTCTACTGAAAGCTCATCGCTGACCTTCCAGAACATTTGCAGTTCAGAAGAAAGACATTTCTCTTTGGGCCAGCCTTTCTTGATTAAGGAAACAACTTCTTTGAGTACCGGATCCTTATTAACCTCTGTCACCCAGTCATCTTCTGCAAAAGACAAACAGTCCTGACTGATATGAGCTACAAAACACTCTTCCACTTCAGTCTCCCATTCTTGCTCTTCAGTGTCAGGAATGGGGAGTCTAGATAAACAGTCTGCTCTGGTATTCTTTCCACCGGGAATATACTCTACACTGAATGTATACTCTAGGAGTTTGGTAGATAACCTAGCTAAACGAGCGGTGGTACGTTTGGTATTTTTTCCAGACAATATGTCGACTAGGGGCGATGGTCAGTTTTAAGGATAAATGATCTGCCCCATAAATATGGCTTGAATTTCTCGACACTCCAGACGCAGGCTAGGAGCTCTTTTTCGATGACAGAGTATTTTCGCTCGACAGGACGAAGCGTCCTTGAAGCGAAACCTACTGTGTACTCTCTTCCTTCAGAATATTGTGACAAAACAGCACCTAATCCGTAGTCACAGGCATCAACTGTAACAACAGTTTGCTTTCCCTCGACAAAAGCTTGTACAGCAGGAGCTTTGACAATGTGATCCTTGATAGATAGAAAACCTTTCTCACACTCCTCAGACCATGTGTAGGCAGCTCCTTTCTTAAGCAGAGCCCTGAAACATTCTGTGGTTTTAGCGAAGTCCTTCATGAATTTTGCATAAAACTCACAAAGGCCGAGAAAAGACATAAGTTGTTCTTTGTTCTGAGGAGCTGGCGCTTCTACAATACTTTTGATTAGACCAGGTCTAGGCTTGATGCCTTCCTCAGAGATGATGTGTCCGAGATATTCAATCTCCTTTACTTTAAAAGTGCACTTGCTTTTCTGCAAGGTAACACCTCTGCTCTCTAGAATGCTAAAAACTTGATCAATAACAGAGTCATGTTCGACTTCAGTTTTGGTAAAAATGAGTATGTCATCCTGAAAAACTACCACGTGGGGATTGTGTTGAAACATTTCTGTCATGAGCCTCTGAAATACGGCAGCTGCCAAGGCCAGACCAAAAGGAAGTCGGCAGAACTGAAAAACACCATCTGGGGTGACAAAAGCGGTGAGGTGTCGGGACTGAGGATGTAGCTCGACTTGATGATAGGCAGCAGTTCATGCTGTTCTTCCAGCAACACATCACCACACATGGCCATTGGCAACTTGGTTTGAGCAATCTGAGGAGCATATTTACAAGCCCCTATCGCCACCACAACGTCACTTTTTTATTTGCAAGTAAGAGTTAAGCCACTTAATGCTGCCTTGTAAATAAGGCACCCTTTCACGCTGTACTTAGCGTGAAAGGGAAGGGCAATGGGTGTTGCGGTGGGAGCTTCACTGCATCACCAATTGTTTTTGACGCTGCCCGCTACTTACAAGGATGGCGTAAATAGGAGGCAGCACCAAAATTAAGACCAGGGAAAATCTGGTCTTAAACAGGCGAAACCAGGAGAAATGCTTTATTTCTCCTTGTTTTTGCTGTTTCCATGTGTGCTGCGTTGTGCAGCACACATAGTAACAGCAACTTGCCATTGATTGTTTATTTGCAGGAAGGTGACCCTTCCTGCACATAAACAATAAAAAAGTGAAGTTTTGCAAAGTTACAAAACTTCATTTAAATATTGTTTATGTGCAGGAAGGAAGACCTTCCTGCACATAAACAATCTTCCCCTCAATGCAGACACCCTTGCACTATGGTTCAAGGGTGCCTGTGTTGGCGCTAGGCTGCTAAGTTTAGCGCCAGCGTAGGGGGAAATGCATGGCTGCACCATATTCTTGTAAATATGGTGCAGCCCTGCGTTTCAGAAGTGGCAGAGCATGGCGTTAAGCCAAGGAGGCTAATGCCACGCCCTGCCACTTCATTGTAAATATGCCCCAGAGTCTTTCGTTCTCTGCTGCAGTTCTGTTGTGCCCAGCTGTAGCAGGCCACATTCAAAAATTCAAGCTGTTCATTGAGGTCTGTGTCCTGCAAAGATGCATGTATGTTTAAATGCAATATGAGGAGCAGAACAAGTGTTACAGGCAATTCCATCTTTCATTAGAACTACTTCATAAATATCACCGGCATGCTGCCACTGCTAGTTTTATTTATTTGTCAGAAAAGCAAACCTTGCCTGATTTTGTGACATATTCATGAGGCTGTAGGTAACACAGCCGCCAATAGTCGGCACCATATGGTAGCGCCATCTTGAAATAAGTCAATGGATAGTTTTGCTTTTGAACAAGGTCCTCGTGGATCAGAGAGGGCTCTGTATGACGGTAGGGACCCAGACCCACAAACGCTATGCCCCTGTACTCACCACCTTCTAAGTTCAATGTCATGACCATGCCAATATCTAAAAGGCTTGAGGTCAGAACATTTGTATACACTGCAAATAAGCACTGTCTTGCGGTCAAAACGTTTATATTTGCTTGAATTTGATCTCCACACAGTTTAGGCTCATATCTAACCTGTACATCTTGGGATGAAGTAGAAAAGAAATCATCAATTTGTAAGGCTGAAAGAGTGTGCTAGGTTTAAACTTTTTCAGTATCGAGAGGTTATGACTTCCAGCGTGAAAAATACGAAGATGTACATGTATAATTTGATTTACTGATTAAACTATCAATCAATCAATCAATCATAGCATTTGTAGAGCGCACTACATACCCGTGAGGGTCTCAAGGCGCTGAGGGGAGGGGGAGGGGTGCTGCTACTGCTCGAAGAGCCAGGTCTTCAGGAGTCTTCTGAAGGTCAGCAGGTCTTGGGTCTGCCGTAGGCGGATGGGGAGGGTGTTCCAGGTTTTGGCGGCGATGTGGGAGAAGGATCTGCCGCCGGAGGTCGCTCTTCGGATGCGGGGTATTGTGGTGAGGGCAAGGTCGGCGGAGCGGAGCTGGCGGGCGGGGGTATAGAGGCTGAGTCGTCTGTTGAGGTACGCAGGTCCGGTGTTGTGCAGTGCCTTGTGTGCGTGAGTGAGGAGCTTGAAGGTTATCCTCTTGTTGACGGGGAGCCAGTGCAGGTTTCTCAGGTGAGGGGTGATGTGGCTGCGGCGAGGGATGTCGAGGATCAGGCGTGCAGAGGCGTTCTGGATGCGTTGCAGCCATTTCAGGAGTTTGGCAGAGGCTCCAGCGTAGAGGGCGCTTCCGTAGTCCAGCCTGCTGCTGACGAGGGCCTGGGTGACCGTTCTTCTCATTTCGGTGGGGATCCACTTATAGATCTTGCGGAGAATGCGGAGGGTGTTGAAGCAGGCGGAAGAGACGGCGTTGACCTGCTTAGTCATGTAGAGGGTGGAGTCGAGGATGACTCCTAGGTTGCGTGCGTGGTCGGTGGGTATTGGGGCTGCTCCCAGTGCGGTCGGCCACCAGGAGTCGTCCCAGGCCGAGGGGGTGGATCCGAGGATGAGGACCTCCGCCTTGTCAGAGTTCAGCTTCAGTCGGCTGTTCCTCATCCATTCGGTGACGGCCTTCATTCCTTCGTGGAGGTTTGTTTTGGCGATGTGGGGGTCTTTGGTGAGGGAGAGAATCAGCTGGGTGGCATTGGCGTAAGAGATGATGTTGAGGTCGTGCAGTCGGGCGACATGGGCGAGTGGTGCCATGTAGATGTTGAACAGCGTTGTGCTGAGGGATGAGCCCTGGGGTACGCCGCAGATGATCTCGGTGGCCTCGGAGCGGAAGGGGGGGAGGCGGACGCTCTGTGTTCTGCCGGAGAGGAAGGAGGTGGTCCAGGGCCTTCTCTTGGATTCCGGCGTCGTGGAGGCGTGTGCGTAGTGTGTGGTGGCATACCGTGTCGAAGGCAGCTGACAGGTCCAGGAGGATGAGGGTCGCAGTCTCTCCGTTGTCTAGCAGGGTCCTGATGTCATCGGTGGCGGCAATGAGGGCAGTTTAGGTGCTGTGGTTGCTGCGAAACCCGGACTGGGATGGGTCCAGGATGCTGTTCTCCTCGAGGTAGCGGGTCAGTTGTTTGTTGACGGTCTTCTCGATGACCTTCGCTGGGAACGGGAGTAGGGAGATGGGCCGGAAGTTCTTGAGGTCCTTGGGGTCCGCCTTGGGTTTCTTGAGTAAGGCGTTGATCTCGGCGTGCTTCCAGCTATCCGGGAAGGTTGCTGTCTCGAAGGAGATGTTGATGGCTTTCCGGAGATGGGGTGCGATGGTGGTGCTGGCTTTGTTGAAGATGTGGTGTGGGCATGGGTCTGACGGAGATCCGGAGTGGATGGTGTTCATGATCTTGATGGTGTCGTCGTCGTTTATGTTGGTTCAGGAGAGCAGGCGGTTGGTGCGGATGTTGGTCGTGGGGGCGGGGATCTCAGTGGTTGTCGGGGCGATCGTGGTGTTGAAGCTGTCGTGGATGTCAGCGATCTTGCGATGGAAGAAGGCGGCCAACGAGTTGCATAGGTCTTGCGAAGGTGGGATGTCGTTGGTGTTGGAGCTGGGGTTAGAGAGTTCCTTCACGATGTTGAAGAGCTCTTTGCTGTTGTGTGCGTTGTTGTCTAGGCGGTCTTTGAAGGAGGCCCTTTTGGCGGATCTGATGAGGTGATGGTGTCTGCGGGTGGCGTTCTTGTGGGCTGCGTAGCTGTCCGGTGTTTGTTCGCGGTGCAAGTTCTTCTCTAACTTTTGGCAGGTTTGCTTGGAGGCCCGGAGGTCTTCAGTGAATCAGCTGGCTTTCTTGCTGGTGTGGCTGTTGGCGGGTTTCTTGAGCGGGGCGAGGGTGTTGGCGCAGTCGTCGATCCACTGTCTGAGGTTGCGGGCGGCGGTGTCGGGGTCGGTGGGGTCGGCTGGTGGGCACCGGGCTGGTTAGCTGGTCTTCGGTGACTTTGCTCCAGCAGCGGCGAGGCATCTGTTGGGTGCGGTGGTGCGTGGTGGCTTTCTGGAAGGTGAAGTGGATGCAGCGATGGTCGGTCCAGTGGAGTTCGGTGGTGTGACTGAAGGTGACGTGGGAGCTTGCGGAGAAGATGGGGTCAAGCGTGTGGCGGGTCGGAGTTGTGACGAGTTGTCTGAGTCCGAGGTTGGCGAGGTTGTCGATCAGGGTGGTAGAGTTGGTGTCGTTGTTGTTCTCGAAGGTGGAAGTTCAGATCCCCGAGGAGGATGTAGTCCGTGGAGGCGAGGGCGTGAGGGCTGACGAAGTCGGTGATGGAGTCGCTGATCTGTGGCCGAGGTCCGGGGGGTCTGTAGACGAGGGTTCCTCTGAGGGTGGTGTTGGGGTCGGTGTGGATCTGGAAGTGCAGGTATTCGGCGGTGCTGAGGGTGTCGTTGTTGTTGGTCGAGACTCTGAGAGTGTTCCTGTGGACGATGGCGATTCCTCCTCCTACTCCGTTGGTGCGGTCCCTGCGGGAGATCTTGTAGCCTTCCGGGATGGCAATGGCGATGTCAGGAATGCGACGTCAGGAGAGGTTGAGTCGAGTAGGTCCCAGAGTTCGACGGCATGTTTGCGGGCGGAGCGGGTGTAGAGAAGAATGCAACTGAGGTGGTTGGGTTTGTTCCTGGTCGGTGGGTTGGCGGGCTGGGTGCTGGTGAAGCTGCAGTTCTGGCAGGAGAAGGGTCCTAGGGTGCGCTTCGGGGTGGCCAGGAAGCAGGTGTGCGATTGTCGTCCGGTGTTGAGTGCGTGGAGGGTGCTGGAGTCGTAGCGGAGCCGGGCATCGTGGCGGGCGCGGGGACCAGGGGTTCTGGCGCTGGGCGCGGTCCAGGCGCGGACGGGCGCAGATGGGCTTGCCTTTGGCGCGCCAGCAGCACGGCCGCACAGCGGCCGCCATATATAGGGAAGTGGAAGGGAGGAGCAGCTGGGAGGCGGGAGGCAGGGGCAGCGAATGGGCGGTCAGGGGGGCGGGGGCGCAGGGGATGCAGCGGCTGGAGCAGGAGCGGTGAGGGGCAACGAGGGGAACAGAAGGCAAGAATGGGCACAGAAGGCACAGAAATACAGGGGCAACGAGGGGAACAGAAGGCAAAACGGGCTCAAAAACACGGGGGCAACGAGCGGTACAGAAGGCAAAAATGGGCACAGAAGGCACAGAAATACAGGGGCAACGAGGGGAACAGAAGGCAAAACGGGCTCAAAAACACGGGGGCAACGAGGGGTACAGAAGGCAGAAATGGGCACAGAAGGCACAGAAATACAGGGGCATCGAGGGGAACAGAAGGCAAAACGGGCTCAAAAACACGGGGGCAACGAGGTGTACAGAAGGCAAAAATGGGCACAGAAGGCACAGAAATACAGGGGCAACGAGGGGAACAGAAGGCAAAACGGGCTCAAACACACGGGGGCAACGAGGGGAACAGAAGGCAAACAGTAAAGGCAAACAGTAAAGTAAAGGCAAAAAAGGCAGATAAGGATACAAGGCTACAATAAGGCAGACAAGAACGGCAAGCAAAGCGATACAAACCTACGGCCTACCACTGGCCACCAGGGATGAGGCGCAGGTGGTAGCCTGCGGGTGGAGGAGGGCCTCGAACTTCCTCAGCAGCGGCAGCTGGGGCAAGGACACACAGGCGGAGCTGTGCGGAGGGGGAGCGACCTACCAAGCAGGGTCAAAGGTCGCTCTCCTCACCGCGCAGCGGCCGCCATATATGGGGAGGTGGGAGGGAGGAGCAGCTGGGAGGCGGGAGGCGGGGGCAGCGAATGGGCGGTCAGGGGGGCGGGGCCGCAGGGGACGCAGCGGCTGGAGCGGGAGCGGTGAGGGGCAACGAGGGGAACAGAAGGCAAGAAACGGCACAGAAGGCACAGAAATACAGGGGCAACGAGGGGAACAGAAGGCAAACCGGGCTCAAAAACACGGGGACAACGAGGGGTACAGAAGGCAAAAATGGGCACAGAAGGCACAGAAATACAGGGGCAACGAGGGGAACAGAAGGCAAAACGGGCTCAAAAACACGGGGGCAACGAGGGGTACAGAAGGCAAAAATGGGCACAGAAGGCACAGAAATACAGGGGCAACGAGGGGAACAGAAGGCAAAACGGGCTCAAAAACACGGGGGCAACGAGGGGTACAGAAGGCAAAAATGGGCACAGAAATACAGAGGCAACGAGGGGAACAGAAGGCAAAACGGGCTCAAAAACACGGGGCAACGAGGGGTACAGAAGGCAAAAATGGGCACAGAAGGCACAGAAATACAGGGGCAACGAGGGGAAAAGAAGGGAAAACGGGCTCAAACACACGGGGGCAACGAGGGGAACAGAAGGCAAACAGTAAAGTAAAGGCAAAAAAGGCAGATAAGGATACAAGGATACAATAAGGCAGAGCTGTGCGGAGGGGGAGCGACCTACCAAGCAGGGTCAAGGGTTGCATGACTTGTTAAAATATGAAGGGGCATACATTTAACAGCTACATACGAATCTAATCAGTAAATCGCTTCCAATTATGACATTCGATTGTAGCGGAAATGACTGCCTTAAAGGCACCCAGGCAGTTGCCCTTTGATACCAATGAATTTAACTCAACGTTTCCTCATCCAAATTTAAATAATGAGTTAAATTCCCTGTTGAACAAAAAGGTTGCAAATCAAAATGTAAATGAAATGGGTATTTGTATAGGTGTCGAATGTAAGTGCCAAGATATTACTGTAAATCACTTATCTTTGACTGGAGATTATTACTTTAATGTTTGCCCCATACCAGCACCTTCCACTAAACTCGGCTGTAATCAGACGTGTTACATTTTTGGCAGTTACCCCTTCCATTCCCTTAACCTTCCCTTGACTTCTCTTCCCTTCCCTTGAAGCCAAGCAGCAGAGTGAACTGGAATTTTTCTAGCTTGAGAGGCGGGGAGATATTTATTCTCTGTATCCCTTTGGGTGCTACTTCGCAGCCATAAAAATACTGCCTGCCCCAGTGGGTGTTATCAAGCAGATCCCCTCTTGTTACCTGCCTGATAGCTGTGTGCTGCTAGTACACTTCTCTCTCAGCAGTTTTTAATCTCAGAGAAAGTTCACTAAGGTTTGAGGAGGTGCATAGCTCTGCAAGGGAGTTCCCAGCTGCATGCTGCCATTCGAAAATGACAATAGATATATTAGTAAAGAGGTAGTTTACTGTAGTATATGTCATGTTTATTAACATTCCAACCATTTCTTTCCTACCCCCTTCATTTTCTCTTAATTTAATTTTTTAAAACGAGCCACATGCCGAAGCGCATCACAAACAAGGCTTTATTTATTGTTGGACTTTTTCCTAACCGTGCTTACCAAATATATTCATGACCATTTTATTGCAGATGTTAGTACACTCCTGGTGGGTATTTTTTCTAGTTAAACAATTTACATCTCATGCTGTCTTTTATTACGTGCTAGGATGTTATGCCATCAATTGAATGGCAGTTAGTTTACACTTCAGTCATGCTCTGGAGTTTGGCAAGGTAGCTCGGCCCGTTTCCGTACAGGGTCTTATGTGCCATGCAGATGACCTTGAAACGGATTAGTTTCCTAATGGGAAGCCAGTGAAGAGCTTTCAGACTAGATGCTGATGGGGAACATGAGGGAAGATTTAGAAACAGTCTGGCGGCAATATTCTGCAAGACTTGAAGTCTAGTGAGAAATTCTTCATTAAGGAGGCAAATAGGGCGTTTCCATAGTCGAGCTGACTTATGATTAGACCCTGAACCAGTGGTTTCCTTGATTCAATTGGAATCCACTGAAAGATCTTACGTAAGCTTTGCATGAGGCAGTAGCAGATGCCCGTTATATGGTTTACGTGATCTTTCATGGACAACTTGTTGTCGATCTTTACTCCTAGGTTACGCACCATGGGTTTGGGAGATGGACAGCGCCCAAGGCTTGGAGGCCACCATTCATTGGACCAGAGTTCATGTGCTTTCCCGAAGAGGATGATTTCTGTCTTATTAGCATTAAGTTGAAGGTGGTTAGTATGCATCCAGGTGTTAATGTGAGTCATGCAATGTTTAAATCTGAGTCTGGTCTCAGTTGGATTTAGACCAGGAGTGATGAATAGTTGTGTATCATCAGCGTATGATACTACATCAAACCCTTAGGATCTGATCACCTTGGCCAGGTGAGCCACATAGAGGTTGAAAAGCAAGGGACTTAGAATGGATCCCTGAGGGACTCCCTTCTCTACCAACTGGCTGCGAGAGACCAAGGTACCTAATTGTACTGTCGAGGTTTGGTCATTTAGGTAGTTCTTAAGCCAGGCTAGGACCTTTCCCGACTCCCACCTTCCACAGTCAATGTTCCAGAATACTGTGGGAGATGGTGTCAAAAGCAGCCGATAGGTCTAGTAAAACTAGAATGGCAGACTGGCCACAGTCCTGGGAAAGCCTTAAGTTATCGACTACCTCAACCAGCGATGTTTCAGTGCTGTGGGCAGCCCTGAACCCTGATTGGGAGGGGTCTAACAGTTTGTGGTCTTCAAGATATTTTGTGAGTTGTTTGTTGACCAGGGACTCAAGTACCTTTCCAAAATAAGGAAGAAGTGAAATGGTGCGATAGTTACAGGGCTCTGTGGGGTCTGCGGAAGGCTTTTTCAGGATTGGTTTGACCCTTCCTGCTTTCCACTTTGTGGGGACTATTGCTTGATTTAGAGACATGTTAAAAAGGTCAGTGAGACTCTTTAGGAGCGCTGGGGCGATGGTGGACTTAAAACAGCCCCCGGCCCCTTAAACCCATAGTGTTATCAAGAAAAGCTTGGGAAATGTTGGATGTTGACTTTGATGGACTTAGGGGCATATTTACAAGCCCATATCGCCAAAGGACCGTCATTAAAGATTTTGTTCCTGTGGCAATAGGTGCTTCGCCTTATTTACAAGGCAGCGTTAAGCTACTTAACTTGGCTTAAAGCGGCCTTGTAAATAAGGCAGCCTTTCACGCTATGCTTAGTGTGAAAGGAGTGGGCACAGGGTGTTGCGGAGGGCGTTCCGCCGCAACCCCTATTGATTTTTACATTGTCCCCTATTTACAAGGGTGACGCAAATAGGAGGCAGTGCCAAAATGAAAACCAGGGGAAACCTGGTCTTAACATTGCGAAACTAGGAGAAATGCTTTATTTCTCCTTGTTTTTGTTGTTTCTATGTGTGCTGCATTGTTCACCACACATAGAAACAGTCAATGTAGCACACATAAAAACAGGAAAACGCCATGAATGATTGTTTATGTGCAGGAAGGTGTCCATTTCTGCACATAAACAATCATTAAAAAAATTATGATTTGCAACTTCTGTGTGCTGCACAATGCAGCACACATGGAAGTTTCAAATCGCCATTTGTGATTGTTTATGTGCAGGAAGGGACACCTTCCTGCACATAAGCAATCATTCCCTCAACGCAGGCACCCTTGCACTATGGTGCAAGGGAGCTTGCATTGGCACTAGGTAGCTTAATTTGGCGCCAGCACTAGAGAAAATGCAGGGATTTGCAGTATCTTTGTAAATACGGCTCATTGATGATTGGACCTCAGGACCCTCGACTGATGGTATTTTCGGAGTCTCTTCATCAGATATTGAGGGCCCGTGTTTCTGACTGCTCTATAGGCGAGAGTCAGTGCCTTGAATTCTATCCTCCTCTTAACGGGCAGCCAATGCAGGCTGCGTAGATGAGGGGATATATGGTGTTGCAGTGGTACATTTCTGATGAGCCTGGCAGCCACGTTCTTTATGATTTGCAGTTTCCTGATCAAGTAGGCTAGCAGGCCCAAATACAGGCTGTTGGCATAGTCCAGCTGAGACGTGATCAGAGCATGGACCACCGTTTTCCTACAATCCATGGGTAGGAAATGAAGAAATCTCCGTAAGGACTTCATTTTCCAAAAACAAGACGAGGAGACATGGCTTATCTGGGTCTTGCATGAGAGGGTTGAATCAAATTTGAACCCCAGGTTCCTAGCAGAGGAGACAGGAAGAGGGGGAGGATTAAGTTCTGACGGCCACCAGAGGTCAGTTTGTGGGGGAGATGGTTGATTAAAAAACAGAACCTCTGTTTTATCAGTGTTCAGCCTCAAGCAGTTGTCAGTCATCCAAGATGATATGTCAATCAGACACTGTTTGAAGTTGGTAAATGCTGCCTCCGAGTGATCCCTAAAAGAGAACACAAGCTGAGTGTCATCAGCATATGAGACAACCCTTACACCATGCTGCTCTATTAGTGGAGCAAGGGGAGCGAGGTAGACATTAAAAAGAGTTGGGCTCAGGGCCGAGCCCTGAGGGACTTCGCAAACCAGGGGGCGAGGGGATGAGATATGGGGGTGAAGGAGTACTTTCTGGGACCGGCCCTCAAGAAAAGAGCTGAACCAGGCTAAGGTGGTCCCCATCACTCCCAGCTGCCTGAGCCTGTCCAGAAGGATCTTATGTGACACCGTATCAAACGCTGCGGACAGGTCCAGCAGCACCAGCATTACACAGCTGCCCTTATCCATGGTCTCCCGTACTGTTTCTGCTACTTCCAGTAGGGCTGTCTCTGTGCTGTACCCTGACCTAAAGCCAGACTGGGAGTCATGGAGTAGTTTGTTAGACTCCAGGAATTCAGATAGCTGTTTCTGCACTTCCTTCTCAAGGATCTTGGCTGGTGCTGGCAGGAGGGAGATGGGCCTAAAGTTTTTCAGTTCTGCCAGATCTGCATCCTCTTTCTTGAGGATTGGCTGGACAAGTGCCGTTTTCCAAGTAGAAGGATACATGCCTGATTTCAAGGATGAATTCCAGAGCATGTTTAAAGAGGGATTAAGTAGTGGGGCCAGCAGTTTGAAAAACCTAGCCGGACAGGGATCAGCTGGAGAACCAGATTTAATTTTTTCCAGCTGAATGAGGGATGTTTCAGGGCTAAAAGGGTGAAATTCTGACCATAAACGTAGGTGGTGGGAGGTTGGCAGAGGTGCGGCTAGCGGCTCAGTCAAGGAGAATGAAGAATAGATATCTTGGATTTTCTCCTGAAAGAAGGCAGAGAGATCTTCACAAGGAGTGGCTGAAATGCTATGTTGCTTTTCATCGTCTCTGGTTTAATGAAGCCTTGGACAATCTTAAAAACCTCTTTGGTAGAATTGTCAGAGGATTTAATTTGATTAGCAACATAATCCCTAATGGACATGCGCTTTAGCCTATGAAATTGTTTTAGTGCTACTCTATATGCACTCTTGGACTCTGTGTTGTAGGTTTTCCGCCAAACCCGCTCAAGTTTCTTGCAAAGGCTTTTCTCTAGCCGAAGTTCCGGAGTAAACCAAGGGGCAGATGGTTTATTTCTAGCCAATTTCATGGTTTTCATGGGGGCTATTTTGTCAAGGGCTGACGTGACCGGAGATTAAAAGTGGCGGCATCACCGTTGGGTTCCTCTGTGAGCAGCATAGGGGTGTTTAGTAGTGCAGGGCCAATTGCTTCAGGGGTGACTTTCCTCCAATTTCTTCTATCTTCATATTTGGGTTTCACAGGGCTATTACACATGGTAGTGGTCAGGCTAAAAGGTATGAGACTGTGATCTGACCATGTAATGGGAATGGGATCCTCTATTGTTAGGGTGTGGATATTGGTAAAAATGAGGTCTAGCATATGGCCTGCCACATGGGTAGGCATAGATACCTTCTGATTAAGGTTTAACCCCTTAAGGGTGTCAGCTAGCTGGGAGGCCAGAGACCACTGATCATTGGGCCCGATTCACAGAACTAACTTAAGACAAAATCCTAAACTTACTACCATTTTGGTATTCACAGAAGGCACTTACTCATTTTGGTATTCACAGAAGGCACTTACTTACTCATTTTGAGTAACTTACTCATTCTGAGTGACTTACTCATTTTGAGTAACTTACTCATTTTGGTATTCACAGAAGGCACTTACTCATTGATGAGTAAGTGCCTTCTGTGAATACCAAAATAGTAACTTACTCATTTTGAGTAACTTACTCGCTTTGAGTAACTTACTCATTTTGGTATTCACAGAAGGCACTTACTCATCAATGAGTAAGTGCCTTCCGTGAATACCAAAATGAGTAAGTTACTCAAAATGAGTAAGTTACTCAAAATGAGTAAGTAAGTGCCTTCTGTGAATACCAAAATGAGTAAGTGCCTTCTGTGAATACCAAAATGGTAGTAAGTTTAGGATTTTGTCTTAAGTTAGTTCTGTGAATCGGGCCCAACGTCCATATGGACAGTAAAGTCACCCAAGACCGTGAAATTCGCGTGTCTTAATGAGAGATCTGCGTCCAAATCGCAGAGCTCAAATAACTCAGAGGGTTTGGAGTCAGGGGGTCTGTATACCAGCATTCCAGCAATAGAGAAGGTGGAGGAGATTTTAATACTGAAGGACATTGCTTCAATCAGCCCAATGTGTTCAATCCTTTTGTGTGATATCTCCCAGCTGTCCCTCATGATCACAGCAAGCCCACCCCCCAATCTATTGCCAGCTCGGTTAACCGTAGTTATTTTATAACCCACAGGAATGGCCAGCATTATGTCGGGGTTGGAGCTGTCTCTTAACCATGTTTCGGTAACGAATATGAGATCCCAAGAATTTGATTCCAGCATTAGCCAGACATCATCCGCGTGTTTGGGAAGGGATCTGCAGTTAATTAGGCAGGCTTTGATAGTTGGTCTGGGCATTGAGGTCCTTATTCTAGAAGGTACAGCCATATCAATGCCCTTACATGTCTTTCCCAAGATCTCTCTGTCAAACTCGAATGAGCATGACCTACAATGTGGTTCTTGGCCGGGTAACTCCCGTTCCAGTGTACAAGGATCCACCCTCTTGGGCCTGGAGCATCCTTTAGTGTCTAGCTCATAGATTTGTTTCCTGGACCAAACAGTTCTTGTAAGTGGGTTATAATGGGCAGCATAGCTGGCGCTGGACGTGAGCCAGACGTGGACGGGCGCAGACCGGCTTGCCTTTGGTGCGCCTTCGGCGCGCCAGTGGCGCGCCCGCTATGCGCTTCCGCTGGCCCATCAGCTGAAAAAAGGGAGCAGTTGAGTAGCTCCACCCCTTCCCAGCTACCAGTGGTGTCAGCTGTGTAGGAGTGTAGATGTCAGCCCCGCCCTCCACACAAACGGCACCAGCCGTGGTGGACCAGGACGAGGGGACAAAGATAGTTGGCAGAACTGAGCAAATACGCAGAAGAAAGTAAGTTTTTAAAACAATTAAAAACGTCTCACTTAAAAGCAATTTAAGAGCAGTTACAGACTCACAACATGTAGCACGAGCGGCAGCAGTGGCACTAACAGCCCCACCTCACTCCGCTGCGCGTCCGCTGGCCCATCAGCTGAGATAGGGAGCGGTCGAGTAGCTCCACCCCCTCCCAGCTACCAGTGGTGTCAGCTGTGTAGGAGTGTAGATGTCAGCCCTGCCCTCCACACAAACGGCACCAGCTGCGGTGGACCAGGACGAGGGGACAAAGATAGTTGGCAGAACTGTGCAAATATGCAGAAAAAAGTAAGTTTTTAAAACAATTAAAAACATCTGACTTAAAAGCAATTTAAGAGCAGTTACAGACTCACAACATGTAGCACGAGCGGCAGCAGTGGCATTAACAGCCCCACCTCACTCCGCGTCCGCTGGCCCAACAGCTGAAATAGGGGAGCGGTCGAGTAGCTCCGCCCCCTCCCAGCTACCAGTGATGTCAGCTGTGTAGGAGTGTAGATGTCAGCCCCGCCCTCCACACAAACAGCACCCGCCGCAGTGGACCAGGACGAGGGGACAAAGACAGTATTTACATCTAATGTTGTCCTTCATTACGTAATAGCATGTTAGCTTTCCAATATGCCATGCATTAAATGCTAGTACCATTCTACATCAGATCAGATACATTTCTCTCTATATATTTTATTCCCTACAAGGTTGTTCCATGAGAGTTCTAGCACAGATCTATTTTGGGTGCGTGATATTCCAGAACTGATTGATTTCAAGTTCAGCACCAGATTAGTGATAGTGGACACCTGGAAGGTCTCCAAAAGGCTGGATATATTGGAGTCCAGTTTTGTCTTGGTGTGGCCAGTGGCCACCAGCACCATCACAAACTTCCAAACATGAGTATGTGCAGGGATCAGAATCACAAATTACACAATAGTTCCAGCATCTTCCACAATTGTCCCAAGTGATTTTCATCAGGTCAAACCTGCCAGAAATCAGTGGGGGTAAATGCCTGGGAAAGACCAGGACATGCGGATGTTGGTGAGGAAAGCAACTGGCTGTCTGTGTTATTCCCCATTGGCATAGTAAACTTCATGATTGCAATTGTTTATCACCCTCACTCACAAATACCGATCTCCCACAAGCTACATACAAGGGCCTCAATCTCCAGCCTCCACAGGTTGTTTCATGTTAATGTAGCCGTGAGACATTCAAGCAGTGCTACAGGCCAGGTAGTGTCCCTGAATCTCACTTCTGTTCCTCAGCAATAACCCAAAGAAACATGGAGGTTAGGCAGCTGTCCATTCTCATGTCCCCTTGATCCCATCCACCCCTTCTGTTGCCCACCACATGGCATCAAGAGGTCTAGTAGCAGTGGCGCAGAGCTACCTGTAGAGAGATAGCATGCACCTGGCCTACAACAGAGCCAGAACAGACAGTGACCATGCTTTAAAGTGGTATTGCAACTATAGTGTTTTAATGCATGCTCACCATGCTTGTAATGCCGGGTCTCCATCTAACCAGTTCCTGGTGAAGATGATATGGCATGGCAGTGGCACCACCACTGGGCCGCCTCATCTTTCAGAGCTGGGGCTGAGTATCATATAAAAATCTAAGCAGATGTCCCAGGTGCACACAGGCGAAAATGAGCTTGGTTTCAGACCTTATGTTGCTGCCCATAATTAGCTGAGCCCACCCGCTGCTGGTTCCTCTTGCACTGCGACACACAGATCTTTAGGATTCGCAGCTACGCAGAGAGCAGGGACAGGTGTGGCGCGGCGGCCAAAGCGGCTCACTCCAGAGTGCTGGGCTCACGGTTCGATCCCCGACACCGGCGGCATCTCAGCTCAGCATGATGTGATTCTGGGTAATAGCTGACTTAATCTCCCCGACAGCCATCAGCACCTTGAAGCCATTAAGAGGTTGGTATGTTCGCGCTTTACAAATTGGCATTATCTTATCTTTAGCAAGTTATGGGAAAGCTTGGCTCTGTGCAGTGCTGTTAGTGCTGTGAAAAGTGTCAGTCAGACTCTCAGCCCCAGCGCAGCAGTGTGCTGCGGCGCGAAGCGGAACTTCGGCTAGAGAAAAGCCTTTGCAAGAAACTTGAGCGGGTTTGGCGGAAAACCTACAACACAGAGTCCAAGAGTGCATATAGAGTAGCACTAAAACAATTTCATAGGCTAAAGCGCATGTCCATTAGGGATTATGTTGCTAATCAAATTAAATCCTCTGACAATTCTACCAAAGAGGTTTTTAAGATTGTCCAAGGCTTCATTAAACCAGGGACGATGAAAAGCAACATAGCATTTCAGCCCTCTGTACGTCACTGCTTCAACTACTTACCATCATTTCCATCGCTGTCAGTCCTTCCCTCGCTTTAATTCTTTATGACATGAGCGGCAGTCCTCCCTCATCAGATAATCAGCACACACCTTTTTCCAAATAAACGTCCCCTTCCCACCATTCCAGTTCTGCTTTGTACCAAACCACAGACCAAACCAGTTGGCTTGGGAATAAAGGGGCGGGAGGGATAGAAGTAATTAATTAAAGTGAAGGAAGGACTCAAAGTAAAGCGATTACTGTTAAGTATTACGGCCAGGTTCAACTCTCTTAAATTCATTACAACATGAGCGATATCCAAGCAATACCAGGACAAGTGCAATTGAATGCTCAGGACTTTTAATTCACATGGTCTTCCTCATAATTCATTCCGTAGATGGAAATTCTTTGGAATCAAAAACTTTATTTAAATCCAATTCATACATCATCCTATGATGCTTTATTAAAGGTAGAGGGGTTTGCTCAAGCCACTGCCCTGCATCTCTCTGGTATGGAAGCTCCCTGAACACCTATTAGAGAAACCAAAATCTCTTTAGTTGATGTGCCCTGAACTCCTAGGGGACAAGGAAATCCCACTGCCCTGTTTGCTAAGGTGATCAAAGACCTAATCCATCTGCTAAGGTTCTGTACTCCCCTTTTTGCTGTTCCAAAATTTACAAACAATGAAGAGGAAACTCTGAAATCTGAAACCCTGTCTAGATGAATAAGAGCTGCCCTTCTCACCACCAAGGTGTGCAATCTCATTTGTTCCGAATCAGCAGGGAAAGTAAAAAAAAATACTGGAAGAACTGCCTCCTGCTCTTTTTGAAAGAAAGAATTTATTTTGGAAAAAATGAGAGTCCCAGCTGTAGGTGATCCTGTTTTTAAGCACTCTAACAAATGGGTGCTTACAGAACAAAGATCCCAATTGAGGCAGAAGATATCACAATCAGAGAAAAAATGTATTTCTTAAATACACTGGCTTTATTTGCTCAAATGGTGGATCATTAAGAGCGTCTAAAACTAAACGTACATCCCAGGAAGGAAACAAAAGTTCTGCAGGAGGTATAATATTATTTTATCCCATTAAAAATCACTGGATTAATCCCTGCTCATTGGATAAGTTATCTCAAGAACCTCATAATGCTCTTATGACTGCCCACTGGATATTTAATTTTGAAACTTGTAGTCCCAACGTAAACTCATCCTGAAGAAGAAAAGATTTGGACTATGCCTGCCTCCTGAGGATCTAGTTCCTTTGAAGTACACGCCTGCTGGAATTACTCCAATGCATGAAGTATGAGTTAAGTGTAGATGCCCTCCCGGCATAGTGAGCAGTACACGCCTTCTTAATCCTACCCTTTCAACCTCTAAGCCGTCAGCTTAAGCCTTGCTATGGTGTTAAGGTGGAGCGGAGAAAAGGCTATCACAGAAGGGAAAACTGCAAGTAACCTCTTCTCACAGGTTCTTATTGATATCAGGAGAGGATGCCAACAAGAGCAGCAGCCATGCCAGAACAATCAGCATCATTGAAGCCTTCCCCTCTCTCACCCTGATCAAGAACGTGAGTATATCATGGATGCATAAATCAGATTTCTGGGCCAATGGCAAGTGAGAATATCCCCTCCTAACCCACCTTTTCCAATACCTTTGCACAGCACTTTTTTAGAAGGGAGTTCACAGGGACAGCAAACAGACCCATTTCTGGCTGTCTCCACATTTGATGAATCTGAGTATACACTTTGGAAGATCAGATAACCCTGCTTAAATTGTTTGCTATTTATTTCAACACACCCTTGAATGTGTATCGCTGAAACTATCCCCACAAACTGCTCAGCCCAGCTGAATATTTTTCTGAAGTCCTGGACAGGAAGACCAATCTTGTGCCCCCCACCCTCTGTCTTTTGATATATGTCTGCCATGATTACTATTGACCTGCCCATTAACAGAGGGGAGAAGGTCAAAATGACTAGGCAAATTGTCTCCAAACCCCTACAGTTGGAATTTATCCAAATGCCCCAGGCACTAAGCTGGCACCTCTTGTTATGATTTTACAAGCCAGTAAAACAGCTTTTGAGAGTCCAGCCACCACTGTAGCTCCTGAATCAGTTCCTGAGATAAGGGTATCTAGAGTGTGAGGTCCAGAGATGACTGATTCCGGTGAGCAAGGATGTGTCTCATCACCTTGTTGAGGTGAAATCTGGTCCAAGAGACAAGAAAAAGTATCATAGCTAGCTCCCCCTGAACCTGTAACCAGTCTGCTACAGTAGGAGGACTGAGAGGGAGAATTTTCCTTATTTGAGTGTGTATCTTGTCACCAACCCCATATCTGAGCAAAACCTCCCCCATGTGAAGACCTGATTCTGTTAGGGAAAAAACTGAGACTTTTCTAGGTATACTGAAAAGCACTGTTCTCTTAAAATCAATATAACTCTCTCGCTGTATGAGCTATTGTCCTGATCCTTTGACAAAAAATAAACCAGCAAGTCACTGAGGTAGTGTTGTACAAAGATCCCCTCTTGATGAAATCAATCAATAAGCATTTGTAGAGCGCGGCACTGTCACCCCTGGGAGTATCTGGGCGCTGGGGTACGAGGTCTCAGTCAAAAAGCCAGGTCTTGAGGAAACCACGGGAAGAAGCGAGCAGAAAGCGAGCAGAAAAGGCAAAACAAATGGCTGCAAGACGAGCAGAAAAGGTAAAACAGAGGGCAGGAAAACAAGCAGAAAAGGACATTGATACAGAAAAACGAGCAGAAAAGGCAAAACAGAGGGCAGAAAAACAAGCAGAAAAAGTCAAAATAGAGGGCAGAAAAACAAGCAGAAAAAGGCAATACAGAGGGCAATGAAGTAATGCTACTAAAGCCGCCAAGACCGTGGTAAAGACCCATAAAGCAGACTTCAGCCCGAAAGGGAGGACTCTAATTTGGAAGTGAAGATCGTCTATTGTGAAGCGCACATATCTCTGGTGTGTCACATGAATAGAGATGTGTAAGTAGGTGCTTGTGCTTTGCCTAAGGAGGGATGTTTAATAGAGGTTCTGAATGTTGATCATGGTTGAGGAAGTCTCTCTCAGAAATCATCAAAATGATCTTCTGTAGTGTAACCATCCCCAAGAGAATTATCTTCACACGAGAATTGACCCTTTTGAGATCCAGCACTGGCCTGTAGTCTCGTGAAGCTTTTTGACCGAGAAAGAATAATAAATACGCACCACTTCCTATTTACTAACAGGAATCAGAACTATGTTCCACAATGTTTGAATTCCTTCCTGAAGAGCTCACTTTTTGATAGGATTCTTGGGAAAGAGAGTACAAATGACTCTTGAATCTGGAGGACGAGCATCGAAGTCTAATTGATAGCCTTTTAATGTTCAAGACCCAACGGATGGAGATTTTTCTCTGCCATACTGCCTGAAAGCTCATGACTCTTCCTCCTACTACCTTTGGAGAGGATGGTAATCATTAGTAGTAAGGACTTCCACATAGAATTTCCTGGTGGGGTTGCATAGTCCAGAATTCTTGATTAATTTTTAGGCTGAAACTTTTCCTGCATGCAGTGTAAGATTTAGAGTCCTTCTTGGGAGGGTCCTAGTAATCATGGCCCAAGTTTTAAAGGCTCAAGATGTCTGACTCTTGTAGGGTAAGGTATGTTTGCAGTCTTTGAAAGACTTAGTGATCAAGGAGTCTAGTTTGTCTCAAAAAGATTTTCTGCCTTCGAACGGGAAATTAAACAAGGTACGTTTCTCTGAAAATTTGCTTTCCATTCCTTCATCTATACATTTCTTTAGGCTGGCACTGAAGCCCCAAATGCAACAAATGGAGATATTAAAACATCAACTGTTAGACTTGGCATCTATTGGCGTGTTTCCCCTGACTTTTTGCTTTCTGACCTCCTGGTTTTGACCCTGTTTTTGCTGGTGTAATGATTCTGCGCACTTTCCTCACTGCTGTCCAGTAGGAAAGTGCAAGTGCTCCTGAATAAAATGTGTTATGGATTGGTGTTTCCATGATTGGCCTATTTGATTTATGTGTCAGTCCCTTGTAAAGTGCACTGAGAGTGCCAGGGCCTATAGATCAAATGCTGTTGGTGGGCTGCAGCACTGGATTGTGCCACCCACGCAAACAGCCTGTAAAGTGTAACTCTGGCCTGCCATTGCAGAGCCTGTGTGCAGCCTGGGGCTGCCATGTCGACTTGGCAAGTGCACACACTTGCAAGTCCCTAAACCTTCCCTTTTCTACATGTTAGTCACCCCTAAGGTAGGCCCAGGGTACCCCTGTGGGCAGGGTGCATTGTATGTGAAAGGTAGGACATGCCCTGGTGTGTGTGGCATGTCCTGATAGTGAATTACAGCCTACTTCGTTTTTCACTATTGCAAGGCTACCTGTTCCCCATAGGCCAGAATGGGCAGTTGGATTATTACATCCTATGATCCTAACTGACCCAGGGAACATGGTAGAAATTCGAGTTTAGTATGCCTGAACTCAGGATGATAAAATGCATCTTTTAGTGAAGTTGGTTTTAACATTCTGTGTTTGAAAATACCACTTTTAGAAAGTAGGTATTTTCTTGTCTAAGGATCCAAGCCTGCCTCTGCTAGGTTGTGTATTCCTTGTCTGGAGTGTGAGTGACAGGGGCTGGGGGATTCCAGGAGACAGGGTGAGTCAGCACAGAGCTGAATAGCAAGATCTACATGTAGATGGGTGGGAGGAGTTGCACCTGGGACCTGAATAGGGCTGTGCCTTCCCTCCACAATGTTGGCTCCACCTCCTGTGGTGTGTCTGATGTCCCTGGCCTACACTGCAAAAGGAAAGAAGGAGACTTGTCAACAAAGTGCTCCAGGACTGACCAGAACTGGTTTGGACTAGGCAAAGGCCTCTCTGCCTTCAGAGAACAAAGAGAAATTGAGGATAAAAAGGGGGACCCAAACCCCAGAACTTTAGATCTCGCTGGAATCAAGGAACCTGCCAAGACGTAGAGCTGGAAGAGCTGCCAGGAGTAGTACTGCCCCTTTGCTGTGTTGTTGCTTTGTTGGGTTGGCCTGCAGCTGCTGCTTCTGCCTTGGGCAGTGAAAGGACTGGACTGAACTTTCTCTACTTGTGCTGAGTATCTCCAAGGGCCTGAACCGAGCTGGCCTCCTGTTAAGAAGTCTCAGGGACTGCAAAGACTTCAACAACCTCTGGGTACCGCTCCTGGAACTGCTGTTTCAGTTGCCACAGAGAAGAGGGAACCGCGACCGACTCTGTCAACCGACTCCGTCGCTGGCCTTGTGTCCCGAAGGCACCGCAAGCCGCACCGACTCGCCCTGCACCGTAAGCCTTGGTCTCACCGACTCCGTCACCGAGCCGCTGCCTGCACCGCATCGAGAGACACCGCGACCTGCATTGCCTCGCTTCACCTCGCTGGCCTGGGCTCACCGACACGGTCGCTGCTGGCTCGACACCCGTGACCGACTCGTCACGCACAGCTGTCCGGCTCGGCCAGCGCCAATTCCCGCCAACCGGCTCTGTCGCTCGCATCGCAACTTGCCAGCACCGCATCGAGCACCGACTCGCCCTGCACCGCAAGCCTTTGTCTCACCGACGCCGTCTGCACGATCGTCACCGAGCCGCTGCTCGCACCGCATCGAGGGACACCGCACCTTGCACCGCCTCCACCTTGCACCGTGACCGTGACGAACGCCACAACCGGCTCTGTCACCCGCACCGCAACCTGCCAGCACCCTATCGAGCATCGACTCGCCCTGCACCGCCTTCCTTGGTCTCACCGACGCCGTCTGCGCGATCGTCACCGAGCCGCTGCTCGCACCGCATCGAGGGACACCGCACCTTGCACCGCTTCCATTTTGCATCGCGACCACGACGGATGCCAAGACCGACTCGCACGCCTGTGTGAGCCGCACAAAGAAAGGTACTGTGAACGAATCTGTCCCGCTGTTGCTGGCCCGTACCAACGCGGTCAGCGGGAACTGCGAGACTCTGTTGTTTTCAGCATCGCGGTAGGCTCGGACCGAGCTACCGACTCGTACGAACTGTGTTTTTCAACGTATTTTGCAACTTAAAGACATTTTGAGAAGTAACTATTTTTGAAGTACTGTATAGTGGATTTTTATCGTATTTGGTCTTGTTTTAAGTATATAAAAATAGTGGATATTTTTCTAAACTGGTGTGGTGTGCGTTTGTAGTGCTTACATTGTATTACTGTTGGTTTTGTGCAAATGCTTTACACACTGCCTCTATAATAAACCTGACTGCTCGTGCCAAGCTACCAAGGGGGTGAGCAGGGGTTATTTTAGGAGTGTAACTCCCTTATCCTGACTAGGAAGAAGGGTCCCTACTTGGACAAAGGTGCAAGCCCGTGCCAACTAGAGACCCCCATTTCTAACATCAACCAAGACTTTTGCCTCCTATTTCATCTGTATCAGGAGATTGGAGCAATCTGATCCCTCCTGGATTGACATGGCTAAAAGTTCAAAATATTTAAACAGATGTTGAGAGACATAAGCTTCATAAGTACCAGCCTGGATTACTAGATTGTTTTCTACAAAGGATCTCTTTAAACCACTTTCCATTTTTTTGTCCACCTCATCTAAAGGGGAATAATATTTTGACAGAAGTACGGCTCACTTTCGAATCCTGCAGGGAGTAAATCTTCTGGAGAAATCTAGGAATGGTGGAATGCTTTACCTCCTTCCATTGTCTGATAATCAAGTCTTTAATCTTCTCAAGTCTTGACAAAGCAATTAAAGGCTGTCTGTCATATTGTGGAAAAGCCCCTTTTTCAATCTTACATGTTGCAATATTTGTGGCATTTCTTCCCTTCTTACATGTTTGTCAAAAGAAAATGTACTTGGGGCATCTGAATCTGATTCAGAAGAAGGGTCCAAACATGTATTGCCATCAGATTTCCTGAACTGGGTCTTTCTCCCTTTGTTAATAGTCTTTGTTGCTATGGATTTAGCAACTTTTACATCAATCATCTCCTGAACGTCTGAGGCAGACATAATGGCTGGACTGCTGGGGGATAAGGAACGGTGATCCCTGGATCTGCACCTTTTTTGCTGGTCACCCTCTTCATCTGAGATGGCAGATAGAGATTATTAGAAATGGGGGTCTCTAGTTGGCAATGTTTGCACCGTTGTCCAAGTAGGGACCCTTCTTCCTAGTCAGGGTAAGGGGGATACACTTCTAAAATAACCCCTGCTCACCCCCTTGGTAGCTTGGCACGAGCAGACAGGCTTATCTCAGAGGCAGTGTGTAAAGCATTTGTGCACACATACAGTAATACAGTGAAAACACTACAAATGGACACCACACCAGTTTAGAAAAATAGGTAATCATTATCTAATCCAAACAAGACCAACCAAAACATCAAAAATCAACAATACAGTAATCAAGATATGACTTTCAAAAGGTAGAAACAGTTCTGTTCAAAGCAAATTGCAGATGGGACACTTTCAGCACAAAGTACCTTAGATGCGTCAAAATCACAGAAAAAAACAGCTGCAGGGAAGGTGATGTGTCATTTCCTTACATGCAGTGAAGGTGATGCGTCAGTTCCTTACTCCAGGGGAGATCATGCGTCGGTTCCTTACCATGCAGGCGAGGTGATGCGTTGGTTCCTTACTGAAGGGGAGGTGATGGTTCGGTTTCTTACTGTGCTGGGAGGTGATGCGTCGGTTTCTTACTGCGGCCCCAGCGTTGATGTCGACTTGGCGCCCTGGTGCGATGCATGAGGATCGGGGACGCGTCTGTTCTTGATGCAGCTGCGGCAACGGTGCTGCGTTGATTTCTTCAGCCACGGTCCAACAATACATTGGTCTTTGCAGCCGCACAGCAGGGCCTGCGTTGGAATCGGTGCGGTGATCTCGGCCTTCGTAGATCGGTGCACTCGATGTGGCATGTGGCAATTTCTCAACCGTGGGCAGGCGCTGCGTCTATTTCTTCAGCGATGCATTGTAAACAGGTACGGATGCATCACGTTTCTCCTCGTTATTTTTCCAGCTCCAAACAGCAGAAACAACCTAAACAGGCCCAGAACAGCAGCAGGCACCTCTTGGCAGGTCAGAACTCTCATGCAAGGCAGACAGGGCCTATTGAGGTGCAAGGGAAATCTCCTCCCACCACTCTAAGTGCAGACTAGGCCTAATCAGGTGCTAGTGAGAACTCCTCCCCCTGCTCTGAATGCAGCCCAGGTCTATTCAGCCCAGCCCTGACTCATTCAGGAAAGGCAGGACACACATCAACCCTCCACCCCCGGTGGCTGTCTGAGAAAATGCACATTCCCAGCCCCTGTCAGTCAATACACAAACCAGCAGAGGTACACAGGATGGCTAAGCAAGAAAATACCCACTTTCTAAAGTGGTATTTTCAAACACACAATATAAAAATAATCTTTGCTAAAAGATGAATTTTTATATTCAGTTATACTAAACTCCATCTTTTGATCTTGTCACAATGCAAAGTTATATTTATAAGGTGTTATAAATAAACTCCAATTCTATCCTATGGGACAGATAGCCTCTCAATAATGAAAAAATGAAATTTAGAGTATTTCTCTATCAGCACATGCAACACACATCAGGGCATGTCCCACCTTTCACAAACACTGCACCCTGCCCACAGGGGTACCTTGGGCCTACCTTAGGGGTGAATCACATGTAAGAAAATGGAAGGTTAGAGGGTTGACATGGCAGTACCAAACTGCGTACAGACACTGCAGTGGCAGGTCTGAGTTACATTTGAAGGCTGCTCATGTGGAAGACACAATTAGTGCTGCAGGCCGACTGGCAGCATTTGATTTACAGGCCCTGGGCACCCAGTGCACTGTACTAGGGACTTACCAGTAAATCAAACATGCCAATCATGGAATCACCAATCCATCATAACAATTTACAGGGAAAGCATATGCACTTTAGCACTGATCAGCAGTGGTAAAGTTCCCAGGGTCATAAAACCAACAAAACAGGTCCAAAACAGAAGGCCAAAAAGCAACAGAGATATTTCCTTTTCACATTCCTTTTGCACTTGGTACTGCCATCTTTACAACATCAGACAACTACCAGGTGTACTGAGGCCTTTAAATAATATAGAAGACTCTATACATTGACCAATCCAACTAAAAGGTCAACAATTATACCAACTAATCAGGATAGACATGTGCCAGTTCCTCCAGGCCACACCCACCTCCCAAGGGTCTGACTAATCACTTAACATAAACGTGATTAAGAATGCATCTCCAAAGAAAGATATCACCCCTTCCTTGGGTGCTTATGTAATTTGTCGTGGCAGATTCCTCTTTCAGGCACACTGCGGCTAGCAGGCACTGGCAGACTCCTGTGGTTTAATAGCCCGCTAAACAGTGTCCTGACTGGCTTTGCACTCACAGTTCACTGCTGCTAGTGCTCATGAGCAGTCTGTAAGGGCCATGACACCTCTGGATGGTCAGCCAGCTCCGCAGTGCTGACTTCTCCAATTAACCCAGGAACATTTTAAGGATTTTGGGGGTCCGCGTTCAGAACAGGTTTGATTTTATGATCCAATTTCAGTTGTTTCATGCCCTCTGTATCCAGGTTACTGACAGTGCATAGGCACACCGGTCCAAATTCTAAATGTGTTTCCATCTAATAATCAGGGATAGTGTCTTGCTTTCAATGTTGTAACACAGCAGCAGATCACTAATATTACCACAAATCATCTCTGTGACACCCTCCTATTTCGCATAAGTAACGTCCTGTTTTGATCTATAAAAAAACTATTTTATGGATGTTTCATGAAACATAAAACACATTTCTCTACAAAACATTTATAATAGACTCACACACATCACCCACATTAAAAATAAATTAAAGGAACGGTATTTAAAACAATCTGTTTAAGAATTATTCAAGGCAATCAGGGCAAGACTTAACAGAACAGTGCTGGCTCTATCAGGGGGCCCCCTGAAAGGTTGGAGCCCTGGGCCAGCGCCCACTTTGCCCATGCTTTAAAATGTATCTGAATTAATCAAGACGTATGTTCTTGCAGTCGATGCCTTGCATGCTAATGACTAGGTCTGTTCAAGAGAAAACAAAACAGGGTGTGGCCCCCCGCTTTCCTTTGGAAAAAGGAGTGAGCTGGTTGGTGGTGCCTGGGCAGGCAGGTTTGTCTCTCATGTCATAATGAAATTAAACGAGCGGGGCGAGCAGATGATCCCAAGTAATAACCATGGTGGACAGAGACGCTTGCTAAGGGTTGTACAATGGTACAATGCAGGCAATTACTTTGCATGCCTTTGCCACACATTTTTTATTGCGCATGTTTTTATCGCGAATATGCATTTACAACGCATGCCAATACTAAGCATTGTTGTTAGATTTAAAAACAATGTATTTGTGGGGGGAGACCCCCACCCCGCCAACTTACCTTAAATGCGTGGTATTGGCATGCGTTGTAAATGCATATTCGCAGTAAAAATATGCGTGCTGAAAAATGAGTGGTAACAGGGAAAACGAGGTAAAAACCTTGTTGTAAAGGCTGTTTCCCCTCGCTAAGCAGCTAAATAGCCGAAGCACAGAGAGACGAATCTGGGTGTGTCACCTTACATCAGAGTGTTTTTGTGTATCAATTATTCAAAACGTAAAGGCCTGAGGACAAACACTATTTAAACGATGGAGGGGGTGATGAGTCCCGTTTCCTCTCAGCTCATCTCCCCCCAGAGTAAATGAAATGAATTTGTGTATATATTAGGATGTCCTGTATTCAGCTTGACAGAAGCACAGAGGCACGCACACGTTGTAATAACAAGTGTGCTTCTTTAATTCTATCTGATCCAATTTTAAAGCACGCGTTCTGCAGATTTAAGATTTTTGTTAGTATTTTCTTTTCACTTAGTGGGGCTGCTGGAAGCTCCTTTTATTTACTGAACTGTATTTCAGTTTCATAGTTCTTATAACATGTGAGAAACTACAAATCTCAAGTAGAGGAGTTGGCCTAGCGGCTAGGGCGGTCGACCTTGAATCTGGGGAACTGGGTTCGAGTCTCGGCAATGACGCTGAACATCCTGTGATTCTGGGCAAATCACTTAATCTCCCTGTGCTTAATGTAATGCAACTGGTGCTATGTAAAGCGCTCTGATACCCGATTCAGGTCAAGTCTGCGCTATATAAAACTCTGTAAAAAAAAAAAGTCTTTGAAACCGTCACTAAGGCAGACATCATATTCATATGCGGTATATGTCAGTACATTGAAATCTTTCTAAAATGTCTGATTGAACCAGTTGAAATTTCAAACATTAGCATATTCCTGCCCACCACCGCTGCATTAGGTATATAAACAATAGTTGGAGAGAGATGATAAACTCCTCAAGAGCTAAATGAAGCTATCCACCAAGGTGAACGGGTAACTTTTGCGGGGTCTTACAAGTTGTTAGCATTTGACATGCAGCAGTGTTTGTAACTTTGATCAGATTTAACTTAGTAGCGATTATTTTTGGCGAAATCAACAGAACTCTTTGCAGTTGAGGGGTTGCAGCAAATACGGTAAGTCCAAATTATATATTTACATCAGAGGAACCTGTTTACAAAGACCGTCCTCACAAAAAAGTTATTGTTAAGTAATCCATACATACCTGCGTGGCACAGGCAAGCACATAGGCCTATAACCAAAAACACAACCGCAGCCAGCCAGTTCTAAATGCCTATAACTTTTTCAGATGGACAACAACTTCAAATTTACGATACTGTTAGAACTGGGTGTCTCTAGTTGGCAGAGGTAGGTACCTTTGTCCAAATAGGGACCCTTGCTTCTAGTCAGGGTAAGGGGATTCACACTTTAGATAACCCCTGCTCACCCCCTTGGTAGCTTGGCACGAGCAGACAGGCTTATCCCAAAGGCAATGTGTAAAGTATTTGTACCAACACTCACAGTAATATAGTGAAAACACCACAAATGGACTCCACACCAGTTTAGAAAAATAATATATCTTTACTAAACTTAAACAAGACCAAAACGACAAAAATACAACATACAAAACTCAGTAGAATGTCTTTAAAAAGGGTTGTTGCAAAAATAAACTTGTAGATCTCAAGTGCGACACTTTCAGTCTCAAAGTACCTGGGCTGCGTAACGCAAAACAAGCAAAAAGGGGCGCAGTGAAGGCGATGCGTCGGTTCTTCCTGCGCTCCGGTTCCGGTGCGACAAAATGGCGCCTTGATGCGTTGCGCTGATCCGGTGCCATGCGATGCGATGAAATGGCGTCTTTGTTGCGATGCGACACTGTAGATGGGATGCGTGCACGCCCGACGGCCGTGCGGCGAACTCTGTGATTTTCGGAGTTGCGACAGGCCCTGCGACACGTTTCTCCGGTGTTGCGACGACACCCTCGGCGACACGCTTTTACGGTGATGCGGCGGTACACTTCCTCAGCGATGTGACGGCCCTGCGACACGCTTCTCCGGTGATGCGACGACACCCTCGGTGACGGCGACACGCTTCTCCGGTGTTGCGGCGGCGAACAGCGGCAGCGGTGACACGCTTCTCGATGATGCGACAGCGGCTGCTGCGGCGGCGTCACGCTTCTCTCGTTGCGTCGCGCTTCCAGCTCCCAAAAGCAAGAGAGGCCTCACAGACAGTTACAGGCCCTCTTTGCAGACTGGAACTCCCAGCAAGGAAGTTCAGGGAGGCTGGGGGTGAAGTCCTTTTGTGCCTGGGACTTCAGAAACAGGAGGCCAGCTCTTCTCAGGCCCTTGGAGACTCTTCTTCAGATGGACACAGCACTCAGCAAAGTCCTTTTTCAAGCAGGGGGACACAGCACACAGCAAAGTCCCTTTAGATCTCTCCTCAGTGGAAACAGCAAACTGCAGGCCAACCCCAGACACACAGCAAGGGCAGTACTTCTCCTCAGTCTCTTCAGCTGATCTTCTTTGGCAGGGATTCCTCTTGATTCCAAAAGTAGTCTAAAATTCAGGGGTTTCAGCTCTAGTATTTATACCCCAAAAGTCTTTGTTCTCTATGTGTGAGGGGTCCTGGACCCAGTCCAAACCAGTTCATGGTGCACTCTGCCAGGGCACCTCTCCTTCCTTTGTGAGTGTGGGCCAGGGTCATCAGACACACCGCAGGCGGTGGAGCCAGCATTGTGGAAGGCAGGCACAGCCCTATTCAGACCCAGGTGCCACTCCTCCCACCACTCTACATGTAGATAGGTCTATTCAGCCTAGTGCTGACTCACCCAACCTCCTGCAGCCACCCCCAGCCCCTGTCACTCACAAACCAGACGGTCAATTCACAAACAGGCAGAGGCACACAGAAAGGTTGAACAAGAAAATAGCCACTTTCTAAAAGTGCCATTTCCAAACTTAGAATTTAAAAACCATCTTCACTAAAAGATGTGTAATTAAATTCTGAGTTCAGGGGTACCAGATTCCAACTTTCTATCTTGCTGCTATGGGAAGATATGCAGGTAACCATGGTACAAAGCATTCCCCATGTTAACCTATGGGCAGGATAGCCTTTCAATAGTGAAAAACGAAATTGGCAGTATTTCACTATCAGGACATGTTACCCACACTAGTACATGTCCTACCTTTCACATACACTGCACCCTGCCCAGGGGGGTACCTTGGGCCTACCATAGCGGGGTCCAATGTGTAAGAAAATGGAAGGGTTAGGCCTGGTAAGTGTGTACACTGGCCAGGACAACATGGCAGTTTACAAACTGCGCACAGGCACTGCAGTGGCAGGCCTGAGACACCATCTTAGGGCTACTGCTGTGGGTGGCACAATCAGTGCTGCAGGCCCACTTGTAGCATTTGAATCACCAGCCCTGGCACACTCAGTGCACTTTACAAGGGACTTATTGGCAAAGCAAATATACCAATCATGGATAGCCAATCACAATAACAATTTAACCAGGGAGCACTTGCACTTTGGCACTGATCAGCAGTGGCAAAGTGCCCAAAGCATCTAAACCAGCAAAAACGAATTACAGCACAGTGTCAAAAATACAGGAGGTAGAGGCAAAAAGTCAGGGGAAACCACGCCAAGGATGCCAGGTCTAACAGATACACATACAAATGTGGTGGTTACTTACAAAAGCAAGCATTGTCAAAGCCAATGGGTCAGGGTTTACTGTGACCACAGGAATGCAGAATTTATATTTCAATGGGATAGAAAGTTACTGCAATAGATCTATTAGTTTTGACAACGGTTTGTATCGCAATGATGGTGGTATCACTGTTTGTTGTATTGGTGGCTGGTATGAATGAAGGTATTAGTAGTGGTGTGACATTGGTGGTGGAAATGGTATTGTGATAGCTTTAGTGATTTTTGCATTAGTGGTTGTCCAAGCTAGGTTATTTCCAATCTCTTGTTTACACTACTGTATATTAAAAATAAAGACATTGGGCCTTATTTATGAGGCCTTGTGACACTTTTGAGCCTCTGGTGCGTCAGTTTTTGTGACACAATGGCTTTGTAAAAAATGCACCATTTTGCGCCCTATTTACAAAGTGACGCATCTAGGCAGACACGTCACTTAGTAAACCCTGTGCCACATTATACCTGCACCAGGTATAATGTATGCAGGGTGTGCGTTTCCCCACAAAAAGCCTCGTAGAAGTGACGCATTGAAATTTATGGGATTTCAGTGCGCCACTTCTAGGACGCCATTGCGTCAATATCTTACGCCTGCCTCACAGCAGGCGTAAGACTGACGCAGTGCTATATTCATAGCCCTCCCCCTGCATTACTGGAGTTGCGTCACGCTTCCGATACAACTCCAGCAACCTGCAGTTTTGCGCCGACAGATACGTCAGTAATACTGACGTATCTGTCATTCCTTGCGACATGATGCGTCATACAGTAAATATGATGCATCAATGATGTCACAAGGAGGGCGCAATGAAAACTGTTGCATCGCTGTTTTCATGCGGCGATGCAACAGTTTTCATAAATAAGACCCACAGTGTGTAAATTCCAATTTTTATACAAGACATCTTTCTTAGGATCATCAGAACGAATGTTTGTGCCTTTCTAGTTCTTCCCACCATCATAGGTTATCTAAGGTGAACTGTAAGTTCCTCAATTATTATACTATAAAATGGTTGCCATTTATGGGGCTGATTACAATGCCGGATGGACCCGAGTCCATCCGGCATCGTTCTGGAACTGGAACTGAACGGCCTCCAGTCGTCGGTTCCAGCCCAGGAATTAGGATGCGACCGAACCCTGTTTGGTCGCAATACTATTCTTTGCTATGAGTGCATGCATTCTGAACGAAATGCATGCTCTCATAGCAAAATGCTAAGGTGCAATTCATGCCTGCACCCCGGGAGAGGCACCTCAAGGTGCCTGCCACCGGGTGCAGGGATCAATGGGGGGGGCATTACGGTGCCCCCTATGCCGCCATTCAGCGGCCTTGCACCCATGGGGGCCCTGCTGGGGGCCCACAAAACTGTTTGCCAATGCCTTTTTGTGCCGGAGAGGCAGGCACAAAAAGGCAGTGAGAAACTGCCATCGTAATCCCTCTGCCGGAAAGAGGCGGCCAGGGGATTACTATGGGCCTTCTGAATGGCGGACGGGCTCTCCGAGCCCGTCGTAAGTCATTCGGAAGAAAGATTCGGATTCCCTTCCGACCGAGCCCATCGAAATGGCTCGGTCGGAAGGGAATCCCAATCAGTGATTATGATGCGGGCAGGAGGGCTCCGACCGATGGTCAGAGCCCTTCCTGCCCGCATCGTAATTGGGCCCTATGTCTATGTTGAGAAAATGTGTTGTAAAATTCACCATTTCACCCATTTTGTTTGGGCATTAGAGGTTACCCCCTAGACCTCCATGTGGGCTAAGAGCTAATAACTCAATCCATGCAGTAGGAGGGTTAGTATGACTAAATGTGTTAGGGTTGCTTTTTTTCCCTTGATGGGTCCAATAAAACTACCTTTGTCATTTAGAATCCAGACCAACTTGAAAGTGGCAACTCAAATTGAAATTTGTGGATCCCTGTGTGTCCTATAAGGTCCCTCCGGTGGGCCAGTGGTACCCCAAACATTTCTAATGTTGTTCCCCTCTGGTTCAACCTAACAATTTTCCATTTTTAAAGATATCTGAATCGATTAAAGCTCTGTTTGTTGCTTAGGTAACAACTATTCAAAGATAAAACAAAAAGTCAACCATAACACATGAAACTGATATGTCCTCATCCTTTTTCATATCAGTATTTATATTTGAATGTACAAAGCACAGGACGTTTGTCTGTCTTGCAAAACGGTGGACTTTATTTCATTGCAAATGCCATAAGTCATAAGAACTATTTAGCTTTGAAACTTCTACTCAAATATGGCTGCAATGTGAGAAATACGTAGAAATGAATACAAGGACCATTACGGAACAAATGATGCCAACAAGCAAGTAATAAAAAATAAACTCTGACGGACCATGAATGGGCTATAGTGAGTTTTTACTTTGATCAGAATTTTATGAATGGATACTATTTTGCACAAGAATTCACCTCCCTTTTTAGGTTTTGATTGCACAGCGCTTGCACTGTGGTTGTGAAATCTCTTGTATTTAATATATCTTAAAAGGGGGCTCTTATCTGTTCCCATTGCTGAATTACTGTGTTCATTCCTTTTGTGTGGAACTTTATTTTTTAAACTTCCCCTAGCTGCA
Organism: Calotriton arnoldi; assembly: GCA_963921515.1. NCBI lineage: Eukaryota > Metazoa > Chordata > Amphibia > Caudata > Salamandridae > Calotriton > Calotriton arnoldi. The sequence continues at coordinate 259,880 of CAWUFW010013051.1, forward strand.
CGCATTACGATGCCTCTACTAAAGCTGTTCACACTGTTTAAGCCCCATTCACTGTCAAGATAAGATCTCTCCCCAAGGAAAAGGCAGACAGTTTCTAACAGGACGCTGGAATGCTTGCTTTTTATTACTTTGTTGTGTAACACAGATGCTTTAGCCTTATAATGTATGTGACATTTCATATCCAAGCTTCAGTGCCTTTCTTTGCACTTTGTAGGCATTATCCGATTGATTTTTTCAACGTAATCTATTTGGTCATTATGATCAAATTGTAAATGTTGTAATAAACATTGTGCGCTAAAAATAAAGTTAATATACAAGAGCTGTGCTATATATTTTACTACTAAACAGGCAGCCACAAGTGCAGTTACCATGCAGAAAACAGGATCATGATTTGAATAGTGCAGCATATGCAGTGGCACCGGGCCAAAAGGCGCTAAGGACCCCACAAAACCCAGATTATTGCTAAAATTTAAAACTAAACAGGCAGTCACAAGTGCAGTTACCTTGCAGACAACAGGGTCATGATTTCAATGGTGCAGCAAGTGCAGTGACACCAGGCCCAAAATCTCTAGACACTCCACTAAACACCTAAAATTGCTCTATCTTACTACTAACAGGCAGTCATAAGTGCAGTTACTTTGCAGACAACAAGGCCATGAATTGAATGGTGCAGCAGGTGCAGTTGCACCGGGCCCAAACGTTCTCATAACTCCACTAAACACCAAATATTGCTATATTTCACTACTAAACAAGCAGTCACAAGTGAAGTTACCTTGCAGTTGAAAGGGGCTTGTTTTAAATGGTGCGTCAGGTGCAGAGCCATCGGGTCCAAAAGTTGCCAGAACTCTAAATCTAATATCGCTAAATTTTACACCTAAACAGGCAGTCATAAGTGCAGTTATCTAGCTAGCACTAGGGTCATAATTTCAATAGTGCAGCAGGTGCAGTGGCAACAGGACCAAAAGCTCCAGGCACCCTGCTAAACTGCTTATATTGCTATATTTTATTTCTAAACAGGCATCCACAAGTGCAGTGACCTTGCAGACAACAGGGTCATGATTTGAATGTTGCAGCAGGTGCAGTAGCACCAGGCCCAAAAGTTGTCAGGACTCCTCTAAACACATAATATTGCTATATTTGATTACTATAACAATTGCAGTTACCTTGCAGTTAAAAGGGACTTAATTTGAATGGTGCAGTAAGTGCAGTGACTCTGGGGTCTAAAGCTGTAGGGACCCCACCAAACCCAGATTATAGTGAAATTGTACCACTAAACAAGGCAGTCACACGTACATTTATCTAGCAGGCAATAGGGTAATGATTTGAATGATGCAGCAAGCACAGCAGCACCAAGACCAAAAGCTCTAGGCACCCCACTAAACACCTAATATTGCTAAAGTTTACTACCAAACAGGCAGTCACAAGTACAGTTATCTTGCAGACAACAGGGTCGTGATTTGAATGGTGCAGCAGGTGCAGTGGCATCGGGCCCAAAAGTTGTCAGAACTCCTCTAAACACCTAATATTTCTATATTTTACTACTATACAGGCCAGTACAATAGCAGTTATCTTACAGTTAAAATTGGCCCCAAAGGTTCTCAGAACTCCTACAGCGGACCAAGCTCAGAACTTATTTGCTCGCCACCGGCCACACTTACCTAACCCTGCAGCCTGAAGCTCTAGTCAAAGGGTACTCTGTATCCTGATATAAATCGCTTTAAATTGTACCTGTGTTTGTGCTGGCATGGTGTATCTCCACATGCTCTGTTTTTAATCGGATTTTAGCTTTCTTAGCATTGTATTCCATTTTAGAGTTAGAAGCTTTCTACCTACCCGCTGTGTCCTCTGTTCCCGATATCGCCTTCCATAGTGCCTGCTTTCCGGTCCACCGCAGCTGGTGCTGTTTGTGTGGAGAAAGCTTCGGCTCCATTTCCGGCTAGGAGCGGGTCAGCGCTCTAGTTGTTGCTCCCATTTCCGGTCATAAGACCGATGGTGCGACGGACGCACCACTGGCGTGCCTAAGGCGCGCCTAAGGCAAACCCGTCTGCGCCCATCCGCGCCGGGCCGTCGCCAGGACCCCTTGTCCGGCTAAGGTAACTAATAAAGCCACTCAGCGCCATTGTTATTCAGTAGCCACCTTACTTCAATTACGAGCACAGTATAAGACCAGCCTCCCACCAAAACCCCCCTGCACGAAGTGTCACTTCCAAACTAATGATGACCCCGGGTATTGTACCAGGAAAAGTCCTCCCCCCAACACAACTGAGCATGTGCTAAAAAGCTTCCTCTGTAACATAAGGTCGCTACCTAAACATGCAACGGAGATATGGGATACAATCACCTCCCAGTCCTCGGAAATATGTTTTCTAACAGAAACATGGTTACATCCTTCCAATATCTCAGCTATTGCATTAGCAATCCCAGAGAACTATAAACTTATTAAACTTGATCGAGGTATCAAAATGAGGGGGTGGGGGGCGAATTGCCGTAGCCTTTAATAACACAATAAGTGTTTCATGGATCACTACCTTTTCTTCCGACACTATGGAACTGGGTATTTTTAAAATAAAAATCTCCGCTACAGATAGTTGGAATGGCGCATTAATATATCGCCCGCCTGGCCACAATACCAATTTCAGCCAACACTTGGCGGAAAAAATAGCCACTTATGCCCTAGCTTCAAAGAAATTCCTTCTCCTTGGTGACTTTAATTTCCACGGGGAAGACCTCCCCAACAGGGAGGTCATGAAACTACTAACTGACTTAGAGACCCTGGGACTCTCTCAAAGAATTAGAAGTCCCACTCACACCGCAGGCCACACTCTTGACCTACTATTCTCTAACGCTGACTGTGTGGATTGTAGCGAAGCTCCAATACCCCTCATGTGGACAGATAATCATTTAATTCCCTTTGAGGTACAGTCAGCATATCCCCGATCAAACATCAGGAATGGTAGGCAAGTAGGTGATACCTATAGGCCATGGCATAAACTGACTATAGAATTCTTTCAGGAAGTTTTCAACCTTAGCCTGCCCGAAAACAATCAATCGGTCTCGAACTTGCTAGAGTCCTTTAACTCTGCCCTGACTGCAGCCTTGGATTCAACTGTCCCTCTTAGACCTTGCCGTGCCACCTATCACCGACCCTCGACCCCCTGGTACACACCAGAGTTAAAGACTGAAAAAGTAAAATGTAAGAACTTAGAGCTTCGCTGACGTAAGAACAAATGTCCCCTTGACAAAGACTTGTACACACAAACGCTGGCCCGTTACCACTACAACATCAAATTAGCGAGACGTAGCCATATCGTTAATCAAATTGATCAGGCGAGTAACTCGTCCAAAGCCCTTTTTAACATTGTTCACAACTTCATCACTCCCACGGCGTGCTCCCAAGCGTTGCCTGAGTCCCAGAATTTCTGCGACTTGCTGGCTAATTTTTTCCAAGACAAAATCTCCAACATTTACTCAAAACTACACATCGTCCCAAATCAAGACCCAGGAATTCCTACTCCCAAATCTAAGCAGTCAACAACCACCCCTTACATTTTAGAGAGTTTTGAGCCTTTCTCACTGGGAGAAATCCATAGCTCCCTGGCATCTGCTAAGTCAGGTTCTCTGTTGGATACCTGCCCACCTAAAACAATGTCCCTGTTGGCTACGCTTTGTGCCCCAGGAATCTTAGAGATTTTTAACTGTTCAATTAAATCAGGTGCCATCCCAGCAGAATGGAAGATGGCCTGTGTACGCTCCATTCTAAAAAAACCTTCTTTGGATTACAAATTGCTAGGCAACTATCGCCCTATATCTTTGCTACCTCTTTTGGCCAAACAACTCGAAAGTCTCGTCAATAAGCAACTCAGCTCTTATTTAGAAACTGATCAGATCCTTGATCCTTCCCAATTTGGCTTTCGCCCGTGCCATAGCACTGAGACAGCGCTTCTGGCAGTGACTAACTCTCTGCGCCTGGGAGTGGATGCAGGAAACCCAGTGATACTTGTATTATTGGACCTCTCCTCAGCCTTCGACACCATCTCCCATACGAAGCTGATGGAGGGGCTACAAGAAATCGGCGTTCAGGGTCTGGCATTAAAATGGCTCCAACATTTTCTGAGTGACAGATATCAAACTGTCATCATGGGCCCCTATTCTTCACCCAAATCAATCCTTGATAAGGGATTTCCGCAGGGCTCATGTTTGAGCCCTACCTTATTTAATATTTACATGGCCCCTTTGGCGGAGATCGCAGAGCGTTTTGGCTTTAATATAATTTCTTATGCTGATGATACCCAGTTGCTGTTCACACCTGGCCAGGACTTGGTGGCGGAAAAAGAACGGTACTCCTCAGGCATGCTAGCCATCTCAGACTGGATGAACAAGAACTATCTCCAGCTGAATGCAAATAAGACAGAGATTATGCTGTTCGGCAAAGCCCTTGCCTTGTGGACTGACGACTGGTGGTCGCAGCAGCTGGGTGCCCCCCCCTGTGCCCAATCATGCAGTAAAAAACCTGGGGATAAAAATTGATCAAGCCTTAACCATGAGAAATCATATCCTGACCACTACTGGCTCATGCTACCACTACTTACGCCTTTTGCGTAGAATCTTCCCTTATCTTCCTATCACCGCGCGGAGAACGCTGGTTCAGGCCTTAGTAATAAGCAGATTGGACTAGGCCAGTGGCCAGTGAATCACTCATTTCTAAGCTTAAAGTGGCTCAAAATACTGCTGAGAGGCTTGTGCTCAACTGCCCGGCAGGCACCCATTCAGGGCCGCTGCTGAAAGAACTACACTGGCTTCCTATGAGGAAACGCGCACATTTTAAAATCTGCTGCCTTACATACAATGCCTTAAAGGGCAAAGGCCCACTCTATCTTCAGAAAAGCATAAAAGCATATGCCCCTGTCGTAATTTAGGATCCAGCTCGAATGCACTGCTACGGATCCCCCATATCCGTCTTACAAGCAGTGGTGGTAAGGCTTTCTCCTATCTCGCCCCCTTGTACTGGAACAAGCTCCCTCTTCACGGCCGTTCTTGTCCCAGTTACTGTAAATTCAGGAAAGAACTTAAAGCTTATCTTTTCTAACAACCCCCGCATGTAGTTTCTGTTCTTGACTCGCATTCAGCGCCGAGATGCCCCAGGGTGATTTGCGAGCTGTATCAAGTCAATTTAACATAACATAACATAACATAACAACACCTAATATTGCTATATTTAACTCCTATACAGGCAGGCACAATTGCAGTTATCTTACAATTAAAAGGGGCTTAATTTGAATGGCCAAAAGCTCTAGGGGCTGCCGTAAACGCAGAATATTGCAGAATTTTACTACTAAACAGGCAGTCACAAGTACAGTTATCTAGCAGGCACTAGGGCCATGTTTTCAATGGTGCTGCACGTGCAGTGGCACCGGGGTCAGAACTTCTCTAAACACCAGGGGGCAGATTTACAAGGAGGTGACGCAGCGCGGCAATGCAAGCCCTTTAGCTGCGCCACGCTGCGGCAATCACTATAGGCATTTTCCTCTTTCAATTCGTGCTGTAGAATGCAGCACGCATTGAAAGAGGAAAAAACGAGGAGAAATGAAAAATTTCTCCTCGTTGCACCTCGCTACGCCTCCCCTGTGGAGGCGTAGCATTCTAACGCATTTCCAGATTTACGATTCCTTGTAAATCTGGAAATGTGTCTTGTTCCATGGGTGTTGCGTGGGAACACCCACAGCAACACCCATGGAACCCCCTTTTCATGCAAAGTGCTGCGTGTAAAGGGAAAACACACAAGATGATGGACGGAATGTTGCACATTGGCAAACATTCACGCCCAGTCACAGATCTGGGTTTAATCCATCGTTATTTTGCTACACCACGCCACCCCAGTTCAGACATAGCCATATGCAAATCAGTCTTGACCCTGTGCCTCATGGGAACAGTCCAGACCGAACTGCCAAGCCATGTCTTGCCTGGACCGGAATCAAGCATCCTAGGACCGGTTTCGGGCTTTCAGCCCTCATCAGCCAGGATAGCTTAACTCCAGTGGTGTAGTGAGCACGGGACCCACGTCTGGGCATACCCTTCCCACTTAGGGCGAAATGCAAAACACACAAGATGATGGACGGAATGTTGCACATTGGCAAACATTCACCCCCAGTCACAGATCTGGGTTTAATCCATCGTTATTTTGCTACACCACGCCACCCCAGTTCAGACATAGCCATATGCAAATCAGTCTTGACCCTGTGCCTCATGGGAACAGTCCAGACCGAACTGCCAAGCCATGTCTTCCCTGGACCGGAATCAAGCATCCTAGGACCGGTTTCGGGCTTTCAGCCCTCATCAGCCAGGATAGCTTGACTCCAGTGGTGTAGTGAGCACGGGACCCACGTCTGGGCATACCCTTCCCACTTAGGGCGAAATGCAAAACACACAAGATGATGGACGGAATGTTGCACATTGGCAAACATTCACCCCCAGTCACAGATCTGGGTTTAATCCATCGTTATTTTGCTACACCACGCCACCCCAGTTCAGACATAGCCATATGCAAATCAGTCTTGACCCTGTGCCTCATGGGAACAGTCCAGACCGAAAAAAAGATGGATTTAGACCCAAATCTCTGTACTGGGGTGAATGTATGTCATGTTCTGCATTCTGTCCATCAATTGTTCTTTTTGAATTTGTCACCCCGAGTGGGACGGGTATGCCCAGACGTGGGTCCTGTGCTCTCCATGCCACTTGAATCAAGCTATCCTGGCTGATGAGGGGTGAAACCCCGAAACCGGTCCTAGGATGCTTGCTTCCAGTCCAGGGAGGACATGGCTTGGCAGTTCGGGCTGGACTGTTCCCATAGGGCACAGGGTCAAGACTGATTTGCATATGGCTGGGTTCAAACTGGAATGGCATGGTGAGCAAAAAAACGATGGATTTAGGCCCAGATCTCTGTATTGGGGGTGAGTGTATGACATTGTTCTGCATCTGTCCATCAATTGTTGTTTCTGCGTGTAAAGGGGCCATATTTACAAGGACAGGAAAAGTCTCGCAGGGTGTCTTTTCCTGTCCTTGTAAATATGGGGCAGAGAAATACGCCACCAGTTCATCACAAAAAGTGACGTACTGGTGGCGCAGGGGGCTTGTAAATCTGCCCCCAAATATTTGTATATTTAACTACTAGATAAGCAGTCACAAATGTAGTTTGTTACCTTGCAGGCACTAGGGTCATGATTCGAATCGTGCAAAAGGTGCAGTGATACCGGGGTTTAAAGCTTTAGGAACCCCTCTAAACACCAAATATGGTAATATTTTACTACTAAACAGGCAGTCAGAAGTGCAGTTATCTTGCAGGTACTAGGGGAATGATTCGAATGGTGCAGCAGGTGCAGTGGCACCGGCCCAAAAGTTGCCAGAATTCCTCTAAACACATAATATTGCTATTACAGCAATTAATTCTATTATTCCCCTCTTTCATTTCATTTTTCAAAATGTTGCTATTACTTACCCACACTATACATCCAGTAACAGCACAATATATTGCCTTTCTGCACATAAACAAGTCATAGCACTTTAACAGACTTTCAGTAACTCATATTGTACAACTACTCAGCAAGCTACAACTTACAACAAAAAAACAGCTTATTATTAATCACATAGGCGAAACCTAATGCATTTACCAATGGTTGTTTTAAGTCACTGCTGTGCTAGCTTGAATGGCACATAATATTTGTCTATTAAGCTGTAGTCTATGAACTACCTCTGAACATAAATAACTATGACTGTAGTGTCACTGGCAAAAAGGTACTGCTCTGCAAGTGCATAGGGCTAAAGCTGAGTGAGGGCATACACCCCACAATTACAGTGCTGACCCTGCTTGGAACACCAATTTGTAATACATGAGTGAGCAGAACTACGAACAACATCTCTCCAGAATGATCAGAGGGCAAACTCAGGCTTTTTATGCTAGGGGAGAGAGAGGACTCTGTTTGACTGTGACTGATACTCCACAAATCTTAAAATATGTGACAGATAAGACAGTTTCTGTGCGACAGATCTTGTTCTCTCTTAATAGCTTAACTGAAGCATCAATGCTTTAGTCAGAGATATGCATGTGCTACATGAGTAACTAGAAGAAACCATTGCAATTGCGGTATAACTAATTTAACAACCGAACTGCAAAAATAAGAAAACATCAGATGCAGGAGTCAAAAATTACTAAAAGTTGTTCCATCAAAAGCAAAGAAATGTAAAACCTATGTCAGTCTATTGGTCGCTGCAGACCAGGACCTCAGTTCCATCTGCAGATAACAAATAAACAACCAAAAGTCGGGTAATGTTGGTAGAGCTTAGAGAGAGGTTTTTTTCCAAGAATTTCCCATACGCTTAGGGCTGATGTATAAAGAGAACTACCTCCTGAGTGGTGACGTATTTTTTATGAGCAACCCATGCTGGACTGATGATACGTTCTCTGGGAAGATTGGAGAAGGGCCACCCAGTGGCGGCTCACAGACGGAGTGCTGCGGGGGGGGGGGGAGAGTTAGTGGACTCGGACTTACAACGGAACGGAGTAAAGTAAGTGAGTAAATAAATAAAACTATTTACCTTGCGCTTGCTGCATCGCCAACTCGGCGATGCAGCGAGCGCAAGGTAAATAGTTTTATTTATTTATTTACTTACTTTACTCCGTTCCGTCGTAAGTCCGAGTCCACTACCTTCCCACCATTCCCCTCCCCCGCCCCGCCTCACCGCCCCGCAGCACTCCCTCTGCGAGCTGCCACTGGCCACACCCAACTCTACATTTATACTTTAGGTAGGAAATATATAAAGAAACCAAAGATCCTGAAAGGCCCTAACATAAAGGATATGCTGTCAGGGCCGAAAGGGTGCTGTCACAATGTTCAGGTAGGAATGCGGAACCCTAAATCAGAAAAATGTTGTTGGAAATCTGGTTAGATGGATGCTTTGCTCCTGAGAGTTTTTCACCATTTGTTCGACTATGTAATCCCAGCGTGGTTGAAAAAATAATGGATATGAGATTAATAGTGGGGTGGTAGCCTGGGGAAGCTCTTCCTCCGGGTTCATTAGGGAGCTAGTATTCTTAGTGTTTGCTCTTTTTTTCCCCCTCTTCTCCTCACAAGATTCTATTTTTCTTTTCCTTTCTCTTTACTTATGTTTAGGAGTTTGTGTTTTGTTGCTGATCTCCATCAAGGAGAATTATCTAAATTTGACACACAAGTTTTATTATGTTGTTGTCGCGGTTATATCAGCGACTGAATTGACATGAAACTATTCCAGCAAACAATGGTTCTGTGATACCTCGAGGGCACCCCAGGGAAAGCAAAGGCTGAACACCATGATGCTTTAATCTCCTAAATGCTCAAGGGCTAAGCATTTAGGGTCCCCTGTAAAACTCCCCCTCCCCTGTAAAAAGAGCTCCCTAAGTGACTGTATCTGAAGGAAATAGATGTAGTTCTCCTTCCGGAGACTCATTTGATAGGTGCAGAATCAAGGATATTGAAGTCTAAATACCATCCCATCCAGTTTCATTCACCTGCGCTCTCCTAGGTCCTAGGGGTGGGCATTTGGATTAAAGCAGGAACCACCTTTCAATCAGAAAACACTTCCGAAGATGAGGACGGCAGGGTAGTGGCTATACAGGATTCGATATACCAAAAATATCAGAATAATCTCAATACATGGACCTAATGCTAACAGAGAAAACAGTTTTGGAGGTTTCGCCCCTACACTGGTTGAATGTTATGGGATGTGGGGGGGGGGAGGGTACTTTGACGCAAAGGAATCAGTTCTTGCAGTTTAGTTACAGAATTTAAAATGCCGGAGTAGGTGGCGTCGGCAATCAGCAAACTAAAAACGCTGAGCGTTTTTTTAAAACAACTCTTTGTGAAATGCATTTGAGGACTGCCAATGGCTGCAGTAGCTTTGCTTGTATTCAGATAACGCTCAGCGTATTTTGTTTGCTGATTGACTGACCATGATGGAGTTGACCCTCACTTTGATTGTGAAGTAACCAAAAGCCGGAAGAATGTAGGTCATATAGACACACCCATTGCATTGCTAAATGGCTGTGCAAAAATGTATAAGATAATCCTTCTTATGCGTATTAAGAATATTTGGCCTGCCTTGAGTTCAACTTTTCAGACTGGATTTATCAAAGATAGATAAATTGGGAGTAATAAAAAGGCTGCTTGCAGTGAATGTGATAGAGAAAGCCACTCCACAGCAGAATCACTTACTCTTTCTCTCACTGGATGTGGAGTGTTTAATTGAGTTAATGGTCATTTTATCAAGGGAATTTTGATTAAGGTAGGACTGAGACCTAAAATTGGCATGTTCCACAAGACATCCACTAGGTTAAAAGTGAGAGTTGGTTGTCTGACCCAAAAATTCTATCAAGAGGCACTAGACAGGGCTGCTCCCTATCCCTATCCATTTTTGCTCTGATGATGGAACCTCTTAAACAGAAAAAAATGGCTAATCTTGGAACAAATGGTTTGGCAGTGAATGAATGAATGAAAGACATTTATAGAGCGCATGGTTACACGTGGGCATCCCAGCGCTAATAGCGGTGCAACTTCGACTTCGAATGGAGTTAGGGAAACAAAAAGGTCTTCAACTGCTTACGAAAGGTCAGGTAATTCGGTTCAAGGCGGATATAGAGGGGCAGAAGGTTCCACAATTTAGCGGCATTATACGCGAAGCGACGCCCTCCGCTTCGTGTTTTTCTTATTTTTGGAACTGCCGCCAGTTGTTTGTTATCTGACCTTAACGACCTTTTAGAGTGATAGGGTCGAATGATAGACCTAATAATAGGCGGGCCATTGCCTGAAAGTGCTTTGTGTGTAATACACAAAGCCTTGAACTGGATTCTCTCTTGAATCGGGAGCCAGTGGAGCGGTGCGAGCGCCGGTTTAGCTAAGAAGCGTTTAGAAGTATTCGTGAGCAGACATGCTGCACAATTTTGCACAATCTGCTATTGTTTGATGGTAGAAAGTGTGGTTCCCAGATAGAGGGCGTTAGCGTAGTCAAGGCGTGATAAAAATCAGTGCTTGGACCAGCACTCTTCTTGCAGAGAAAGGTAGCAAGGGGAGAATCTTTCTTAGCATTCTTAAAATCCCATAACAGCAAGCTGCAAGCTTGCGTGCTTGCTCCTTAAAATCAAGATTGTGGTCCAGCCAAACACCGAGACTCTTAATTTGTTCTTTTGGGGAGGGTGGTAGCCCCAGGCAACTAGGCCAAAATGAGCCTATGCTCAATGTGGTGGGATTACCCAAGAGCAACAGCTCTGTCTTAGCTCCATTAAGTTTTAAACAAGAGCTGTCCATCCAGCTTGAAACATTTTCAAGGCATAAGGCCAATCCCGACCCTGAATTGTCCAGTTGATTGAGCAAAACCACCAACTGAGTATCATCAGCGTAGGTATTGATCTGAATGCTAAAAGGTGTTGCTACCTCTGCCAAGGGGCTCATGTAGAGGTTAAATAGAGTGGGGCTCAGGGAAGAACCCTGAGGAACCCCACATCTAAGAGGCATTCGCTTTGAGGTGAATTCCTCTTCAAAGACTACAAAGAATCTGTCCTCTAAAAAGGACTGTAGCCACTTTAACGCAGGTCCAGCAACTCCTACATTCCTAAGTCTTTGAATTAACAGATGGTGGTTCACCGTATTGAAGGCTGCGCTGAGATCTAATAAGATAAGAGCAGCGCAGCCCCCTCCATCCAGAATTTTTCTTAGTTCTTCCACCACTGTCACAAGTGCAGTAAAGGACCAACAATGATATTGACACTTTCTGCACATGATGTGCTGTTTTTTTTTTCTTTAGCAGAAGCACAGACCTCTCGCCCAGGTAAATTATAATAAGTCTAAATGAATGAGGATGGGCAGCACAGTAGATGACACTAAGTGGACACCAAACAGTATGGAGTATTTAGTCACAACTTTGCCCCCTAAATAAACAACACTTTTGGCAGTAATATCCCTCCTCTCCTAGATTCACTGTTCAATTATCTTTATTGTTGCGGGAAGCTGGAAATATCATGGCTGGGTAGGATCAAGTGCACTAAAATGAAACTCCTGCTACAATTACTCCATACACTTAGAACTCTTCCAATGGCTCTGCCATCCAGTATATTATCCAGCATTCAGACAAGACTGTGGATGGGGCATTTTTGAGATAGCAAGAAGTCTCGGGGACTAAATTAGTCATCTATAGGTTACCCAGTGATGGTGGACTTGGTGCCCCAGTGACAGGCAGATATGTCTCGGCTGCACAACTAACACCAGCTCCATTGTGGTAAATAACTAATACAAGGAGACCATGGACTGTGTTGGAACACACCAAATGCAATACCTACTTGCAGCACCTATTTTGGCTTCTCCCAAAAAAACACAGTATGCAGGGCAGCCTTCTTGTCTACTTTGCATTGGAATAAAGCAGTGTGAATGAAACCAGTCACATCCTATCCAGCCCCTTGACTCCGATGAAGAGAGGATTGTAAACCTCCTATGACTGACAAGGCGTTCACCAGATGAGCTACAGGGGACCAACACAGGTTGGGTGCTTTGTAAGTGAACAGACTGGTTAAAGAAAGAGATCAATGTACCAATGACTTTCTTCTGCTTCACCGCCATTTTTCTGGCCAACCAACCCTTTCACTGGGTGAGAAAATAGCCAAATTAGGGAGTGAGGAATTAGAGACATGGTGAAAATGGAACACATTCTTACTCAGGAGACTTTGTACAAGCTTATATACAGAGCTTTAAAATTTAATATTTTTTAACAATTCCTCAACTTCATGGCAAAATGGCCTGAGGATCTAGGAGGGGATATGCGCATTAGTAATAGTATATTGATACAACAGAGTCCTACTAAGTTGTCTATATGTTCTCAATTAGGCCCTTGACCCCGGTCTTGTGCTCCACTCCCCCTGGCCTCTGTGATAGAGCCATGACAGAGGACTTCTCCTCATTCCCAGCCACTCGAGGTCCTCAGAGGTTCGGTATCTGCCTGCTGCCACTGTTGTAATCTTATGTTTATTTTGCCCCTGCTGCCACTGTCAGTATTATGTTTTAGTTACTGTACCCCTACTGCTACTGCTTTAATTGTTCTTATTTTAGTTTTTTGACATCATTACTGTTTTCCCGCTCCTGCACCCCACTGGCTACCGCCCACCCGCCTCCTTGCCAGTCCCTCCGACCTCCCAGGACTACTAGGCGTAGCCTTTGACCCCTGTCTTGTGCGCCTTTCCCACTGGCCTCTGTGATAGAGCTGTGACAGAGCACTTCTCCTCGGCCCCAGCCCCTCAAGACCATCCGAGGTTTGGTCCCTGCCTGCTGCCACTGTTGTAATCTTTTTTTTATTTTGTCCCTGCTGCCACTGTCTGCATTGCATTTAACCTATTGTACCCTTACTGCCACTTTTGTAATTGTTCTTATTTTAGTTTGCTGCCACAGTCGCTGTTTTCCTGCTCCCACACCCCGCTGGTATCAACTCTTCTGCCTCCCAGCCATTCCCTCCCACCTCCCACCTCCCACCACTACTCATGTAGTCTGCTGCATGGCCACGTGCAGCGGGCATGCTGCTGGCATGCTGCTGGCATGCCAAGAGCAAGCCCGTCTACGCCTGTCCAAGCCTAGAACGCGCCCAACACCAGGATCCTTGGCTCCCCTACCATCCACCACTACACCACCTCCGAACTCCTAGCCATGGACCCCGGAGGCCGTGATAACTGCTGCATCGCCTCACCGAGACGCACGGAAGGACCCTGCAAACTGCAACCACTGCCGGTTCACTGGCAAAACCGAAACCTTTGCCGCGCCTGCTCAACAAACCCCAAACGCATCTGAACTGCTCCAGTGCATGCTGCTCAACATCCAATCCCTCTGCAAGCATGCCACTGAAATCAGAAACACCATCACCACCTCCAGCCCCGACGTGATGTTCATCACTGAGACCTGGCTCACACCATCCTCTGCACCCGACATCGCAATGGCAACACCCCACTGCTACAAGATGATACACAGTGACCGGGCCAACAAATACAGAGGAGGCATCACCATCATACACAGGGAGACCCTCCAGTGTACCACCACTGTTAGACCTGGCATCATTGGCGGGGGTCTCCCTTCCTCTTTTTGCTTCCTATCTTTTATGTTGGCTGGATTTAGATGCTCTGGGCGCTGTGCCACTGCCAATCAGTGCCACAGCGCGAATGCTCCCTGTGTAAAGATAACTGTATGAATTGGGATAACCATAATTGGCTCGTTTGGTTTGCCTGTCAGTCCCTAGTATACGTGCACTGTGTGTGCCCAGGGCTGGTAGAACAAATACTGCTGGTGGGCCTGAAGCGCTGATTTGCGTTACCCACCGAAGCAGCTTTTAAAGTATGTCTGTGTAGCATGTAGGAGAGTAGGATCTGCCTCTTATGGTTACCCTCACTTTTTTCTGGTGTATCACAGTTTTTCGACTTTAGTCTGGCTGGGGCCCTGCTATCCAGGACCCCAGCCTAGCTGCTTCCTCTCTAAATTGATTCCATGTACCTTAAGTACACTTCAGATTGGATTCTGGGGTACCCTTATAAGTCCCTAGTATATGGTATACTATGTACCCAGGGCATAGGTAACCCAGAGGCCTACCAGGGGTTGAAGCATGTATTGTGCCACCCCTGGAAGGCCCTCCAAAATGACACCACAGGACTGCTACTGCAGCCTGGGTAAGGTGGTGCATGCACCCCTTGCAGAGATATAGGTTCACTATACCTCACCTATCACTGCACATACAACCCTATCAGTCACCCCTATGGCAGGCCTTATCAATCCTGAAGGCAGGGTGGTTGGTTTTATGTGAGAGGGTGCCCATGCATGAGCAGAGCCCCTCTGCAGCCTTCGGAATCTCCTCTCCGGGGTTGTCTATGGTGCAGCCTGACCATATACTCTTAAGTGCATTATATCTAAACGGTAAATGCTAACTTTGGGATGGCTGCACGGAAACATGTCGTGTTTGGTGTCAAACACCTTGGAATCATACCCCCACATGGTGTGGGAGTATGATCCCACCTTTCTAGAGGGAGAGACATGACTGCACCGGTATACCCGGTACCAACTAAACAGAGCCTGGCATCACAAAATTGATGCTGCAGCCACAGACACGAGTCTGGCCTCCTGCTGCTGACCAAAACTCCGGCAGGGGAGGCCTGGACAATAGGTTTCCTGTCACAGGGAGGTGTTACCACCTCCCAGACAGGCCTTAGTGGATTGGGGCTGGGTGGGTGCACTCTCTGAGTGCTTTGAAGTCCTGCACTGGGGGCACATTTGGTGTCCTCGTGCATACCCCAGTTCAAACTGGTTGCAGGGGCTGCCAGCCCCTGCTCTGGTGCGAAACTGGACAAAGGAAATGGGTGTAGCCACCCCTCTTTCCAAACCCTCCCATAGGTGGGTCCCCAGAGTTAGTCCAACCCCTTTCCTTAGTATAAGTAAGGGAACCCTGGCAACAGGACTTTAGATATCCCTGGACGAAACTCTGTAGCTGAATCCTGGACCTTCGACGCTCTACATCAAGATTAGAGGACTGAAGAATCTCCCTTGGGGTCAAGGGGTGACTCCCCTGCTTGGCAGGCACCAATGAAGCATCTGTCCGGTCTGCATCACTGAATCTCCTGCCGGACGCTGAAGTCTCTGCATCACCAGAGGTAGATTTCCAGACTTCCCAGAGGCTGCCCTGAGTCCCCAGCAAAGCTGAGGCACGTAGCTGTCGTGGATAACGTGGAACCGTGACCCCTGGACTCCAAGCACATTTGCAAGTGCACCAACTTCCTGACATCTTTCAAAGCCGTGCTTTAAGTTCCAAGTAGCCCTAGCCCCGCGCACCAACTGCAGCAAAGATCACTGGCCTACACTCCACGAGTGTCCCGTGAGCCAGCTCCAAGTGCGACCGCTTGAGGCTCCTTCGCGATCTCTAGTCCGTTGGCTAGTGGGTCCCCACGAAGGCAACTCTTCATTTACTTGAGCTTTTCTGGTTGCTCCAGAAGTGCCCTGACTTACCCTTGCTGGGTGAGTCCCTCAGACCTTACTGGTCTGCACTGCAGCCTTTTCTTTGTTTCCCCGTGACTTGCCGTTGCCAAGGCTTGTTGGGTCCAATCTGGTCGCCGACACCGCAGCACTCGACAAACTTTGTGGGACAGCATGATTCCAGCTCCTGGTCATCGTCGACGCCTCCTGGACCTCGTGGCTGAAGAGTCAAAGCACCCGTCAACTCAATGAAGCACCCGACATCTGAGGGCATTCAACTATCGTGCCCCTGGTCACTGGCTAGTGACCCAGACTCTGTCCCCTCTGCTTTCAGGTCTTCCTCTTCCTCGATCCAGGCTTGGATCGCACCGGACACTCTTTCTCTTCACGGCAGCAGCACTTTCCAAGAGGTTGCCATTGAAAACGACGACGATTCCCGACACCTTTTAACACGTAGGCACCCGGCTTCCCTGGGTGAGGTAACTCGAGTATTTCGGGACTCACGTGGGTGTGGGCCCTAGAAACTCTTAAGTTTTAAGGGGTTAACTGGAAGTCCTCTCCGAAGTGTCCTTATTCTTTTAAAATCCAACCGCGACTTTCCCCATAGAAGTTAACGGCGATTCGCGGCTGTGTTCTCACACTGCACGCGTCCCCCGTGGGTCCCCTGTGTCACTACCTTGGGTGGTTCCTTGGGGTCCAAACACTTCTACAGGCTCTAGGCCTTGTGTCTAGCTCAGTCGTGGTTCTTATACCACTATTTTAGTATATGGTTTGGTACGCCCCTAGGGCTCAAACGTGTATTGTGCTAATAACTGCTGATATTTGCCTTGTAACTTATGTACTTCGAACTCTAGCCTCATAAAGAGACTAGAGGGGTGGTTTTAAGACTAAATGCATATATTTTATATATATACCTGGTGTGGTCCTCTTTCATTTGGTCACTCAAGAGATTATAGACTGGTAAAACAAGCTGCTTTACATTCCTCCAAGACTTAGCCTGAAGGCTGCTCTCCATAGCTACCACTAGGATAGCTTTCAATAAAGGTTGTCTTTAACCTATCATCAATAAGGGGTTGTTTGGACTGGTGCAAGGTGCCCACTATAACTAGTGGACAGCATATGCCAGGCCAACTTCTCACATTGGTGTGCAGCGTGTGGGATTCCAGCTTGCTATTGTTTTACCAGATAATCTCAAGTGTGTGACTAACTGAAAACCACTAAAGGTACCTGAGGTACATATAAATTCAAGCTTAGAAATACAGTAAGTTCTACTGAACTTAGAGTTGTGTGTCAAGGGCTTAGCACACCCTTTCTACAACTCAAGAGAGTTTAGTAGGCCACACTACAGTAGGTAGTGCATACACCACACCTCACTAGTGATGTCTTCAGGGCCAGGAACCAGTAGGTCCCTGCCAGGAACAAGTGGGCTCCTACCCTCCAAATATGACAACCTCCCATTCTTGGAATTGAGAGAGTTGTGCAAGATTAGGAAGCTGAAGACAGGCAAAAGTGCCAACACCCAACGTCTCGTGGAGATGCTTCTGCTGGATGATCTCAGAAGACCCATAGGGTCTGCAGGGGTAGGCAGAGAGGGTGGGGCAGAAGATGAGGAAGGGACCAGGGGTGAAAATACCCAGGACCTGCCCTCTGAAACTGGCCAGGAATATGAAAATGATCTTGCCCTGGACAATGCAGCTCCTCCTGCAGATGAGGAGGAGGATCAGGATGACCTCCCCTTTGTCCCACCCGGAAGAGTTGTGAGTGTGCCTAGAAGGTCCAGATCTCCTTCTCAGGAGTCTAACCATTCTGACACCTCAGTAGGGACCTCTGTTTCCTCTCATAGGAGGGAATCCTCGCATGAAAGGAAAAAGAGACTGCTCCAGTATGAAGAAGCTCAGCTTAGGATCAGAAGAGAGCAGTTGGCTATAGACAGGGAGTCCCTAGAGCTTCATAGACAAAGAAGAAAGTTGGGACTAGAGTCCCATGGTGGCAGCAACTTCCCTAGTGGTAGGGAAAGGTCTTATGACCATAGAAACCTAAGCAAGATTGTCCCTACCTACCAGAGTGGGGATGACATCCACAAATGGAGTACTGCACTGGAGAGGGCCTGTAAAGTACAGAGGGTCCCTCAGGAGCAGTGGGCAGCAATCTTGTGGCTCTCCTTTGCAGACAAAGGTAGAGACAAGCTCCTCACTGTAAGAGAAGAGGATGATGATGATTACCAAGTCCTGAAGAGTGCCCTAATAGATGGGTTTGGCCTAACCACTGAGCAATACAGGTTAAAGTTCAGAGATACCCAAAAGGCACAGACTCAGGACTGGGTGGACTTTGTAGATTGTGCTACTAAGGCTCTGGAAGGCTGGTTACTTGGCAGTAAGGTGTGTGACTTCAAAGGATTGTATAATTTAATCATGAGGGAGCAGATTCTTAATAACTGTCAGAATCAGTTGCTACATCAGTACCTGGTTGACTCTGATCTGACCTCTCCCCAAGAATTGGGTAAGAAGGCAGACAAATGGGTCAGAACCAGGGTGAAGCAGACGGTACAGAACCAAGGTGGTGACCAGAAGAAGCAAGATTCCAAAAACTCTGATAAGGGTGGGGAAAAGGGTAAAGACCAGAAGTCTTCTCAAGGTCCCCAAAAACCTGCATCTGGTGGGGAATCCCAATCTAATTAAGGAAAAGGCCAAAGGAAACCATGGTGCAAAGTCTGTAAGTAAAAGACTCAATGGACCAGTGATTGCACCAAGGCCAAAGACTCTAATCCAGCCACCATTGCCCCTAAGGCAACTGTTCCCCCTAGTCCAGCTACAAATGGTGGTGGAAATACTCAGAATAAGGGTTTAGTAGGGTTGACCCTGGGTACTGAGATGGGCTCTGGCCTAGTCAGAGTGCCAACTCAGGTTGTCCTAGTCTGTGATGGGGGCATGGATATGTCCCCCTTTGTGAGTCCCAATAATTTGGGAAAATACAGACAGCATCCTTTAATTAATGGAAGAGAGGCTTTGGCATTCAGGGACACAGGAGCAAGAGTCACCATGGTGACACAAGACCTTGTGGATCCTGGGCAGATTATACTTGGTGAAATGTACCAAGTGACCAATGCTAGCAATGTCAGAACAGACCATTCTCTGGCAGTTGTTAACTTCTCCTGGGGAGGGGTAACTGACCTTAAGAAGGTTGTGGTGAGTGCAGACCTACCAGTTGAATGCTTGCTTGGCAATGATCTTGAAACCTCAGCTTGGGCAGACGTGGAGCTCAGGAAACATGCAGAAATGCTAGGGATCCCTGCACATGTCTTTGCTGTGACTAAGTCACAGGCAAAAATGTCAAAAGCTGAACAGGCCCTGGATTCTGGAATAATGGACCAGGTGCCTCCCAAGAGGAGGAGCAGTAGGGTTAAGGCAGTGCCTTCCCCTTGGCTCAGGAGGAAGATCAGTCTTTTGAGGAAGATGATCTCAGGCCTGAAGAAGGAACTGTCCCAGAGGAGCTTGAACCTGATCAGGTTGAGTTCTTGGGGACGGGGGCCCTTCCAGGGCAGATCTGAGCCAGGAGCAGCTGAACTGCCCCTCTCTTGAACCCCTCAGACAGCAAGCTGCTGCTGAGGCTGCTGGGAATGCTAGTGGCACCCGTAAGATATATTGGGATGATGGACTCCTGTACTCAGAGAGTAGAGACCCCAAGCCTGGAGCAGCCAGGAGGTTGGTTATACCTCTGAAGTTCAGGGGCTTCCTATTGTCACTAGCCCATGATATTCCCTTAGCAGGTCACTTGGGCCAGAACAAGACTTGGGACAGAATTGTCCCTCACTTTCACTGGCCCCACATGTCTGAAGACACCAAGGAGTTTTGTCGCTCCTGTGTAACCTGCCAAGCCAGTGGGAAGGCAGGTGGCATCACAAATGCCCCCCTGATACCACTACCTGTGGTGGGGGTTCCCTTTGAGAGGGTGGGGATTGACATAGTTGGTCCCATGGATCCCCAAACAGCATCTGGGCACAGGTTTATCCTGGTGGTGGTGGACCATGCCACCAGGTACCCAGAAGCCATTCCCCTTAGGACCACTACAGCCCCTGTGGTGGCCAGGGCCCTCCTGGGAATTTTCTCAAGAGTGGGCTTTCCTAAGGAGGTAGTATCTGACAGAGGTACAAACTTTATGTCCAGTTACTTGACTGCAATGTGGAAGGAGTGTGGAGTGACTTATAAGTTCACCACACCCTATCACCCACAATGCAATGGTTTAGTTGAGAGATTCAACAAAACCTTGAAGGGCATGATTAAAGGGCTCCCAGAAAAGCTTAGGCGAAGATGGGACATACTCTTGGCCTGCCTTTTATTTGCATACAGGGAGGTGCCTCAAAAAGGGGTTGGATACAGCCCTTTTGAACTTTTGTTTGGCCATCCTGTCAGGGGTCCATTGTGTCTGGTGAAGGAAGGTTGGGAGTTACATCTCAAACCCCTAAACAGGACATAGTGGACTATGTACTTGGTCTCCGCTCCCGGATGGCTGAGTATATGAAAAAGGCAACCAAAAACCTTGAGGCTAGCCAGGAATTACAGAAAGCCTGGCATGACCAAAGGCTGTGCTGACTGTTTACCAGCCAGGACAGAAGGTGTGGGTGCTGGAGCCAGTGGCCCCAGCAGCCCTCCAAGACAAGTGGAGTGGCCCCCATACCATTGTTGAACAGAAGGGAGAGGTCACCTATCTGGTAGACCTGGGAACTCCCAGGAGCCCCCACAGGGTGCTCCATGTCAACCGGCTGAAGCCATATGTGGACAGGGCTGACATGGGCTTGCTCATGGCAACTGATGAGGGACAGGAGGAGGAGAGTGACCCTCTCCCTGACCTGCTCTCACAGAACCCTGATGATGGGTCAGTGGATGGTGTAGCCTTGGGAGGCAGCCTCACTGCCCAGCAGCAAACTGATTGTAGACAGGTGCTCAATCAGTTCAGACACATGTTTTCTCTGACTCCAAGTCAGACCACCTGGTGCACTCATGAAGTGGACACTGGGGACAGTCTGCCTGTTAAAAGTAAGATTTACAGTCAATCTGACCAGGCCAGGGACTGTATCAGGACAGAAGTCCAGAAAATGTTGGAACTGGGTGTCATTGAACCTTCAGATAGCTCTTGGGCTAGTCCAGTGGTCCTGGTGCCAAAACCTCACACAAAAGATGGTAAGAGAGAGATGAGGTTTTCTGTGGACTACAGAGGCCTCAATGCAGTCACTAGGACTGATGCCCATCCAATCCCCAGGGCAGATGAGCTAATAGATACTTTGGACTCAGCCAAGTATCTAAGCACATTTGACCTAACAGCTGGCTACTGGCAGATCAGACTAGCTGATGATGCAAAGCCAAAAACTGCATTTTCTTCCCCTGGTGGGCTTTACCAATTTGTGGTGATGCCCTTTCGTTTGGAAAATGCACCTGCCACTTTTAAGAGGTTGGTGAACACAGTCCTTACAGGTCTGGAAGCCTATAGAGCAGCATATCTAGATGATATTGCTGTCTTTAGCTCCACCTGGGAGAATCACCTGGTCCACCTCAGAAATGTTTTGGAGGCCCTGCAGAAGGCAGGCCTAACTATCAAGGCCACAAAGTGCCAGATAGGGCAGAGTCAGGTTGTGTACCTGGGCCACCTTGTGGGTGGAGGCCAGGTTCAACCATTGCAGAGCAAAATCCAGACCATCATGGACTGGGTTGCTCCAACTACCCAGACTCAGGTGAGAGCCTTTTTAGGCCTGACTGGGTACTACAGAAGATTTGTCAAGGGGTAAGGATCAATAGTGACACCCCTGAATGACTTAACCTCTAAGAAAATGCCCAAAAAGGTTCAGTGGACAGTTAGCTGTCAAAAGGCATTTGATGACCTGAAGCAGGCCATGTGCACTGCTCCCATTCTGCAAAGTCCTGATTACTCCAAGAAGTTCATTGTGCAGACATATGCATCTGAGTTGGGGGTAGGGGCTGTACTATCACAGTTGAATGATGAAGGTCAGGATCAGCCAGTAGCTTTTATTAGCAGAAGGCTGACCCCCAGAGAGAAACGTTGGTCAGCCATTGAGCGGGAGGCCTTTGCTGTGGTTTGGGCTCTGAAGAAGCTGAGGCCAAACTTGTTTGGCACTCACTTCCTTTTTCAGACAGACCATAAGCCCCTCTTATGGCTAAAACAGATGAAGGGTGAAAACCCCAAACGTTTGAGGTGGTCCATTTCCCTACAGGGGATGGACTATACAGTGGAACATAGACCTGGGAGTAACCATGCCAATGCAGATGGACTCTCCAGATATTTCCACTTAGAACATGAAGACTTAACTGGTCAAGGTTAGTTTAATGTCCCTGCGTTTGGGGGGGGTTGTGTAGGAGAGTAGGATCTGCCTCTTATGGTTACCCCCACTTTTTGCTGGTGTATCACTGTTTTTTTACTTTAGTCTGGCTGGGGCCCTGCTATCCAGGACCCCAGCCTAGCTGCTTCCTCTCTAAATTGATTCCATGTACCTTAAGTACACTTCAGATTGGATTCTGGGGTACCCTTATAAGTCCCTAGTATATGGTATACTATGTACCCAGGGCATAGGTACCCCAGAGGCCTACCAGGGGTTGAAGCATGTATTGTGCCACCCCTGGAAGGCCCTCCAAAATGACACCACAGGACTGCTACTGCAGCCTGAGTAAGGTGGTGCATGCACCCCTTGCAGAGATATAGGTTCACTATACCTCACCTATCACTGCACATACAACCCTATCAGTCACCCCTATGGCAGGCCTTATCAATCATGAACGCAGGGTGCTTGGTTTTATGTGAGAGGGTACCCATGCATGAGCAGAGCCCCTCTGCAGCCTTCGTAATCTCCTCTCCGGGGTTGTCTATGGTGCAGCCTGACCATATACTCTTAAGTGCATTATATCTAAACGGTAAATGCTAACTTTGGGATGGCTGCACGGAAACATGTCGTGTTTGGTGTCAAACACCTTGGAATCATACCCCCACACCAGTACCTGGTGTGGGAGTATGATCCCACCCTTCTAGAGGGAGAGACATGACAGCACCGGTATACCCGGTACCAACTAAACAGAGCCTGGCATCACAAAATGGATGCTGCAGCCACAGACATGAGTCTGGCCTCCTGCTGCTGACCAAAACTCCGGCAGGGGAGGCCTGGACAATAGGTTTCCTGTCACAGGGAGGTGTTACCACCTCCCAGACAGGCCTTAGTGGATTGGGGCTGGGTGGGTGCACTCTCTGAGGGCTTTGAAGTCCTGCACTGGGGGCACATTTGGTGTCCTCGTGCATACCCCAGTTCAAACCGGTTGCAGGGGCTGCCAGCCCCTGCTCTGGTGCGAAACTGGACAAAGGAAATGGGTGTAGCCACTCCTCTTTCCAAACCCTCCCATAGGTGGGTCCCCAAAGTTAGTCCAACCCCTTTCCTTAGTATAAGTAAGGGAACCCTGGCAACAGGACTTTAGATATCCATGGACGAAACTCTGTAGCTGAATCCTGGACCTTCGACGCTCTACATCAAGATTAGAGGACTGAAGAATCTCCCCTGGGGTCAAGGAGTGACTCCCCTGCTTGGCAGGCACCAACAAAGCATCTGTCTGGTCTGCATCACTGAAGCTCCCGCCGGACGCCGAAGTCTTTGCATCACCAGAGGTGGATTTCCAGACTTCCCCGAGGCTGCCCTGAGTCCCCAGCAAAGCTGAGGCACGTAGCTGTCGTGGGTAATGTGGAACCGTGACCCCTGGACACCAAGCACATTTGCAAGTGCACCAACTTACTGACATTTCTCGAAGCCGTGCTTTGGGTTCCAAGTAGCCCTAGCCCCGAGCACCAACTGCAGCAAAGATCACTGGCCTACATTCCACGAGTGTCCCGTGGGTCAGCTCCAAGTGCGACCGCTTGAGGCTCCTTCGCGATATCTAGTCCGTTGGCTTGTGACTCCCCACGAAGACAACTCTTCATTTGCTTGGGCTTTTCTGGTTGCTCCAAAAGTGACCTGACTTACCCTTGCTGGGTGAGTCCCTCAGACTTTGCTGGTCTGCACCGCAGCCTTTTCTTTGTTTCCCCATGACTTGCCGTTGTCAAGGCTTGCTGGGTCAAATCTGGTCGCCAACACCGCAGCACTCAACAGACTTTGTGGCACAGCTCGATTCCAGCTCCTGGTCATCGTCGACACCTCCTGGACCTCGTGGCTGAAGAGTCAAGGCACCCGTCAACTCACCTGAAGCACCCGACATCTGAGGGCATTCGACTATCGTGCCCCTGGTCACTGGCTAGTGACCCAGACTCTGTCCCCTCTGCTTTCAGGTCTTCCTCTTCCTCGATCCAGGCTTGGATCGCACCGGACACTCTTCCTCTTCACGGCAGCAGCACTTTCCAAGAGGTCACCATTGAAAACAACGACGATTCCCGACACCTTTTAACACGTATTCACCCGGCTTCCCTGGGTGAGGTAACTCGAGTATTTCGGTACTCACGTGGGTGTGGGCCCTAGAAACTCTTAAGTTTTAAGGGGTTAACTGGAAGTCCTCTCCGAAGTGTCCTTTTTCTTTTAAAATCCAACGGCTACTTTCCCCATAGAAGTTAACGGCGATTCGCGGCTGTGTTCTCACACTGCACGCGTCCCCCGTGGGTCCCCTGTGACACTACCTTGGGTGGTTCCTTGGGGTCCAAGCACTTCTACAGGCTCTAGGCCTTGTGTCTAGCTCAGTCGTGGTTCTTATACCACTATTTTAGTATATGGTTTGGTACGCCCCTAGGGCTCAAACGTGTATTTTGCTAATAACTGCTGATATTTGCCTTGTAACTTATGTACTTCAAACTCTAGCCTCATAAAGAGACTAGAGGGGTGTGTTTAAGACTAAATACATATATTTTATATATATACCTGGTGTGGTCCTCTTTCATTTGGTCACTCAAGAGATTATAGACTGGTAAAACAAGCTGCTTTACATTCCTCCAAGACTTAGCCTGAAGGCTGCTCTCCATAGCTACCATAGGATAGCTTTCAATAAAGGTTGTCTTTAACCTATCATCAATAAGGGGTTGTTTGGACTGGTGCAAGGTGCCCACTATAACTAGTGGACAGCATATGCCAGGCCAACTTCTCACATAGCATGTTCTAATAGCGAGTTACCCGCCATTTCACTGTTTACTATTGTGAGGCTATCCGTTCTCATAGGCCAGAATGGGCAGGCTGAGTATTACATCCCATAATCCTACCTGCCCCCAGGAACCTGATAGGAAATTCGAATTTGATATGTTTAAGCTCAGGACATTGAGATACATCTTTTAGTAAGGATCATTTGCATAGCCCGTGTTCGAAAATACCTCTGCTAGAAACGAGGTATTTTCTTGCCTAAGCTTTCCTGTAGGCTTCGCTGGTGTGTGTATTGGCTGTCTGGTTTTGGAGCAGCAGGGCCAGTTGGGTCAGACCTGGCTGGAGAGAGAGATCGGCATTTAGAGTATGGGGAGGGGTGACTCTTTGATCTGAGCAGGGCCTTGCCTGGCAAGGTGAATGATGGCTCCCCCTCCCACTGGGCGTCTGATAGCAGACCCCCTGATTCTCAAAGGGCAGGATGTCGCCTCGTAAACCAAGTGCTCCCCGATCCCACCGAACTGGTTCTGGCTGGATTCAGTGATTTGTGACTGTAGAGAACAAAGACTTTTTAGGTACAAAACGCTGCGCTGAAACCTGTTTCGAGTGTGTTCCTTCTGGATGTCAAGACGAAACTCTGTCCGAGTGAACAGAGGAAAGGACTTTGAAACTGTCACCAAGCTTGCTGAAGAAACTACCCGAGGGCCTGAATTGAGAGCGCCTCCTGCTGAAATCTCAGGGACATTAGACTTCACCCCGTCAGCCGTCTGAATTCCTGTGCTAGGGATTCTACTTGCAGGTGAGGCCTCCGTCGAGTAATCCGGAACCTCTAGTTCTACTGTGAGGAACGCGGACTGGTAACCTTTGTTAACTCTGTATGGGCCGCCGCAGCTAAGAGAGAGCTGCCGCCGCTGAGCGCCCGCCTTAATTTGAACCTTTGCTGAACCTGTGTGGGCCGCCGCAGCTAAGAGAGAGCTGTTGCCGCTGAGTGCCCGCACTTGTGTCAGCTGTGCATCATCGCGATTCGTCCTGTGAGCCGCCGCAGCTAAGAGAGAGCTGTTGCCGCTGAGGGCCCGCACTTGTGTCAGCTGTGCCTCATCGTGATTTGTCCTGTGTGCCGCCGCAGCTAAGAGAGATCTGCTGCCGCTGAGTGCTCGCACCTTTGCCAACGTTGCATCATTGTGATTTGTCCTGTGGGCCACCGCAGCTAAGAGAGAGCTGCTGCCGCTGAGTGCTCGCACCTTTGCCAACGTTGGATCATTGTGATTTGTCCTGTGGGCTGCCGCAGCTAAGAGAGAGCTGCTGCCGCTGTGAGCCCACCACGGAGCTGCACGACGAGAGTCATCGCCACCACCAGCCCGGGCCGCCGCAGCCGCGTGCTGCTGCCGCTGAGAGCCCGCCTGTCCCCGAGTGCCCGAATCATTGTGAGTGCACGTTGCGGACCACTGGAGTCAAGAGTTGTGGTCGCTGGGAGTCCGCCTGTCACCGTCTCCGCTTCTTCGAGAAGCTACGTGCTGTGTCCCCGTCCAATGGCAGGTATCTGGTGCGCAACGGGTCGCGTAGACCCAGGCCTTGAACTCAGTCAGTGCCATGTTCTGGTGAATACGTTATTGCCTTTTTAAGTCCCTACTGATTTACGTGCATTGTGACTGGTTAAAACGCTTTTGAGAGTCTCGTGCTAAACCTTAGATAAAGATACTATTTTTCTATACCTAATTGAGTTGTGTCCTTTTGTGCTGTCGTTACTGCCTTATTATGCACGGTCATAAATGCTTCACACACTGCCTCTGAGATAGGCCTAACTGCTCGTGCTACGTTACCACAGGGTTGAGCAGGGGTTATCAAAGGGGGTAGCCCACTTGCCCTGACTTAGGAAGAAGGGTCCCTATTTGGACAGTGGCCCCAGCCATTGCCTACTAGATACCCCCATTTCTAACATTGGCGGTCAGCAGTGAGGATCAGGACTTGCATTTATGATCCAGGTACAATAACTGGTAGACGCCACTAGTGAGTACAGACCAAAGCGCAGCCACGCGCGGATTTTTTTCCCTCTTCGAATTTGTTTTTGGGTTCGTTGTTCTAGTATTGAATTGTTGATCGCAGCCATGAGTACTGCTAATATGGGAAGGCCAACATCCAATGCTTCGGAGGATCTCACCTTTGAGGAGGAAAGATTAGATACCTATACTGCCAGACAGCTGAAGTCATTTTGTAAGCAATTCGCAGTCCCCGTGATAGGTCTCTCTAGGAAGGAGGAGTACCACAAGGCGCTGAAGGCCTGGTGGGAAGTGAGAGAGTCCGCTGGGGATGAGGAAGACAATGCTGGAGGGCAGCAGGATGATGCAGTAGAGGGGGGGGAGATAGAACACCCTCCAATCCAGGTACTAGTGTATCCTAAAGGAGCCTGACCCCAGAAGAGCTGGAGGACAGGGAGAGAGATAGGAGGCATAGTTTGGAGATGGCTAAATTGGAAGGTCAGAAGGACCTTGAGAGTGAGAAGTTAGACATCGAGAAGAATCGATTGTCAATTGAACTTGAGAAAATGAGAATGGAGCATGAGAGAATGTTGAGGGAGATAGAGATCAGGGCGAGGAATGTCCCGGTCTCCCCCTCTGGTGGCAGCATACCTTTAGTAAATCCTGAGAGTAGAGTTTATATTCCTAAGGATGTCATTAAGGATTTTCACAAGAGTGAGGATATTGGGCAATGGTTTGTCACATATGAGATAGCAATGGTGTCCCACCGGGTCCCTGAGAAGGATTGGGGAGCGGGATTGTGGGGGCGCTTTGTGAGTGATGGTAGGGATACCCTGTTGGACCTGCCTGAGGAGAGAAGGATGGTGTATGCCCATATGAAAGAAGCTTTGATGACCCGTTATGGTTTGACCCCAGAAATATACAAATGCAAAAACAACAGTTGATGGACAGAATGCAGAACAATGTCATACATTCACCCAAGTACAGAGATCTGGGCCTAAATCCATCGTTTTTTGCTCACCATGCCATTCCAGTTTGAACCCAGCCATATGCAAATCAGTCTTGACCCTGTGCCTCATGGGAACAGTCCAGCCCGAACTGCCAAGCCAGGTCCTCCCTGGACTGGAAACAAGCATCCTAGGACCGGTTTCGGGGTTTCACCCCTCTTCAGCCAGGATAGCTTGATTCCAGTGGCATGGAGAGCACGGGACCCACGTCTGGGCATACCCGTCCCACTCGGGGTGACAAATGCAAAAACAACAGTTGATGGACAGAATGCAGAACAATGTCATACATTCACCCCAGTACAGAGATCTGGGCCTAAATCCATCGTTTTTTTGCTCACCATGCCATTCCAGTTTGAACCCAGCCATATGCAAATCAGTCTTGACCCTGTGCCTCATGGGAACAGTCCAGCCCGAACTGCCAAGCCAGGTTCTCCCTGGACTGGAAACAAGTATCCTAGGACCGGTTTCGGGGTATCACCCCTCTTCAGCCATGATAGCTTGATTCCAGTGGCATGGAGAGCACAGGACCCACGTCTGGGCATACCCGTCCCACTCGGGGTGACAAATGCAAAAACAACAGTTGATGGACAGAATGCAGAACAATGTCATACATTCACCCCAGTACAGAGATCTGGGCCTAAATCCATCGTTTTTTTGCTCACCATGCCATTCCAGTTTGAACCCAGCCATATGCAAATCAGTCTTGACCCTGTGCCTCATGGGAACAGTCCAGCCCGAACTGCCAAGCCAGGTCCTCCCTGGACTAGAAACAAGCATCCTAGGACCGGTTTCGGGGTTTCACCCCTCTTCAGCCAGGATAGCTTGATTCCAGTGGCATGGAGAGCACGGGACCCACGTCTGGGCATACCCGTCCCACTCGGGGTGACAAATGCAAAAACAACAGTTGATGGACAGAATGCAGAACAATGTCATACATTCACCCCAGTACAGAGATCTGGGCCTAAATCCATCGTTTTTTTGCTCACCAAGCCATTCCAGTTTGAACCCAGCCATATGCAAATCAGTCTTGACCCTGTGCCTCATGGGAACAGTCCAGCCCGAACTGCCAAGCCAGGTCCTCCCTGGACTGGAAACAAGCATCCTAGGACCGGTTTCGGGGTTTCACCCCTCTTCAGCCAGGATAGCTTGATTCCAGTGGCATGGAGAGCACGGGACCCACGTCTGGGCATACCCGTCCCACTCAGCGGTGACAAATGCAAAAACAACAGTTGATGGACAGAATGCAGAACAATGTCATACATTCACCCCAGTACAGAGATCTGGGCCTAAATCCATCGTTGTTTTGCTCACCATGCCATTCCAGTTTGAACCCAGCCATATGCAAATCAGTCGACCCTGTGCCTCATGGGAACAGTCCAGCCCGAACTGCCAAGCCAGGTCCTCCCTGGACTGGAAACAAGCATCCTAGGACCGGTTTCGGGGTTTCACCCCTCTTCAGCCAGGATAGCTTGATTCCTGTGGCATGGAGAGCACGGGACCCACGTCTGGGCATACCCGTCCCACTCGGGGTGACAAATGCAAAAACAACAGTTGATGGACAGAATGCAGAACAATGTCATACATTCACCCCAGTACAGAGATCTGGGCCTAAATCCATCGTTTTTTTGCTCACCATGCCATTCCAGTTTGAACCCAGCCATATGCAAATCAGTCTTGACCCTGTGCCTCATGGGAACAGTCCAGCCCGAACTGCCAAGCCAGGTCCTCCCTGGACTGGAAACAAGCATCCTAGGACCGGTTTCGGGGTTTCACCCCTCTTCAGCCAGGATAGCTTGATTCCAGTGGCATGGAGAGCACGGGACCCACGTCTGGGCATACCCGTCCCACTCGGGGTGACAAATGCAAAAACAACAGTTGATGGACAGAATGCAGAACAATGTCATACATTCACCCCAGTACAGAGATCTGGGCCTAAATCCATCGTTTTTTTGCTCACCATGCCATTCCAGTTTGAACCCAGCCATATGCAAATCAGTCTTGACCCTGTGCCTCATGGGAACAGTCCAGCCCGAACTGCCAAGCCAGGTTCTCCCTGGACTGGAAACAAGCATCCTAGGACCGGTTTCGGGGTATCACCCCTCTTCAGCCAGGATAGCTTGATTCCAGTGGTATGGAGAGCACAGGACCCACGTCTGGGCATACCCGTCCCACTCGGGGTGACAAATGCAAAAACAACAGTTGATGGACAGAATGCAGAACAATGTCATACATTCACCCCAGTACAGAGATCTGGGCCTAAATCCATCGTTTTTTGCTCACCATGCCATTCCAGTTTGAACCCAGCCATATGCAAATCAGTCTTGACCCTGTGCCTCATGGGAACAGTCCAGCCCGAACTGCCAAGCCAGGTCCTCCCTGGACTGGAAACAAGCATCCTAGGACCGGTTTCGGGGTTTCACCCCTCTTCAGCCAGGATAGCTTGATTCCAGTGGCATGGTGAGCACGGGACCCACGTCTGGGCATACCCGTCCCACTCGGGGTGACAAATGCAAAAACAACAGTTGATGGACAGAATGCAGAACAATGTCATACATTCACCCCAGTACAGAGATCTGGGCCTAAATCCATCGTTTTTTTGCTCACCAAGCCATTCCAGTTTGAACCCAGCCATATGCAAATCAGTCTTGACCCTGTGCCTCATGGGAACAGTCCAGCCCGAACTGCCAAGCCAGGTCCTCCCTGGACTGGAAACAAGCATCCTAGGACCGGTTTCGGGGTTTCACCCCTCTTCAGCCAGGATAGCTTGATTCCAGTGGCATGGAGAGCACGGGACCCACGTCTGGGCATACCCGTCCCACTCGCGGTGACAAATGCAAAAACAACAGTTGATGGACAGAATGCAGAACAATGTCATACATTCACCCCAGTACAGAGATCTGGGCCTAAATCCATCGTTGTTTTGCTCACCATGCCATTCCAGTTTGAACCCAGCCATATGCAAATCAGTCTTGACCCTGTGCCTCATGGGAACAGTCCAGCCCGAACTGCCAAGCCAGGTCCTCCCTGGCCTGGAAACAAGCATCCTAGGACCGGTTTCGGGGTTTCACCCCTCTTCAGCCAGGATAGCTTGATTCCAGTGGCATGGAGAGCACGGGACCCACGTCTGGGCATACCCGTCCCACTCGGGGTGACAAATGCAAAAACAACAGTTGATGGACAGAATGCAGAACAATGTCATACATTCACCCCAGTACAGAGATCTGGGCCTAAATCCATCGTTTTTGCTCACCATGCCATTCCAGTTTGAACCCAGCCATATGCAAATCAGTCTTGACCTTGTGCCTCATGGGAACAGTCCAGCCCGAACTGCCAAGCCAGGTCCTCCCTGGACTGGAAACAAGCATCCTAGGACCGGTTTCGGGGTCCCAGGATGCTTGTTTCCGGTCCAGGGAGGACCTGGCCTGGCAGTTCGGTCTGGACTGTTCCCATGGGGCACAGGGTCAAGACTGATTTGCATATGGCTGGGTCCAAACTGGGGTGGCGTAGTGAGCAAAAGAACGATGGATTTAACCCAGATCTTTTGACTGGGGGAGAATGTTTGCATTGTCAGCATTCCGTCCATCATTTGTTTGCTGTAACCCAGAAATATACAGGCAGAGGTTTAGGACCTGTAAGAAGTTAGAGGGTACCATGTGGGTTGAATATGTGTCTTTTTTCTGCAGAGCAATGGATCGCTGGGTAAAGGGTCGCAAAGTGGAAACTTTCGAGCAATTGTATTATTTGTTTGCGTGGGGGCATTTTTCTAGTAACTGTTTTCCAGAGCTACGCCAGCACCTGATTGATAGCAAGCTGACTAACCCTAGGAAGCTTGCTGAGGAGGCGGACCGCTGGGTGAACACCCGGGTCCGCAAAGGTTTTGTGGGAGACTTCGCCAGAGGTGGGCAGGGTCCCCAGCAGAGAAGTGGGGGGAACAAGGGTAAGCTGAGGGATTTCCAGAGAGGGCCCCAAAGTAATTCCCAAGGGAACCAAGCAGTGGTGTCCCAGCCTCCCCCTGAGAAGAAGCCAGTGTCCCCGACAGGTAGGCCTGTTCAGAGGGGGCCACTCACTTGTTTCAAGTGTGGTCAAGTGGGCCACCGGTATTATGATCCCCAGTGTTCCCAGAGGGACCCCAATGCATCCCTTCATGCACCACCCCATGCACCATCCCGCCAGATTGCCAGTGTAGCCCTGGGGGGGAGGAGGTAGAGGTCCAAGGTGGGTGGGATCCCATAGAGTTAACCCTTGTCTTGCTAGGAGACTTTGAGAAGGTCCCTAACCCCACACTGCCTAGTAACACTAAGAAGTACCGGCAGTGGGTGACCATCAATGGCCATAGAGTGGAGGCTCTAAGAGACACAGGAGCCAGTGTGACTGCTGTCAGCTCCCGGTTGGTGTCCAAAGAGCAGGTTGTCCCCCATGCATTCTGCCCCATAGTGTCAGCAGACAACTCAGAGAGCCAGTGTGAAGTGGCTCAGGTTCCCTTCGAGTGGGGGGGTTCTCAGGAACTCTTCAAGTGGCTGTGAGGCCCGCCATGCCTGTAGACTGTCTGTTGGGCAATGATCTAGAGAACTCCCCATGGGCTACGGTGGAGAGAAAGTCTCATTTGGAAATGTTGGGTCTGCATGAATGGGCGTGTGCGACCACTCGGTCCATGACAGCTCAGAAGGATGTTCAGGAGGGTCTGGAGCCTGAAAGTATGGCCCAGGCCCCTGCCTTAAAGAGAAGGGGTAGGGGGCGTGGGAAACCAGCCCCCGCGGTTCCCACGGTCCCGGAGGGAGCAGACATTGAGGGGGATGCCCTGGAACCTACAGGGGAACAAGTGGCTGAACTGGGGGACCTACCGAGCTGACCCATTGGCAGCAGGAAGGGGGGCCCTCCATGGAGGAATTTTGCGAGCAACAGAGAACCTGCCCTTCTCTTGAGGGGGTGCGGCAACAGGCCGCCGCCCAGGCAGCAGGTGATCAGACAGGGTCACATTGGATCTATTGGGAGAATGACCTCCTTTACAGCGAGCCTAAGGTTGCTGGGACTGGGTCAGCACGTGTGCTGGTGGTACCCCAGTGCTTCAGGACCTACCTACTGGGGTTGGCTCATGATGTGCTACTGGCCGGACATCTGGGGCAGACCAAGACCTTTGAGAGGCTGGTCACCCACTTCTATTGGCCCCAGATGCGCAGGAGCTCAGATGCTCACTGCAGGACGTGTGAGACTTGCCAGGCAAGTGGGAAGAGTGGGGGTAAGATTAAGACCCCACTACAGCCCTTTCCCGTTGTGAGCACCCCATTCGAGAGAGTGGGCATTGATATTGTGGGGCCTCTGGATCCCAAGACAGCCATGGGCAACAGGTTCATCCTGGTCTTGGTGGACCATGCCACCAGGTACCCTGAGGCCATCCCGCTCAGGACAGTGACGGCCCCCGTGGTGGGACGGGCACTGATGGGGATTTTCTCCCGTGTGGGATTCCCCAGAGAGGTGGTGTCCGATAGGGGAACTAACTTCATCTCCAAGTACATGAAGTCTCTGTGGGAGGAGTGTGGGGTAACCTATAAGTTCACCACTCCTTACCATCCCCAGGGTAATGGGCTGGTTGAGAGATTCAACCGGACCCTCAAGGGCATGATTATGGGCCTAGGTGAGCCCATGAGGAGTAAGTGGAATGTCCTCTTGCCATGCCTGTTGTTTACTTACCGTGAGGTGCCACAGAAGTCCTTAGGGTTCAGTCCCTTTGAGCTGCTCTATGGTCACCCGGTAAGAGGGTCTCTGAGTCTGGTCAAGGAAGGCTGGGAGTAATCTCCCAGGAAACCTCCCCAGGATGTGTTTAGTTACATGCTGGCCTTCAGGAACCAGACTCGGCGTTTCAGGAAACTTGCTGAGGCAAACCTGGAAGCCAGCCAGGAAGAGATGAAACGCTGGTACGATCAGAATGCCACTCTGATCGAGTTTCAGCCTGGACAGAAGGTTTGGGTCATGGCCCCGGTGGAGCCCTGTGCGCTCCAGGATAGGTGGACCGGCGCCTTTGAGGTGGTGGAGCGCAAGAGTCCTGTTACATACGTGGTGGACTTGCAGTCTCCCAGGAACCCCTTGCGGGTCCTGCATGTTAACCGCCTGAAGCCCCACTTTGAGAGGTCTGAGGTGGGCATGCTTCTGGTCACAGATGCTGGGATGGAGGAGGAGAGCGAGCCCCTTCCTGACCTCCTGTGTGCAGGGGAGCAAGATGGGTCAGTGGAGGGTGTGGTCCTCTCCACCACACTGACCCCTGAGCAGCAGGGTGATTGTCGCCAACTGTTGGGGCAATTCAGTGATCTGTTCTCCCTGGTACCTAGTGTCACTGATTGGTGTGTCCATGACGTGGACACTGGGGACAGTCCTCCCATTAAGCACAAGGCTTACTGAGTGACTGACTGGGTAAGGGCCTACATTAAGGATGAGGTTACCAAAATGTTTGCCCTTGGGGTGATTGAGTCCTCTAGCAGCCCTTGGTCCAGCCCAGTGGTCCTGGTACCAAAGGCTGCAGCGCCTGGTACCACCCCAGAACTTCGGTTCTGCGTGGACTATCGGGTCCTCAATTCAGTCACGAAGACTGACGCGCACCCCATCCCCAGAGCTGATGAGCTCGTAGATCGGTTAGGGGCTGCAAAATACCTCAGCACATTTGATTTGACGTCTGGGTATTGGCAGATCGCCTTGACCGAGGGAGCAAAGGTTAGGTCAGCATTCTCCACACCCGATGGGCACTACCAGTTCCGGGTGATGCCCTTTGGAATGAAGAATGCCCCTGCCACCTTTCAGAGGCTGGTCAACAGGGTGTTGGTTGGGCTGGAAGACTTCAGTGCCGCCTACCTGGATGACATTGCGGTGTTTAGCTCCTCTTGAGAGGACCACCTGCGCCACCTCTGGCAGGTATTTATGGCACTGCAGAAGGCAGGCGTCACAATCAAAGCCAGTAAGTGCCAGATTGGGCAGGGTTCTGTAGTGTATTTGGGGCACCAGGTGGGGAGTGGCCAGGTGGCGCCCCTTCAGCCCAAAATTGAAACTATCCTGGCGTGGGAACCCCCCAAGACTCAGACGCAGGTGAGAGTCTTCTTAGGACTCACGGGGTACTACAGGAGGTTTGTCAAGGGATATGGCAACATTGTTGCACCCTTGACTGAGCTGACTTCTAAGAAGCAGCCAAAGAAGGTAAACTGGACTGACACCTGTCAGAATGCTTTTGACGCCCTGAAGACTGCCATGTGCACCGCACCCGTGCTTCAGGCGCCCGACTTTTCAAAGGAATTTGTTGTCCAGACAGACGCCTTAGAGCATGGTATAGGGGCTGTTCTGTCACAGATCAATGACGAGGGACTAGACCAACCGGTAGCCTTCCTAAGCAGGAGGTTACTTCCCCGGAAACAGAGGTGGAGTACAATTGAGCGTGAGGCATTTGCTGTGGTCTGGGCGCTGAAGAAGCTGAGACCATATCTGTTTGGGACTCACTTCCGGGTTCAGACAGACCCCTTAGATGGTTGATGCATATGAGGGGTGAGAATCCCAAGTTGTTGAGGTGGTCCATTTACCTACAGGGTATGGATTTCACGGTGGAACATCGCCCTGGTACAGAACACGCCAATGCTGACGGTCTGTCCAGATTTTTCTGCCTTAGTGATGAGAACTCCCAAGAAGATGGTTAGTTCTCCCCACATTTCAGCTGGAGGGGACGCATGTTAGACCTGGCATCATTGGCACGGGTCTCCCTTCCTCTTTTTGCTTCCTATCTTTTATGTTGGCTGGATTTAGATGCTCTGGGCGCTGTGCCACTGCCAATCAGTGACACAGCGCAAATGCTCCCTGTGTAAAGATAACTGTATGAATTGGGATAACCATAATTGGTTCGTTTGGTTTGCCTGTCAGTCCCTAGTATAAGTGCACTGTGTGTGCCCAGGGCTGGTAGACCATATACTGCTGGTGGGCCTGCAGCGCTGATTTGCGCTACCCACCGAAGCAGCTTTTAAAGTATGTCTGTGTAGCATGTTCTAATAGCGAGTTACCCGCCATTTCACTGTTTACTATTGTGAGGCTATCCGTTCTCATAGGCCAGAATGGGCAGGCTGAGTATTACATCCCATAATCCTACCTGCCCCCAGGAACCTGATAGGAAATTCGAATTAGATATGTTTAAGCTCAGGACATTGAGATACATCTTTTAGTAAGGATCATTTGGATAGCCCGTGTTCGAAAATGCCTCTGCTAGAAACTAGGTATTTTCTTGCCTAAGCTTTCCTGTAGGCTTCGCTAGTGTGTGTATTGGCCGTCTGGTTTTGGAGCAGCAGGGCCAGCTGGGTCAGACCTGGCTGGAGAGAGAGATCGGCATTTAGAGTATGGGGAGGGGTGACTCTTTGATCTGAGCAGGGCCTTGCCTGGCAAGGAGAATGATGGCTCCTCCTCCCACTGGGCATCTGATAGCAGACCCCCTGATTCTCAAAGGGCAGGATGTCGCCTCGTAAACCAAGTGCTCCCCGACCCCACCGAACTGGTTTTGGCTGGATTCAGTGATTTGTGACTGTAGAGAACAAAGACTTTTTAGTTATAAAACGCTGCGCTGAAACCTGTTTCATGTGTGTTCCTTCTGGATGTCAAGACGAAACTCTGTCCGAGTGAACAGAGGAAAGGACTTTGAAACTTTCACCAAGCTTGCTGAAGAAACTACCCGAGGGCCTGAATTGAGAGCGCCTCCTGCTGAAGTCTCAGGGACATTAGACTTCACCCCGTCAGCTGTCTGAATTCCTGTGTTAGGGATTCTACTTGCAGGTGAGGCCTCCGTCGAGTAATCCGGAACCTCTAGTTCTACTGTGAGGAACGCGGACTGGTAACCTTTGTTAACTCTGTGTGGGCCGCTGCAGCTAAGAGAGAGCTGCCGCCGCTGAGCGCCCGCCTTAATTTGAACCTTCGGAACCTTCGCTCAACCTGTGTGGGCCGCCGCAGCTAAGAGAAAGCTGTTGCCACTGAGTGCCCGCACTTGTGTCAGCTGTGCATCATCGCGATTCGTCCTGTGGGCCGCCGCAGCTAAGAGAGAGCTGTTTCCGCTGAGGGCCCGCACTTGTGTCAGCTGTGCCTCATCGTGATTCATCCTGTGGGGCGCCGCAGCTAAGAGAGAGCTGCTGCCGCTGAGTGCTCGCACCTTTGCCAACATTGCATCATTGTGATTTGTCCTGTGGGCCGCCGCAGCTAAGAGAGAGCTGCTGCCGCTGAGTGCTCGCACCTTTGCCAACGTTGCATCATTGTGATTTGTCCTGTGGGCCGCCGCAGCTAAGAGAGAGCTGCTGCCGCTGAGTGCTCGCACCTTTGCCAACGTTGCATCATTGTGATTTGTCATGTGGGCCGCCGCAGCTAAGAGAGAGCTGCTGCCACTGAGTGCCCACACCTTTGCCGACTTTGCCTCATTGTGATTTGTCCTGTGGGCCGCCGCAGCTAAGAGAGAGCTGTTGCCGCTGAGTGCCCGCACTTGTGTCAGCTGTGCATCATCGTGATTTGTCCCGTGGGCCGCCGCAGCTAAGAGAGAACTGCTGCCGCTGAGTGCTCGCACCTTTGCCAACTTTGCATCATCGTGATTTGTCCTGTGGGCCGCCGCAGCTAAGAGAGAGCTGCTGCCGCTGAGTGCTCGCACCTTTGCCAACTTTGCATCATCGTGAGTCGTCCTGTGGGCCGCCGCAGCTAAGAGAGAGCTGCTGCTGCTGTAAGCCCACCACAGAGCTGCACGACGAGAGTCATCTCCACCACCAGCCCGGGCCGCCGCAGCCGCGTGCTGCTGCCGCTGAGAGCCCGCCTGTCCCCGAGTGCCTGAATCATTGTGAGTGCATGTTGCGGACCACTGCAGTCGAGAGTTGTGGTTGCTGGGAGTCTGCCTGTCACCGTCTCCGCTTCTTCGAGAAGCTACGTGCTGTGTCCCCGTCCAACGGCAGGTATCTGGTGCGCAACGGGTCGCGTAGACCCAGGCCTTGAACTCAGTCAGTGCCACGTTCTGGTGAATACGTTATTACCTTTTTAAGTCCCTACTGATTTACGTGCATTGTGACTGGTTAAAACGCTTTTGAGAGTCTCGTGCTAAACCTTAGATAAAGATACTATTTTTCTAGACCTACTTGAGTTGTGTCCTTTTGTGGTGTCGTTACTGCCTTATTGTGCATGGTCATAAATGCTTCACACACTGCCTCTGGGATAGACCTAACTGCTCGTGCTACGTTACCACAGGGTTGAGCAGGGGTTATCAAAGGGGGTAGCCCACTTGCCCTGACTTAGGAAGAAGGGTCCCTATTTGGACAGTGGCGCCAGCCATTGC
Organism: Calotriton arnoldi; assembly: GCA_963921515.1. NCBI lineage: Eukaryota > Metazoa > Chordata > Amphibia > Caudata > Salamandridae > Calotriton > Calotriton arnoldi. The sequence continues at coordinate 298,288 of CAWUFW010013051.1, forward strand.
CAACTAGAGACCCCCATTTCTAACAACCACCAAGGATGACATCTCATCAATCATGGAACACCTTAACTTCCAAATTGATATGAATACTACCATTGAAGGAACCCTTGCCTACCGACCCCCGAGCCACTGACTCGGCATTTGCGACTCCATCTCTGAACTCATCGCACCCCTGGCAATCAACTCCAAGCATTGCATCTTCCTAGATGACCCCCAATGGCACCAACTCCACCAACCACTTGGAAAGCATGAGCAACATTGGACCACGCAACTTGTCACCAGCCCCACACACTGTGCAGGACACACCTTGGACCCAATCTCCACAGCCAGTGTATTAAAAGTGCCTCGTTTCGCATGGTTAGCCCCCACTTATTGTCCGGTGGCATGATGTGATTTCGAATTGTAAGTGCACTGGGTCCCTGCTAACCAGGCTCCCAGTGCCAGATCTCTTTCCCAAAACTGGACCATGATTGGCACAACTTCAGTCACCCCTATAAGTCCCTACTAAATGGTACCCCAGGTACCTAGGGCATGGGTACTGAAGAAGGTCCTCTGGGGCTGCAGCACTGATTGTGCCACCCCAGGGCCCCGTCACCAAGACTATGCACTCTGCCACTGCAGGCTGCGGTTTGTGGTGCAGGAAAATCCGAAGAGTCAACATGGTACACAGCCCTGTGTGCCAAGTCCCCCATGCACTGCATACGGTATAGGTAAGCCACCCCTACTGCAGGCCTTCAACCCTAAGGCAGTGTACACTATATCCTATGTGTGGGTCTATCTGCATGAGCAGATACGCCCCTACAATGTCCAGCCTATTCTGTGATGTTAGTGAACAGGGAAGCCATAAAGAGTACATTGGATGGATACTCCTCAACCCGAGTTTCCTAGCTCAATGATGGCTTCACTGATTTCTAAGGTGTTTGGTACCAATCATCTTGTCTTAATAAATCCTCACTAATACCAGTGTTGGATGTGTTAATAGATTCACACAGAAGACCCTTTTAGAGGGTCCCTGAATACCTAACCATACACTAGTGGGGCTCTGGATGATTTTCATCAGCCTACCACAATCAGACATGTTTCTGACCTGTTGGACTGAGAGCCACAATACCTGCTCTGGGCGTGGGTGTTTCACACCTTTTCCAGGACAGGATGGCCTTCCCTGGTGGGAAGCTTCAAAGGCAATGCCTCCTTTGAAGTCCAACCCAGGAACCTCCAGATAGTAGGGGAGGCCAAGCCCCCTTTCATACTGCACTTTTGGTGGGGAAAAATGGTGGGAAAATGGTAAGAAAATCTGTTAGATAAGGAGGAGGGCCCCCCTCAGCCATTTTGCCATCTTGAGATGGTGAGAAAACCTCCAATCAGGGCTAGGGTAGTGCCTGTTCCCAGAGGAAGTAGTCACTACAGGGTGTAAACACCCTAAAGGTAAGTTAAACGGCCACTACCTGTCACCCCTTGTAACGCCCCTCAATTCAGTGTTTAGGTGGCCCCCCAAGACCTTGTTTTCAGATTCCATGGACCTAACAAATATCAAGGAAGAAGACATACTGCTGATCCAGGAACTGAGCCCTGCTGCAGAACAAGCTGGAGCCAAACCCTGCCAACTTCAAAAGGACTCGACAACTGTAGCCCGCTGTCCCTACCTGAAACATGTGCAGCCTCCAAGAAACTCAGAGCCCTGCCAACCCTCACCAATTTCCTGTGGCCTCCCTTTGGGCTAGTGGTACTAGCACGCCATTGGTAAAGACTGCCACGAGGTGAACACAGGCAAGGACCGCGTCGACGTGAGTCACTCGTCAACCAAAAGTGGATCAGCTAAGGCCTGTTGGTCACCAGTCGGGTAACCGACCCGTTCAATGCCTCCACGAGCCTGCGGGATCCTCATAGTACCTGCGACCAACTCTGGAAACAGCCCGCTCCTGTGAGACTCTACCCGCATCCTGGTGACTTCGACTGTGTGAAAGCAGCAACTTGGGCACAACTGCCCCGACAGCGACGGACTGCCCTCACCACACCTGTACCTGAACGCTGCCAGTGACAAACCAATTCTGCATCCAAAAACCTCCAGCACCTTTGAGCCAGGTATCCCAGAACTGCCTGCTGTAATCGAGCCCTGGGACTTCCAAAACTCTGACTCCCCCAGAGTAGAACTTCTCCTGAACTCTGGAAGACCGTGCTCCCCAAAAACTCTGTGGAGGGGTGTTGCTTCCATCAACCACGTGTTGACAGTACACCACGATCTAACCCTATGCTTTTCTTCCCCTTGACCACAACGGTGTCTGTCTGACGGTATTAAGCGATGTTGCCTAAAAACCTGTAAGCCTTTGTAACGTGAACTGCATTTGGTTAAAAGTCGACAAACAAAGAATGTATTCCTTGTTGAACGAAGTTCGTGGTTTCTAAAGATATATATATTACCTACTGGCGGTCGCCAGTAGGTAGTTATAGTTAGGACCTAGTTTCCATAGGAAAAGCGTTTTTTGATTTGCCAATATCTTTTGACGTTTGTCGTTTGATGAAGCTTCGCAAAATTTTCAAAACCAATGGCCCACTCAGGTCAGCTCCTGTCTTGAAAGTTTCGGGGTGATTCGTCAAGCGGGGGCTGAGAAAAAAGGGGGTCCCAAAATGCGTTTTCCCCATGTTATTTTCCATAGGAAACTTTAGACAAAGCTACAGCCCGAACTGCTGAACGGAATTACACCAAATTTGGCAAAAAGGTAGGTCTTGGTTCAGAAAGAGTCCTTTTTGTTAAATGGTGTAAATCCGTTCAGTAGTTGCTGAGAAATTTAAAAAAGAAAAGGTTTCAATATCTACGGCCACGGTGGATTCGCGAACACACCCGACCACGAGCTTCATTCTAATTGGCTGCCAACACTCCAAACCAGGAAGTGTTGGCAGCCATCTTGTGACTCGGTAACCAAGTCACAAGAAATCAGAAAAAAACGTGAAAAACAAGAAAAGGGGGCAGGGTAGAAACCCCCTGACCCCCTAGGCCTGCTCAGGCTTTTTTTAAACGGCAGAATTCACGCTGGGTGCAAGAATCCTGCCGATAACATTTTTAAAAAACAAAGCGCGGGCTCCCACGCTTCATTATTTTTAAGCCCCCGGGTGGGCCAGGCCCCGGGGGCATGCAGAAAATGTATAGCGGGGGCCCGCGGGGGCCCCCACAGCCCCGGGGACCGCCACCTCCCCGGGGCTTCATTTATGTTTTGCGGAAGGGCATGCACCTCCCTGGGGCTCTATTTTTGTAAAAAAATAATCTGTGTGGGGGGACTCGAGCCCCCCCACTTACCCCGGGGACCACCACCTCCCCGGGGCTTTGATGCTAAAAACGCAGAGGGGGAACGTAGCCCCCCGCAGCCCCGGGGACCGCCACCTCCCCGGGGCTCTAATTTAAAAAAAAATAACCTGTGAGGGGGGGCTCAAGCCCCCCCACACGCCCCGGGGACCACCTCCTCCCCGGGGCACTAAGTATGCAAATGTGGGGGTCCGTTACGGACCCCCGAGCCCCGGGGACCACCACGTCCCCAGGGCTTTGTAATGGTAGGGAGGGGGGCCGCACAGCCCCCCTCCTGGAGTACGTAATGGCCCTGGGGACCGCCACCCCCCAGGGCCGGCTACTGCAGTGTCCCGGGGTGCCCACCCCCGGGACACTGCTGTTTGCTATGGCAGGGTGGGAGCCGTGCGGCTCCCGCCCTGCCATAGCAAACTCTGCTTTGGATTTTGGAAGGGAGAGCAGAGAGCAGGTTTCCTGCTCTCACTTTCAAAATCCAAACCAGATTGCTTTTCCACACGGGGAGCTGCATGTCAGCAGCTCCCAGTGTGGAAAAGCAATGCCGGCTCCCGCAGGAGGCAGGGAGCCGGCGGGACCGTGGGGGCATTGGGGCTCTGCCACGGTCACCAACGGAGTGGCCAGGCCCCGGGGGATGGGGTCCCCGGGGCCAGAAGTGGCCCGGGAGGAGGGCCACACGGCCCCCCGCCCCAATAAGTAAACATTTTTTTAAAAAAGGCCTGCCCCGGGGGATGGGGTCCCGGGGTCAAAATTGACCATAGGAGGGGGGGCCACGTGGCCCCCCTCCAAATATTATTTTTAAAAAATATATAATTCTGGCCATGCCCTGGGGGATGGGGTCCCCGGGGCCAAAATTGGCCTCGGGAGGGAGGCCGCACGGCCCCCTTCCCGTTTAAAAAAAAAAAAAAACGGGTCAGGCCCTGGGGGATGGGGTCCCCAGGGCCCAAAATATTGTAAAAATTGGGGGGCCACACAGCCCCCTTCTACAAAAAAAAATAATAACAAAAGCCGGCATCGCGCCGGAGGCCCCGCCCACTCCCTGTAGCACTCAGCAAACACGCCCCCTGGCACATTGTAAGTTGTGGAATTAATTCCCCTTCAATCCTGAGGGTCCCTGGGGGCCAAGTAGCCCACCAGGTACCTTCAGTTTGCACCACAGAGCTGCGTTGCAGAGAGGTGGTCTGAGGCCACGCCCCTTTTTACAACACTCTGCAATGCAGCTCTGTGGTGCTTACTGGAGGTACCTGGTGGGCTAGTTGGCCCACAGGGACCCTTAGGATTCAAGGGGACTTAATCCCCCAACTTACAACGCACCATTCGCACTTCTCAAGCCCTCTGCGCCTCCCTTGTGCTCTACTTCCACAACAAGATAGCAGATATCTACAGCAACTTTGGGCCACAGCCAACCAACCTCAACCACCTCCTGACACACACCAACTACTCCCACAGCCACCTCACAGAATGGACACCGTTCACCACGCCACTCACTACAGCAATCATGACCTCCATCTACTCCGGAGCACCAACAGATCCCTGCCCCCACCACGCCTTCAACCTGGGACAGAATGAAAACAGTAGCGCCCTCGCCGACATCCTCAACTCATCTATCACCAAAGTCACCTTCCCGGACGCCTGGAAACACACAGAGGTGAAACCCTTTCTGACGAAACCCTCCGCCAACCCCAACAAACTGAAGAATTACTGCCCCATTTTGCTGCTCCCCTTCGCGGCCAAAGTCCTGGAGAAAGCCATCAATCGCTATCTCCAGACCACCTGGAAGGACACAACCTAGTTGACACCACCCAGTCCAGCTTCCGCTCCAACCACAATGCCAAAACTGCCTTAATAGCAGCAACCGACAACATCAGATCCAACTCTGACTGTGACAAGACTGCAGCCCTGAACCTTCTTGACCTCTCAGTGGACTTCGACACAGTATCACACCACACCCTCATTAGCAGAGTCCACCACATTGGCATCAGAGGAAATGCCCTCAAGTGAATCACCTCCTTCCTCTAAGGACACACACAGATGACCCACTAACCACCTTTCACTTCCGTACCCAAGAGCATCACCTGCGGAGTCCCCCAAGGATCCTCCCTCATCCCCACCCTCTTCAACGCCTACATGACTTCCACTGGCTGACATTGCCCACGCCCACGGACTCAACATCATCATATACGTCGAGGACAGCCAACTTATCCTCTCTCTCACAGAAGACACTGCCAGCACCAGAGTAATCTTCCAGAATGCCATGACCAACGTCGCCGACTGGATGGGATCCAACTACCTGAAGCTGAACACGGACAAAATGGAAGTGCTCATCATCGGGAAGAGCACCTCCTCATGGGATGACACATAGTGTTCCACTACACTTGGACCCCCAGCAGCCACGTCCGCAGCCTCAGCATCATCCTGGACAGCAATGTTTCCATGAAGTCTAGGTGAGTGCAGTAGGCTCATCCTGCTTCTACACCCTCTGCATGCTTCATAAGATTTTCAGATGAATCCCCGTCAACACCAGGAAAACAGTGACTCAAGTCTGTGTCACCAGCCGACTGGACTACAGTAACACTCTCTACGCCGGAACAACATCCCATCTACTAAAACGATTACAGATTATACAGAACACATCAGCCAGACTCATCCTCGACCTCCCCAAACAGACCAGCATTACCCACCACCTCAGAAACCTCCACTCGCTCCCCGTCCAGATGAGATGCCAGTTCAAGCTGATGACACATGCCTACAAGGTCCTCCACATAACCAACCCTCTGACACCAACCACCGCCTGACTTTCCACCAGCCACCAGACAACTCTGATCTGCCTCCCTCACCCTCGCACATGTCCCCGGCTTCTGGCGGAGTCACAGCAGAGGTTGTTCCTTCTCCTACCTCAACACCTAGTCCTGGAATGACTTCCCACTCCACCTCCGAACCCTCCTCACTCACCGACTTCAAGAAGAGACTCAAGACCTGGCTCTTCAACTAAGGCTCCCCATTCCTCAGCAGCTGAATACCCCCCAGAATGATAAGCCGTGCTATACAAATACTGATTGATTGATTGGAGAAAATGCATATAAGTTGATTTTGAGATGGTGCATGACTCCAACACACCTTAAACATGTGAGAGAAGGACACTCGAGTTGTTGCCGATTGTGAGGAACCTGAGGAACTATGCAGGCTTTTTTGGATAAAATAATAAATACAATTAGAGATATTCAACATGTTTTCTGGCTATGAACCCTCTTTTTCTGTTATTAGGTGATACAGATGAGGAAAGACTGTATCAACTAAATATGCCAACATGCAAATTCATTTCTCAAATGCAGTTGACAACTAGACTGACTACTGCCAAGAAATGGAACACCCGGAAAAAATCTACTGAATGGAAGGTGAGCACAATTCTGGAATCTCTACATTATGCAAAAAAGTAACTGCATGGATGGTCAACAAAAATGTGGAATGTCTAAACCTATGTAAAAAGTATTGTAATAGTGAGAAATAGATTTGCTCCATTTGAGAAAATATAGGTTTATTTCAAAGCATATCACAGTGGATGCGATCCCCTCTCTGAGGCTGGTTCAGCAACCAGGGATACTCTCATCTCCTGAGCAGGCCTCACACTAGAGGCCCTGGATGGTTCTGGTCACTTTTTCAATAAAAATGTTATGTTATGTTATGTTTTGCGGTTGGGTTGGGAGGAAGAGAGGGAGGGAAGAAGGAAAATAATTTGCCTGTTTACCAATATTCGTGCTATATGTGAATGGAAGGTAGACATGCTGGAGGTCTAGAGAACAATTGTCTTCATCTTAGCTATGCTACAAAGAGGTACATAAGGATGATGTAATGTATATGTCAAACCATGTAATAATAATTACCGCCAGGCCTTTTGGATGAGGTTGAGCACAATTAATCAAGTTGATAAAAAAATTGCTCTCTGGAGGAAATAGATCACCCAGTCTGCTTTAGCGTGTCAAACCAGTCTGTAATTATTGACTGACTGGCGAACCAAACTAAAACTCCCAGGTTTCACATGCACAGTTGTCTAGATAAGGTGCTCCATTCCTCTTCTTGGGGTATGTTTTCTTACAAAATATATGCTTGATACTTTGAACATAGAACTCCAAAACGATAGCATCTTTGTTTACCTCTGTCTCATCCAGAAGCTCTTCCCAGCTAGTCCAGTTAACCCCCCCCCAAGGACTAAAGAAAATCTCCTTCTCCAACACGTACCAATGCTTGCCAACATTTGGCTTTTTTCTCTTTTTCAGGGACATCTTTCAGCTAAAATAAACAATGTGTTACACACCAGTTTTGAAAGCAAAATGCCTGGCCATGAATTGCCTACCTTTAATTTTTTTTTAAATTTTAATTTAAAAATGTTTTATATAGCGCTGGCTGGACCCGAGGGTATCAGAGCGCTTTACATGGGTATTCATTGCAATATAGTAAAATGTACAATGAGGTAGAATTCAGAAACCAATACAAACGGTATAAAGCAGCTAAAATATTACACAATCTAGATACACAAGTTGCAATGGGCTACAGCAAATCCTGAGAGATTAGGCTAGTGAGAGAGGGAAAGGATGGAAAAGGGGGAGGTGGGGTATAGGAATGGGGAGAGGCTAGGGAGGGGGTAGGTTAAGGCAATATCATACCGCTATACATGGATAATTAATTGTAATGTAACAGACTTACAATGAGGTAGTACTCAAAACCCATCCAGACAGTAAAAGCAACTCCAGTTTTACACAATCCAATTACATGTATTGCAATGGGCTACAGCAAGTCCAGAGCGATTCGCCTAGCGTGGGAAGGAAAGGATGGAGAAGAGGGGGGTAGGGTATGGGAATGGGGAGAGGCTGAAGAGGGGGGGAGGATAAGGCAATACCAAGTGTGACGAAGCAGGTCCTATGGGGAAGGCTAGTGGGAGGAGTTAGTGGGCGAAGGAAGATGAGAGAGGGGGAGGATAGCAGTAGGAGGTCTGGGTGGGATGAGTGCCCAGGGGAGGGGTTAAGGACCCCAGTATTTGTTGAGCAGGAGAAGTTTGAGGTCTTTTTTGAAGCTGACGTAAGAGGGGTTGCAACGAAGATCTTTAGGGAGGGAGTTCCAGATGTTAGGCGCGTTCCCGGAAAAGGAGCGAGATTGTGTGGTTTTCTTGTTTAACAGAGGAGGGACAAGAGCAAGGGTGTTGGAGCTCCTCAATGATCTAGAGCAGCCAGCTTTGTGAAGTTTGTCTGAGAGGTACTGCGGGGAGCGTTGATGCAGGGCTTTGTGCGTAATGCAAGCTGTCTTGTAGGAAGTTCTTCCTTCAACGGGAAGCCACTTGAGGGCTTTAAGGGCAGGGGAGATGTGATCGACCCGTTTGAGGTCGGTAATGAGCCTAGCGGCCAGGTTCAGAACAGATTTGATTGGGGCTAGGTGGGATTTAGGGGTTCCAGCGAGGATGGCGTTACCATAGTCGATTTTCGACAGGACCAGCGATTGGACGACTAACTTAAAGTCGTCTGCAGGAATGAAAGGTTTTATTTTCTTGAGGTGATGGAGTGTGAAGAGGGCGCTTTTGGCAGAATTTTTTATGTGGGGGATAAGAGTAAGGTTTTGGTCAATGTTAAAAGCAAGGGATTTAACTGAGTTTGATATAGTGAGGGAGCAGTTGAGTGCGGTAAGGTCAGAGATCCAGGATAGAATGGGGAGCGAGTTGTTCTTAGGGGAGAAAAGAATGATTTCGGTCTTTTTTGGGTTGAGTTTGAGGTGATTGTAGTGGAACCAGGATTGGATCTTACTCAAGGCATCATTGAGGTGAAGAACATCTGAGCGGGATTGAATCTTATAGTAAAGTTGGGTGTCATCGGCATATAGGTGGTAATTGATTTCCGCTTGTTTAAGGATAAGGGTGAGGGGTTCCATGAAGAGATTAAATAGAGAGGGGGAGAGGATAGAGCCCTGTGGGACCCCTAGGGAGACGGGCAGAGGTTTGGAAAGGCAGTCACGGATTTTGATTTGCTGGGTTCTGTGTTGGAAAAAGGAGGTGAACCCTTTGAGGACTGAACCGTTGAGGCCAAAACGATCTTTAAGTGTGTTAAGTAGAGTAGAGTGGTTAACAGTGTCGAAAGCAGCGGAGAGATCAAGGAGAATGAGAATCGAGGATTCGCCTTTGTCGAGGGCGTGATGGATGTCATCAATTATGTTTAGCATTGCAGTTTCTGTACTGCAGCCCTTTCTGAAGCCTGATTGGAAAGAGTCAAGAAGATTGAATGAATCAATGTGTCTATCTAGTTGGAGCAGGGCGCATTTTTCAAGGGCTTTTGAGAGAAGAGGAAGGTTAGAGATAGGGCGAAGGTTATTTAGGTCATTAGGGTCACCAGCAGGATTTTTGAGGATGGGAGTGATTTGTCCCAATTGGAGGGAAGCAGGGACACAACCTGAGGTAAAGGAGGAGTTGATGATAGAGGTCCAATAGGGGGCAATGATATGTTTTAGATCTTGGATAAGGTTGGAAGGGAGAGGGTCTTTAGTGTGCGATGACGGTTTAAGTCTAGAGATGACGTTAAGGACATCAAGTTTAGTGACTGGTTGGAAGTCAAGCCAAGAAGCATTGTTTTTTTGCTCAAGTAAGATGGGGCCGGGTTCAGGAATCGGGACGAAAGGGGGGAACGGTGAGGAATCATGAGGAAGCGTAGAGAGTGAAGGAGAATTGGAGGAAATGTCCAGCGAGGGAAGTAGGTTAAGAGGGAGGGGAGTAAGGGCGAAGGATTGATCAATTTTGGAGATTTTTTCTGAGAAGTAGTTGGCAATTTCTTCGCATCTCTCGGTGGTGGCAATCACCTTGGGGGGTGCAGAGGATGTTTGGTTTTTAACAATGTTGAAGAGTTCCCTAGGTCTGTTTTTGGCCCGGTCAAGTTGGGAGCGGAAGAAGGAAATCTTAGCATTGAGGATGTGTTTTTTATAGTTGGATCTAGCGGATCTGAGGAGAGAGAGATTAAAGGGGGAAGGGTTTTGCCTCCATATGCGTTCAGTCGATCTAAGTGTACGTCTCTCATTGTTGAGATCAGGATTGAACCAGGATTTGGAGGAGGAGTTTTTCTGTCGTTTTAGTCTGGCTGGGGAAATTTGGTCAGGGACCTCAACGATGTATTTATTAAAGTGTTCGGTGAGGTCATTGGCATTTTGGGAGGGAGGAGAGAGTCGAAGTTGAGCTTTGACTTTGGTCTCAAGTTCGCTTGGGGGGATAAGATGAAGATTCCTGGTCAGTTTCATCTGATTGATGGTTTTGTGTGGAGGGGGTAGAACGGTGTTAGTGATCGTGAAAAGGATGAGGTGGTGGTCGGACCAGTCGATGGGAACGATGGAGGAAAGGGAGGCCAGCTCATTGCTAGTAATGATAGCGTCCAGAGTGGCTCCTTTGGAGTGATTAGGAGAGTGGCATAGCTGTTTTAGGTCATTGATGTCAAGTAGATCGGTGAGGAGGTTAACCATAGGATCGTCCTTTTTGTTCCAATGAAGGTTAAAATCTCTGAGGAAGAGGTTTTTAGAGTTGGAAAGTGAGGATTGGGTAAGAAGGTCAGACAGTTCTTCTACAAAAGGAAGAGGGTCGCCGGGAGGATGATAGATATTGTGTAGTCGAATTGGAGGGGAGCCCAGCACTTTAAGTTCCGCTCCGAGGTATTCAAAAGTAGAATGATCGGAGTTTGGCACAGGGGAGAGTTGGAGTTCGTTTTTAAAGATTACTGCTAGACCGCCTCCAATTTTGATAGGTCTATCTTTTCTGAGGATGGAGTAACCAGGGGGAGAGAGCATATCAAGAATGGAAGAAGAGTGATCTTTAAGCCAAGTTTCAGTAAGAAAGGCAATGTCAATGGATTCACTAAGGATGGTTTCCGAAATTTCAGTCGCATGTTGGACAGCCGAGCGACAGTTAACCAGCATGCAAGTCATGGGTATAGGGTTGGTTGTAGGGGGGGGGCAGGAGTGGATAGTGGTAAATTGCGGAGGAAGTCTTGGAGAAGCTGGGGAAGTTGGAATTCTGCTAGTCCCAAGGATCACTGGGATAGGTGCCTGAGGGGTCAGAGGGTCAGTAGTCAAAGAGCAGGTGGGGTAAGGATTACAAAGGTCAGGGAGTTCAGAGGCGGGGAGGAGGTTTGAGGCGTGGAATGTTCTGGGTGTATCGTTACCGAGGGGGGTAGTATTGCTGGGGGAATGTGGTGTTGTTTTGTTCAGTACACCGGGCAATAGAATGATTGGGGCGGTTAAGTGAAGAGAGGGAGTTGACATCATTTCTGAGAGAGGCGAGTTCAAACGATAGGTTAGCGAGATGGAGTTCTATATTAAAAAGCGTCTGGGGAGTAAGGGAGAAGGGGATGGAGGTTGGGAGTTCATGGGGACATGGAGGATGTTCTGCATTAGTCAAGACGAGAGGTCTGGGGTGAGGGAGGGGAGGGAGCCCAGGTGGGGGGGAGAGGGGAGATCCGATTGATGGCCGAAGGGAGGGAGGTGAGGTGGGACTGGGCAGTCACTGGAGACTGAAGCGAGTCGGGAGAAGGAAAGGGTGCTCGGGGAGAGTGAGGAGGGTTGGTATCCTGGTTAGGGAGGGGAAGGACAATTGGGGGGAAGAAGTTAGAGTAAGTGATTGAGTCGTAGTGAGGTCAAATTGGGAGGGCTGGGAGGAAGAAGAAGATAGAAGGGAGGAACTGATGCGAGTTATTGGAGCCTCAAGAGGAGGAGAGAGAGTTTGGGTGGTTGAGTCGGCCGTTGGTGAATCAGTAGGAGGGAGAGTTGTTAAGGCGGGGGAGAGATTGAGAATATGTGCTTGTGAGACTTCCAAGGTGTTTTCACTGTCTGTATGAGGAGGGGTTAGAGTAGGTGAAAGAGGAGGTGTAGGGTCAGATTGTGATTGGGAGGCTGATGGGTCAGAGTAAGGTATCGAGAGTAGGTAGGATAAGGTGCTGAAATGGTGTTCAGAGATGGTGAGATGTTTTTCAGAGGCTTGAATGAGGATGTTTCCAGATTTGAAAATGGAGATGTCTATTTCACCAAGAAAAGTAGGGGAAGGGGTGGTAGATAGTTTCAAGCCATATGGGATTTAGCATGACTTTGTGATAGGGAGGTGGTGGAGGAAGGTGCTTTTCCATTTAGAGGGGCGCTTGGAGTAGAAGATGTAGTTGGTTTTTACAATCGAGGTGAGACTTCGGTAGTTATCTACAAATAGCGTTTCTTGATGACGAATTAGTAGTTTGTGTTTAAAGTTTTTCTTAGCATTTTTGGAGAGGTTGGGGGGATAAAGGATGGTCCAAGAGTTTGGGCCGTGTCTAGTGATACGTGCATCCAGTGTAGTGAGGGGGGGCATTGTTATTCCGTTAAAAGCTGGGAAGGAAGTGACTAGAGTAAACCCCGGAGAGGTCTGTGCTAGTAAGAAGTCATAAATGGTGTGAGGGAGCGTTAAACATGTTAAAAAGACAAAACGGTGGGGGAGGGGACATAAAGAGGCAGAGAGAATGGTAGATAAATAAACTACACGCCCGAACAGTTCCCTAGTGCACAAAGAGACGGACATGCAATGTGCTATAACGCATATTGTCTTGCTGTGGGTAATGTCAAATAGTATATTTTAGATGATCACAAAGAGGCAGGACAGTTAACAGTGTATTAAGTGCAATAAGGATAAAAAGTCTTTAAACAGCTCAGCTAACAATAACAGGAGTATGCATCCAAAGTAAAAATTCAATACAATATGACGTCGTGATGTGGTAGGGCAATTAAGGAGCACGTGGAGCTTTAGGTTTAATGAACTACACATGTCCTGATTTTCAAGCAAGGGAGGCGTATGAAAGCGTAAGTAAGCCCGACTTCAAGTCGGGAGCTGGCTCCGGCACAGGGGACGAAAGGAATGCCAGGAGTTAGGACAGAGGTAGGGTATTTGTCGAGGGAGTACAGTGTAAAATCAGATGGAGATGATCCTGGTGTGAGGTAAGGGTGAGTAGCAGAATCAATTTAGCTAGCAACGCGACCTCTGATTCATTGGGGGATATCAAGACCCACGCGACCTGACTATCCCGGGCTAAAAGACAGGAAGTTAGGTCGCGATTACTTGGAGGTAGAGCTTTAGAAGGGAATACATCTATTATATGGGATGAAGTTCAGGCAAACCTTTTGCGGTCTAAATGAAGTAACTACCTCAAGATATGAGGACAAAAAGGGCCGACTAAGCCAGGCCCCTCCAGCTGTGGAGAAATTAATATGATTCCAGTAGGTAATGAGCGCCAGATGTTTAGTGCATGATCATGAGGGAACAAACAGATGCCAAGGGTGTATGATCTCCTGGGAGGTACATGTGCTAGGCTGAAATATTCCTATTGGCCAATAGTAATGACATTATCAGTAGCCAAAATAGCAAAAACAAATTAAACAAAATGGGTGTTCCTCCAAGTATACAACAAGGCTAGGGGAAAAAAAAAAAATCCATGAGGACACTCCAAACGCAGGGGGGTGTATCAGCACTTTTCAATGCCTGCCATATTGGGAGGAGACAATGTCCACAAGCCAACTTCAGTAAAATTCCCATAAGCAGGGAGTGTAGGCAGTCAGCCCTTATCAGAATCTATGGTCTGAACAGGTGTGAGAGAATGAACACAAACCCAATCCAAAATGGCCACCAGGAAAGAAAGTGTAGCAGCCCATTTCTATGCCCAGTCGTGCATAGGGATCGGGTAGGGGGCTTCAAGTCCGGAGGACACAAGATGGATGCCAGGGAGCAGACGTGGAAAATGAGCAAACAAAATGGGTGCCCTCGATGTAGGCCTCAGGGATCAGGCATGAAGGCCAACTAAAGAGTCCCCCGAGCAAAGTCAAATAGTCAGGCCAGTGCGATCATCACTCCCCCAGGGATCTGCACTATTGAGGGGAGCGTGGACATGGGTACCGAAGTAGAGTGCTCAGTGGGCCCAGCAATCAGGAGACTAACAGGCACAGAAGCCGATACATCGAGGCTCAAGCAACACGCTCCCTATAAGATGTCAGCAGGCTCAAAGTGTAGGAGGGCCCGGGATCTCCCAAAAGCATCTCTCAATGGGAGCAACGAGTCGGGACTGAAAGTGAAAGAAATCACCCCAGGCAGTGCACGCAGGGAGATGCGATGCAACAGCAAAGAACTAGACAGCAAGAGGGGCCTTTTGGAGGGGTCCCACTCACCATCGTCGTAAAGGCAGGTCGACGAACCAGACTGTGAGGGAAGCCGAGGTGAAGGTTCCCTGTGGAGTAGGTGACAAGGGAACATAAGGGTATAGATGATGAGGTGGCCCGGAGGGAGTGAAGTCGCTACCACCAGTGAGGCCAGCAGCAAATCTATCAATGTGCCAATTTCGTGATGGGCGACCCTGAGCCAGCCCAAGAAAGATGGAGGGCAGCCGGAGAGTCAATTTCCACCGAGGGTCTCCCGGGGCAAGATGAGCACCGACACTACCCAAGGCAGTGAGCCCTGATCGCGCCGGCTCCCGCTCCGGTCCGAGTGCGGTCTGCACACGGCGCGGCCAAAAGCTCAGGCACTGGCCAGAGTCCCCCTGGAACAGCTGCTCAAAGGCTGGAAGTCGGCCGCGACAAGGAACGGGGGTCCAGATCGTGAGGGCGTACCATTAAAACAACAGCTCACAGGAGTCGACGGAGACCATCGGCAGAGGAAGGAGGGACAGATCTGTCCCAGTAGGGGGCGTCACTCCTCATGTCTCGGTCCAGCAGGGAACATTCCCGGCCCGTGATTTGGGTACGAGTCACCAAGGGGGCACCACGGTGCTGCAAATGCCCGGCTGAATATTCGGAAACGTTGATTTGAGGAAGTGCCGCCCAGGAGGCACCTCGATGCTGCCAAGGCCCGGCAGAGTCTTCGGAGCGTCTCGGAAACCCCTCTGAGGATGAGAGGACAACGAAGGGCCGTCGAGGATTCTGTGGTTCCAGTCCTGCCTAGAGCTTCGAGGGATCCTGAGAGATCGAGTCAAAGGTAGGCGATGACAAAATCACTGATTCAGTAAGTTGCAAGTTGAATGAAGGAGAGGATTGAAAGTTTATGCTGGATGGCTGGGTTAATGCAGGGATATCTACCGATATGGTAATCCCCAACCCGAAGCTCTCGATCAGAGCTCTTACTCGGCGGCCATCTTTAAGTGGATTGAGTCTGAGTCTGAGTCTGAGTCTTGAGTCTGAGGTCCAGGTGGTGTCTCTCTAATCCGAAGGGCAGATTAAGTGATAAAAATAGGATGCCAGCCAAGAATATGGATGTGCTTTTGCTAAACTCTGCAGCTGGCATTTGTTAAGCAGTTACCATCACCTTTGAGGTGTCAGTAACTAATCAACTTGTTTGTGACTGCAATATTGATATTAAACCCTGCAAGTCACAAAATCATATGTTTTGTGGTTGCAAAATAACTTTTCTTCGTTAGGCCTGGGGGAATGCTAAGTGTTAGGAAGTTTGTTGCTCCTTGCAGAGTCCAGAACTTCCCCCCACAAAAATGTGTGTTTTTAGACAAAGTTTGAGGTTTGCAAGGAATTCTGGATAAGAAAACCTGGAGAGAGCCATGCAAGCTACCCCACCCTGGATTCCCCTAGGTGTCCAGTTTTAAAATATGTGTAGGTTTGCTAGGTTTCCCCAGGTGCTGCCTGAGCTAGGGCCCAAACTCTACAGCTACCCACACTGGAAAAAAGGGTCAGTTTCCAGTGGATGTGTTCATTCTGCGTTTTGGCCCGTTTCCTGTGGCAGGCACTAGGCCTACCCACACAAGTTACGTACCATTTATTTAGTAAAACATGTAGGGACATAGGATAGGAGAACATTTGTTATTACTGATTGGATTTTGTTGCATTTGTGACTTCCAAATGTGAGCCTATGTGTAAGAAAGAAGACATTTTTAAAAATGGCCTCTGAAGCACATGCTAGGATGAGTACCCACAAATTTACTTCAGGTATGTACAATTAACCACTGCTCCTAAACTTCATATCTAGTACCGATTTCATAAATACATAGGTTTCCTTGATATCCATTTTTCACTCAACATATTTCAGAATTGGTCTATACTCGGTACACTATAGAAAACCATTATACGGTGCAGCTCAGTTGTTGGCTTTGCGTACCTCAGGTTCTTGGAGAACCAACAGACCCTATATATCACGCACCCAAAAGGGTCTAGCCGACATAATGGTTTATTGCTTTTGTAAATTGGCCATCATGACAAAAAGTTACAGATGAAAACGCTGTCACAAATGGCCATTATTTCTACTCATTTTCAATATTTCTTTATTTCAGCAGTTAGTTTCTTTAGGAAAAGCTTGAGTTCTACATGTATGACACCTTGCCGAAGTAAAAAATGTGGCTACTGATCAGACATCTATAGCTTTATTGGGTCACCCATGGGTTTCACACTGGTTTCCACCACAAGTTGAAAGTAGGTTCAAAACACAAAAAATAGGAAAAAAGCTGGGAAGATGGTGGTGTTAGCATAACAAACCATTTGTTGATGCCATTTTTAGGAAACACTTTTATCCACAGCCTATTGGGCCACATGCACAAATCGTTTTTGTGGTCGCAAATGGGACGGTTCGCAAATGCAAAAAATCTTTTTAAAACGTACAAAGCACTATTTGCAATTTGGTAACCTATTACTGAATCGCAAATTAGGTTTCCGATTCGGTATTAGGAAGGGGCGTGTTTAGGGCGTCTCTTCCTAATACCAGATCACAGTGGTATGTATGAATGTTTTGCGGCTGAAATGCGGTCGCAAAACATTTGCATTTTTCCTCTACTTCAAGTAGCCGATTCGCAAATGGAACGGGGTCCTCAAGGGGCCCCTTCCCTTTAACAAATATTTGTAAAAACATTTTTTTAAGAGCAGGAAGTAGTCTCACAGACCACGGCTTCCTCATAAAAAATTAAAAGAAAACTTTTCATTTAAAAAAATAAATAAAAATTCATTATTTTTTTCTTTAAGGAAAACGGGGTTTAGTTAAAAAGAAAAAGATTGCTTTATTGAAAAAGCAATCACAGTCATGAAGGTCAAAGGGCTCAGCAGTGGGGGCGGGGGGCGCAGTTGAGGAGTTAAAGCAAAGAACTCGAGGTAGCTGAAATAGGAAAGTAAAAATCAATTTTCACTATCTGCAATTTTTGAGTCATAGTGAAAGGGGCAAAATGGATTTTGCTCAAAGCAAAGGTTTTACAACAGGATAAAACATGGAGCAGATTAAATTATAAAGGGCCATATGTATCAAGCTTAATTGCGATCAAAAACGCCAAAATTCGCAGAATTTCAGCGTTTGCAATCGCAATTTAGCAGTGTGCAATGTATCACACAAAAACGCACTCGCAAAATAAGGAATCGCAAAATTTGCGATTCCCTATATTGCGAATGCATTTAAGGAATCGCAAATTGCGATTCCTTAAATGCAATGTAAGAAGCACTAAAAAAAGTGCAATTTGGCCTTAAGGAATCGCAAATTACCACCAACTTCAAGTTGGTGGTAATTTGCGATTTCCTTGAAAAATGCACCTTTTTGCATTTTTCAAAGTGCCATTTGGCGCACATACATGCCCTTAGGGCATGTATGTGTGCCACATGTGCACACATGCACATTTCAGGGGTGCAACAGGGTGTCCTTTGACACCCTTGCACCCTTGAAATACATTCGCAATTGCTGAGTACCTAATGGGTACTCGCAAATTGCGAATGTCTTCCCATTCATTCCTATGGGCCTCCAGGCCCATAGGAATGAATGGGAAGGTATTCCTTAATTGCGACTCGGAATTAAGGAATGTCAGGGAATCGTAAAATATTTGCGAATTTTTATTTACATCTCGTTTTGCGATTCTCAAATAGCGATTCTCTAAAAATCGCTATTTGAGAATCGCAAAACCATTGTTTGATACATATGTCCCAAAGATTGTTGCAATATTCGCAAACCAAGATATTGAAGAAGTAAAACGTCTCAGTGTTCACATTTGTCATTACGAAAGAAGTAATTAGTGCAAAATAAGTTATCTGAACTTCTTAACAAAATGCTTTTCATAGACAATATTATTGTTATAAATAATCTCCATTGCACATAGAATGACCGATTGACTGACAACATTAGAATAGCAGACACTGTCCTCTGGGCCTCTTGGCGCTAGTCTTCAAGTACTACCTAAACAAACCTTCTGTCAAAGGTGGCCAGTGAGCAAAGGGCCTTATTTCCATCAGGAGAGAACTCCAGATGATAGCTGTTGGTATAGAAAAAGGCCTGTATGGAGAAGGCGCGCCCAGCACACGAGTTGAGATGGAATTTGTATACCGATAGTCGAGCCGCTTCCTTTCTGCAGAGGCTAGGACAAGCTGTGGAGTAGCAAGGGTGACATTGGCCGTGCTCTACTCACATTCCTAGGCCCTGGTGCCACTGCACCTGCTGCACTACTGATGACAAGTACAATAAGGATGTTGAGGTGAGATAGGATGGGCAAGGGAATGGAATGTAGGAAAGTTTAGAGAAGATGCAGTCTGCCACTGGAAGCTAATGTAATAGTCTGCATGTAAAATTAAGAAGTGTGTAATAAAGACTTAATCAAACAAAAACGTGTTAACTATGTTTAGCGCTGGCTTTCCAACCAATTTTACACATTTATGCCAAGGTGCTAAAATTGTAATATGAAGTGGTGCAAAATTTTTAAGTTTTCTGTACTGTGACTCCTGTAATGTAATGTAAAGTTCTCAGAACATCGGCTCATTACAACGCCCCACGTGTCCGTGTTGATTGCTGCATTCTCGCTTATTTTACTAGACCTTATTCGGTATTAATCTTCTGCCACTCGCTGGCTGTCCTTGCTTTTTTAATGCGACGATCAGCTGGGTACGTAGTTTAGTTTAGTGCATACAGCAAGCTAATGGCAACTTTATTAGATGTCCGCTGTGAGACAATGACCCGCCGGAGACTATTAACACCTGGATTTACAGTCAGAGACCTGCAGCAATATTGAAGCCCCGAACTACTCTGCATTACTCAATAACAGACGTTGGTATCATAAATAATCACAGCGCATCATTTATAAAGATGAACAAGTGATTGCTTCTGGCTAATTCACCCTGATATAATTACTCTAGGAGGGGAAATGGCTCTTTATAGGAGAGTTTGTTACTCGATCCTGAATTGCAATTTATATACTCGGAGCTTCTTCATCCCCCCACGCCCCAAACCTGTGCTTAATTTGAGCCGGTGATTGCCAGTGGCTCACCGATTCTTATTTTTGGGGCCTGTGTGCACATATTTTTCCTTATCAGACATTCCCCGAGAGCAACAGAGGTAAATACCTCAACAAGGGAGAAAGCAGGAGCCTCCAAGAGCGAGATAAAGGGGCAGTGAGTGTCTGGCAGTGGATTAAAGAGGCAGGAGGTGGATTCAGGAATACACAGCCTTGGTATTAGGTGCTGGACATTTAATAGCACCAGCCACTTCCTTTGAAGCAGTGCTTTGGGCACCGGCACTCATTATGTTACAAATGAAGCACTTTCCCAAACCCAAGCATTTTATAACTCTAGTTCAAATACATTGTTTAAGTTCAATTATTCTAAAATTGCTTCATCTTACTGCTTTGGTATAGTTGTCTTTTCGGGCCTTCGGTCACCCGGTTAAAACCGACACTGAAAGATGGAGAATTTGTGGGCTGTGATATTACTGCATCATGCTCAGCTTCATACCTCAAAGATGGGGAAAAACAGTAATACTGTGGCCCTGATTATGCTGACATCGTTGCGGATTCTGAACCGCCAACCGGAGAGACCGCAGTATTACAATGCGACTGCACATGATGCGTTCACCTACTCCCAATTCTCTATGGGAGATTGTGCTGCAGCCGTAAACCTGGTGTAGCACAAGCGCCTATAGAGAAATGGGAGATTCTGTTAATCCCTGCAACATGTGGCTGTCACCTTGAGGTGTCTGCCACGCGATGCTGGGAATAACAGGGAGGCACCTGCCCCCTCGGCCCCCAACCGTAGGCCGTCGAGGAATGCAGGCCCTGCTAGGGGCCCCCAAATTCGCTTTCCGACAAGCTTTCCATGTCGGAAAGCCCGACATGGAAAGCCTGTCGGAAACCGACATCGTAATCCCGATGGCGGAAATGCCGTCCTCAGGGATTACAGTGGGGCCTCCGACTGGCCAACGGGATCGTTGAGCCGGCAGGCCGGCCGGTTGCACTTTCAACCGCCGGCATTGTAATGCGGCGGTCGGAAGTGAAACCTACGATGTCAGTTGGAAAGCCTCCGACCTGTATCGTGACTCACATCGTACTCAGGCCCGTGTGTTTTTCCACTTTCATATGAGTGAAAACTCCTTGTTTGTCCTCGTTTATCCAGTCCCCAAATCTGGACTCTTTCAAGGAATATAATGTGACCCTTAGTCAGTTAACTGAAACAGAATCCTGCAGGGCCAAATTCTCTCCCCCTTGGGTGCACAAAAAATATATTTATGAAGGATTATCAGTCAGGATCATGAGTAACTTTATCTAAGAAACATATGTTGTGAATATGGAAATGTGAATATTATGTTGGATGTCACTAAATAATAAATTCAAGTTTAAGATTAAGTTTGTGGGTGATCCTGTGTCATTCTACCAGTTAAATGTGGTTAATACGAATAACCGCATAGATTTGTTCAGGATTTCCCACCCTAACCCTTGCAAATACACCTCCTTCAATGGTAAGAGTAAGTGTGTCTGGAGATGGAAATGCTTCCTCCAAAGGGAGAAACAAAAACCGATTAAATGGACCAAGATATTGTTACGCCAGATTTTAATATGTAGAATGGTCCGTGCCTAAATTCGGAATACTTTTGAAATTCTGAAGCAAATAGGTGTCTTGTTGTATTTTAAGGAGTTCTTTATCCCCAAGAATGAAAATGTGCTCAAAATGATTTTTATGAATCAGCTGGGTACTAGTGTTTAGTGTGCATGTAAGTGAAAGATATTATATATAATATGGTCCAATTCTCATAGATGATTTAAATGTGTTATATGTGTAATATACTATCGAAAGAATGCAGTAACAGAAATTGACAAACACACGGAGTAAAAATTCCTTATGTTATGCTTGCAATTACATAATTTTTGGGGGAATGTGATCTTATAAAATTGGGCTTAAAAATCAACTTGTACGATTTCGGTGCAAATCTTATGTAACATTTGCTTATAGGAGCACATACAGTGAGAAATTGTCCCAAAAATATAGGCACATCGTCATGGACCTACATATTCACTCCACATTTCAATCCAACTCTTCCCACCTACTCCTCTCTGTTCCACATAGCCATTATAAACATGATGACTAATGGCTATAGACTATAGCTTATAGGCTGAGTCAGGTGCAGCAATCTCTATTCACCCTCTTCCAGCCGATGCACACGGTATCAGAAGATGAGAGAGTGGATGATCCAAACAATCTGCACTCTACACTTAGAAATGTACTCCCCCGACCCCCCGCATAGATCCCTCTACAGCAGAAGTCTTCAAACTTTTTGATTCCGAGACCCCCCTGTCAAAATATTTTAAGCGTAAGGACCCCCTCCTGACAAAAATTTCTAGAACTCATCATTGCCAACTATCAAAAACCATAAATGCCCCCAATTCCCACAGCAAATCATTTTTACATTGGGGAAATACATTAAACAGTGTTTAGCAAACCAAAGGTCAGTGAGCGAGGGGACGTGAACAAAGGTGTGGCTAAAACAAAGGGCCTCATTTATGAGGCATTGGCGTAGGGCAGCGCCGCAAGTCTTCTTGCTGCGCTGCCCTACGCCAATGTGAAAGGGCAGGAATGCACCTTATTTATGAAATATGGTGCATTCCTGTCCTTTCCCCCAGCGTTGGCGCACAAATTGATGCCTAACGCCAACATAGGCTGGATTGTTTTTGTGCAGGAAGGGGCACCTTCCCGCAAAAAAAGAATCCTGAGAGAGGTTTTCCTCTTTCTATGTGTGTTGCAGAATGCAGCACACATAGAAAGAGGAACACACATAGAAAGAGGAAAAACGAGGAGAAATGTTTTTATTTCTCCTCGTTATGCCTGCTGTGGGGAGGCGTAAGGTTTTGGCACTGCTCCAAGTTTACATGGTTTTACAAATCTGGGGCAGCATCAAAATCCATGGGTGTTGCGTGGGAACACCCACTGCAATGCCTCTGGAATGCCTACTTGACATTGTAAGGCAATGCAGCGACTTGCGCTACTTTGTCTTACTCCATATCTATGAGGCCATGCAACGCCACGCAGGGTGACTTTGCGTCGCCTCATAGATATGATTGAGATGCTTGTGCCGCCAAAGCTTCAAAAAAATGTGACGCTCCGGCAGCGAAGCCAATCATAAATCAGACCCAAAATTTTTTGTTAGTTTTTTAGGTCTTTCACCATCAGGTAGCTACATATAAAATAATGGGTGGCTTAAATGAAAAATAAATGTACTCAATGGGAAATACACTGTAGTACATTATGAAACCTCTATTATTTAATGCACTGCAGAGGTCTGTGTGTAACCAGATAGACACAGAATTAAATTTGGTTGGCGCAGTGGAGAATAGTAACTTGTGTATTTTTAGTGCTATGAGTTTACAGCCTGTGACAGAAAGCACAGTGAATGTGTAAGTCGTTATTTTATACTTGCATTACACACATTATAATATAGACTGCTACAAACTGTGCAAATAGTTTTAGGATAAAATGGAGCTTCCAAAATGTAGATTTGAGTAATATAAGACCATAAGTAATGCTTTCTTTTTTTTTTTTGCATACCTGTCCCTTCAACACCTCCCCAGGGGTACTAAGCACTGTGTAAATACAGTTATGGTTAAAAGCATGCACTTCACAGCCCAGTTGTTAACTCTTTGCACCACCATGCAAAAAAACACATCTTTGCCATCACAATGCTTGGAGTGATTCAAGCAATTAAAGCCAGAACCACTCCCAAGCACCCTTTACATTTGCAGATTAACTCCCAGCACACATTTGTATGTCATTCTGGCAAGCAAGGCACCCTGGCATGAAGACTTGTTTGAAGTATTGTTTTAACAGGCCTCTTCGTTTTACAGCACGAGACTCAATTAAATTCAGCTAAGACATTTTAATGATCGGATGAAGGGTCCAGGCCTTTGTCTATGTCCAAAAGGAAAAGCACATTTTGTATTCCAGGCAGAAGTTAGGCCTTGGAAATGCACGACCCCCTTCCTAGGACTCCACGGCCCCCCTGGGGGTCATCGCCCCACAGATTGAAGACCGCTGCTCTACAGGGTCAGAGGATGCATGGAGGTGTTAGCAGGCACCTATGGGAGAGACCATAGCATGAAAACTATCTCCAAGACAGGCTGCATTACTGCCCTAAATTTCATGCTAGCAAGACAGGTGACATTAGTTACAGCACCAGTAGGTACTGGACCAGACAGATGCATCAATTTACTCTGTAGGGTTCTTCTGCTTTCGCTGTAAAAATTAATGCAATCTTATGATTCAATATTTGTAGAACAGGGTGCACTATCTACAGCCTGTTGACATTCACCACCTCATCCTTCCAATGTCTGCCATATTGGCATCCCCATTGTGCAGTACGTGGACATGGCCTTTACCGTGACTGCTTAGGTCACTGGTCTATCCACAATAGCTGGCACTTTGACATGACCACTATATACAGAATCTGAAGGTAAAGTGCTGGTTATATGTGTTTAATCTCAGATCTCGAAAGCCATCGCTCCCATAGTAACATGATGCAAGAGACAGACAAGTCATATGCTGTCTTTATTCACATATTCAGTTGTTAATCGCCACCCCTATACACATAGAGGCTTGTTCACATTTTAAAATATATTTACTTTTATTTGTATTTTTATTGTATATTTTCCATGTAGAGGCGACTGCAAATTGATTTTCAGATTGAGGAAGAGCGTTGTCTACTTTATTTTGAGGGGGTAGAGGTATTAAATTCCAGAGGCAAGTACCATGTACATTATTCATGGAATTCTGCTTCTAAAAATGTTTACATCATGCCTTGTGGCAGGAGAAAATGTGATTGGCAAACGTCTGATTAGCCAGTATGGCTTCATCATATTGTAGAGATGTGAGAGTGCACGGCTCGCACCTCATTCATAAGGAGGAAGATCTTTCATTCAACTTGTTTTTTTGTTTTTTGTTTTTTGTTTTTTTGTTAGAAGCCAGTGGTGCGACTTTGATGAGGGTCAGATGTTGTCTGTGATCTATAGACCAACGATTAGGTGAGCTGCATGATGCTAAGCTCCTTGTTAATTGATATTTTTAAATTCCAATACAATCGTCAATTCTGGAAATGACCACTGGCAGAACAGAAGTAACTCCTCTAGGCAGGATCGTCAGAACAGAATTCTGTAAAGGCCATGTGGATGGCTAGCAATTGTCTTTTTACCTATGGTATTAATGGCAAGTTTGCTCACATAGTGTCCGCTAAGTTGCAGACGTTTTGGGAGGAAGATCGCAGAGGGACCATAGATGAAAATCAGTCAAATAAAAGTGAAGTGGGAATCCCGGAGAATATCACCATGTCCTTAGCTTTAGAGACAATCAGACACAACCATTTCCGTGGAATTCAGTCATGTATGGCTGTAAAGCAGTCAATGACTCACCATTGATATCCAATATTGACTAATACTCTAATATTAATGTTGTCGTCTTTTTTTATTTACAAAGTGTGATGGCCCTAAAGTAAAAAAAATCAAAAAACATAAGAGTGGCTGTATATGTGGCCTTTGAGAGCCGTTTTAGAATAATCCCTCTTCTTCAAGTCTCTGAGATGGGAAGTGAGTCAACTGGCAGTGTTGGCAGCCATCCTCTAAGCCCTTCCAGGGCCCCACCTTTCTGAATCTCACCCTACATCTCTTCTGTCCCCATGTAGGATTGAAATCCAATGTCCCAGCTACGGCAGCAACCTGCTAGGACCCTCGCAAAACACACGTGCTCTTCCAAACATTCTATCTACTGCCCACGGGCAGCTCACTGTGTGGACCCATCACACTTCAGCCCAGACTCACCCCTTATGATGATTCCCCACACACTGTCACATTAGCTCTTACTTGTGAATCCAGTTTGGCCCAGCTCACTGCCATGTCATCTCTGACATCCTCTCCCTGCATTGTTCTTTTGCTTCTAGGGGGTTATTGGCTATGAGCTGATTCATAGGATATCCTGCTATAAGATGTACCACCACCCGGACATCCTGTGTCAGGAATTCATGCCTTGCACCAACTGGGTGAGATTTGCTTCACCTCAGCAAAAGTCAGGCATAGTTGGGACGCTATTAGATGATTTTATCAAGGCCAAAGTTACCAACATTACAGGTGAAGTCACACCTTAACTTATCCCTCATATTACTAAAGTCTAATGTTTTTGTGAGTAGTATCATATATACAGTGGGTTTTAACGCTCCTGATTGAAGTGCATTCCAACTTCAGAACTACATGTCTCACCCATAAAAGCCCTTCACACCAGCAAATCAGCTTACCTTGCATCCAAACTCAAAAAAGGCAGGCCAGACGAGAAATATTAGGAGCACAAACACACTACTCCTCCTTCCTCCCAAAGCTCGCAAACAAAAAATCTTTCATCTCTGGAAATGCTCCTAAAATATGGAACTCTTACTCTATCCCAGTCCATATCAGAACCAACCCTTCCTTCATAAACTACAAAAGACAGCTCAATGACATCTTCCTCAACCGACACCTCAACCAACTGCATAGCAACCACCCAGCGAGATAGAGTGCCTCTGCTACAGGAATCTCGTCCAACTGATAAACAATCTACCTTAGCAAGAGGGTTTCTACACCATCTGTCTTTTGCTCCGTTTCTATGCTCCCCTCCAGGCCTTATCTAGGAAACAGTGGTTCAGGTGTGGCCTAAATGGTCCAAAGCGAGAAAGTGACCCAGCAGGGAACACTTGGTTCTAAGATTTTGAAATTAATTCATGAGGGAGCAAAGGAAAGATCAGAGGAAGGTCATGTAGGTCAGATAAATGATAGACATTTATTTTACAATTTTTTGTATAGTATTCAGGTGCTCACATACATTTAGGTGAAAGGAAGCGTGACATGCAGGGTGATAGTGAGGTTTAAAAGGCATCGCATTGACACCAGTATAATGAGCTCCACAGTTATTTTACAAGGAGTAATAGGAGTTCATGTTGTATGGTGGTCGACGGCGTTTCGAACCCAATAAGTGGGGTTCATCTTCAGGACAAGGGTGAGCAAGCTGAATTAGAAGAAAGGAAAATCATCCTAGGCCCATTCGTCTGTTAATGATGTGGGCAGCTGGTACTGATTTTTAAAATGGGCTGAAGGCGTGAATTAATGGCGCCAAAGAACTGAGTGGGAATGTCTGTCCAGGACTCGTGTTTGCTTATTTGGAGGGAACCCGGGATGGAAAGGCAGCTGGCCGGGATGATTGGTTTTGTATTTTTTAGAAAACGAACTGCAGGGCCTTTAAATGGGAGCCTGGAGCTCCAGGACAGACATTCCCACTCAGTTCTTTGGCGCCATTAATTCACGCCTTCAGCCCATTTTAAAAATCAGTACCAGCTGCCCACATCATTAACAGACGAATGGGCCTAGGATGATTTTCCTTTCTTCTAATTCAGCTTGCTCACCCTTGTCCTGAAGATGAACCCCACTTATTGGGTTCGAAACGCCGTCGACCACCAAACAACATGAACTCCTATTACTCCTTGTAAAATAACTGTGGAGCTCATTATACTGTTGTCAATGCGATGCCTTTTAAACCTCACTATCACCCTGCATGTCACGCTCCTTTCACCTAAATGTATGTGAGCACCTGAATACTATACAAAAAATTGTAAAATAAATGTCTATCATTTATCTGACCTACATGACCTTCCTCTGATCTTTCCTTTGCTCCCTCATGAATTAATTTCAAAATCTTAGAACCAAGTGTTCCCTGCTGGGTCACTTTCTCGCTTTGGACCATTTAGGCCACACCTGAACCACTGTTTCCTAGATATCTCGCCACCCCAGGTTCATATATTGGGGTACCCTTGTCTTCTCAAAAAACCCCTCCAGGCCTTAACCTGATTCGACACAAGACAATGCTGTTCACTGAATTAATGTGTGTCTGTTATCACCATGATAAATATTGTAAAGCGCTCTGATACCTTCGGGTCTGGCCCGCGCTATATAAGACTCTTAAATAAATAAATACATTAATTAAGGGATAGTTATGACAACTGGGGGGCCCACATAAAAACTCATTGGTGGTGGATGTGTAATAAGCCTGTTTTACTTTGTAAGACGGGTTGGCCAAGAAAGAGGGAACAGTTTGGGACCTGTTTTACTCACATAGTGAGACAACCGATTGCTTGTCAAGCAACATATTTTGATACACATTGTTGATCATGGCTTAAAGGGCAAGTAGAATCAGTAATAAAGATAGAACTAGGGACTATGGAATTTCAAAGGAGCAAATATGGGGGCATATTTACAAGCCCCTATCGTCACTGGAGCGTCACTCTTTTTGACGCTCCAGTGGCGTAGCGCCATTTTCAATATTTACAAGGTGGCACTAAGCCACTTAGCGTGGCTGAACGCCACCTTTTATAAATGCCCCTTTCCGCCGCGGGCCTCTGTGGCAAATGGGTGTTCAATGGGTGTTGTGGGCATTCCACCGCAACACACATTGCCTTTTGACGCTGCCCCAGATTTACACGGAGGTGTTAGTCTGTTGCAGTGCCAAAAACTAACGCCATGCAAGATCAGGTGTTAGAATGGCGCAGGAGGAGAAATGCTTTTATTTCTCCTCATTTTTGCTCTTCCTATGTGTGCTGCTTTCTGCTGCACACATAGAAAGAACAAAAAGCCATTAATGATTGTTTATGTACAGGAAGATGTCCCTTTCTGCACAGAAACAATCATTAAATAATGATGATTTGCTGCTTCTACAAAAACAACACACATCACCAAATCACCCTCTACCACAATCTCCACCACCTACACATGCTGACCCATCAAAATGCCTTCTTAGCGTGCTGGACGAAGAATACAATACAGAACAGCTACACTATTGCTATCCTCATACAGCTAATAGCACCACTAAGGACATATCTGCTACAAGCCCACAAAATACTGCTCACTCTTCTACAAAACAAAGCCATACCATCACCAAAGCACATTCTCTAAACTGCCTACTAATAAATGCTCGATCACTCTCAAAAAACAAGCATCACATTTACGACTGTCTCGCTGACACACAACCTAACTTACTCTTCATAACTGAATCATGGGTGGGAGATGATATGGCTCCAGTCTTGCATGAAGCTGTTCCTCTGCTTTCACACAAAATTGTATAGGTAAAAGAGGAGGTGGCCTAGCTGTTGTGTTCAAGCAAACATTAAATATCACCAAAGCTGACAGCATCTCCATACAAGGTTGTGAGGCCCTCATCACCAGATGTAACCCTAAACCATCTTCCTCCTGTAACGTCCTCATCCTTTACAGACCTCTCTAGCAATGCTACATTCCCAGACTCACTTCTAGACACAGTTTCAAACCTTTATAATACTATGCACCAACCTATGCATTCTGGGTGGCCTAAACATTTGGTTTGACAAACCCAATATACTACATCCAAAAACAATTATCACTGGCCTAGATGCACTGAACCTACATCAGATCATCCACAAACACACACACACATCACTGGACACATCCTAGATGTCATTTTTGCAAATATAGAACTAATTACCTTTCAAACGATGACTCCAGTGATTAGACCACCATTGTTTGCTTTCCAACATAAAACAAGACAAAGCAACACAACTAAAAGCACCTTTTGTACATCCACCTATCGACCATGGAACAAACTCAATTTCGAACACTTAGAAACACAGCTAACATCCAACACAGATATAAACACAATAAATTCCATTCAAAAACTATATGAGTGGTTATAGGAAGCTTTTGGTAAGCTAATAACGCTAAGAATGACACAACAGAATAAAAGAAAACAGGCACTTTGGAGAAATACAGAGCAAAAAGAGATAACACATCAACTTAGAAAGCTACAATTCATGGTTCAAACAAACACCAATCAATACAAACTTCACCTATAGAAATTTAACAGATTATACAAGTCAGTAATCAAAAAAGCTGAAAAAAGATACTATTCAGACAGAATTCAAAATGCTAAATATGCAAATAAAGAATTCTATAAAATTCTCAATGAAATTCAGTAAACCAAATCGCCCAGAAGGAGCTCATTCCATTAATCAAGATTTCACAGACAAACTGGCAAATCATTACACGACCAAAGCAGATACGTTGGGCTCCTATTAAAAACAAAGAAAAAACACCAGCACTGACCCTTTTCCAAAACAACAATCCAAGACTACACTAACCAAGCCTCTCCATTCCTTCCAAGAAATTTCACATAATAAATTTATGGACCTGGTCAAAGCAAGCAGGCCTGTCGGAAGCCCCTCTGACCCATGTCCACCACAAACCTTCAAGAAAATTCTTCTAACTGCCTCTGCTGCCACACCAGAAGAATCATTAACAATTCCTTAATTACCAGAATATTTCCAGAAGATCTAAAAAAGTCATACACACAACCATTACTAAAGAAAACAAACCTGGACCCACTTAACCCAGACAACTACAGACATATTAGAAATGGACCTTTCCTGTGCGAAACTGATATAAAGAGCAACATTCACCCATATGTCAGAATTCATTGAAGATAATTCCATACTTTCAGACTGTCAAACAGGATTATGTTCAGGAAAGAAGCACAGAATCTGCCCTCGTTTCCATCGGATGACCTTAAGAACACACTTGACCAGAATGGGGTTGCTGCACTACTTCCCTTGGACCTCTCAGCTGCCTTTCACACGGTTGACCATGAAACTCTAATGCAAAGACTCTATGAAGCCAGCACAGAGGGGACTGCTTTCAACTAGATCACATCCTACTTTCACAAAAGAACTAATGTCATCCATACACCCCCCCTTTCTCATCCAAACCATACTTCACAAAAGCAGGGGTCCCTCAAGGCTCTATCATCTTACCCATGCTTTTCTACATTAACATGAGGTCACTATCGGCATTGATCAATCAAGTTCACCTCACATGCTATAACTATGCAGATGACACACAAATACTCCTTAAACTGGAAAGCCCCAAATACATTGGAAACTCACAAATATTCAGTTGTCTCAGACCCGTGGATCAATGGATGACATGGGGCCATATCAAGTTGGAAACTTCCAAAATCGAAATTCACACGTGTGCAGATTGGTAAAATTTTGATCCACTCGCCGCCTGGCCTGAAGATCTGGGAACACCACCTAAAGTATCAAAGGAAGTAAGAAACCTCGGAATTACCATGGACTCCTAAGCTATCAATGAATGTTCAAGTGGACAAACTATCAAGATCAAGCTTTGTTACTATAAAAACTCTGCAACGCATCTTACGCCACCTGGAATTTCCACACAAGGTCCAGGCTACTATCTCTCTTGTTCTGTCTAAACTCGATTATTGTAATAGCCTCTCCCATGGATCACATTTAACAACTATAAAAAGACTACAATGGATTCATAACTCTGCTGCCAGACTACTCTTACATATAAAGCCACAAGCCCACATCTCCCCTGCCTTGAAGGCCCTATATTGGTTACCGGTTGCCAGAAGATCCAAGTTTGCCAGAAGCTGCTTTGTATCACCAACAAAGCAATACATGGAACAGGACCGCTCTTCATCAGGAATACAATCACCAAATACATTCAACAAAGGAACCTTCACTCTAGATTGGCACCTTGCTCCAAAATCCCCTCATACAAGAAGAAAACCTTAGGTGGCACATCCTTGTCTGTTCAAGCAGCCAAACTATGGAACTCTTTACCCCCAAACATAAGATCTGTGGATAACTATCTTATCTTCAGAAGACTACTCAAGAGTTGGGTCTTCCTCACATAACCTTCATACTCAAACATAAAAATACAGCATATCCCTCTGTCTATAAGCATTTATTTGGACTATAGATGTGTACCTACATATGTGCAATGCTTTGTATAAACGTGTATAATTAATATGTTTTAAATATATAGATATTCATTAGTTCTGTTTAACAAATGTACATATTACTTATAGTTATGTTAGTTTATGTTTAACATGTATATAAGTGACTGCATAAATAAGTAAATATTTTATCATAACTATTTATCTACAATTGTTTCACTATTGAATTACAAAAAAAATAAATAATAAAAAATAAAAAAGTAAATAAATTGACTCAAAGTACAGCAACACTTGAAAGTCTGAGTTTATTAAATTAACTTAAATCTACTTTCTTTATACATTTATACCTTCCATGTACATCTATATCTTTATATTTATTACCTTGCTTTCTAATTCAGCATCTCCAATACACTGCCCTATATCTCACCCTATACCTCTCGCAATATATCCTCTACCTCCACTATGACTAATCTTGAACCACATTGTACCACTCTTTCCAATGCACTACCCTATTTCTCACCCTATACCTCTCTTAATATATCCTCTACCTCCACTCTCTGACTCATTCCAACCCCCATTCTACTACTATGATTCCCAAAATAACCCTTTCTAGACTCTTCCCTCCTCTATCCCTCCTTGCATCATCTCATACCTCTTTTACTATTCAGATCTCCCAAACAAGCCTTTCTAAACCCTTCTCTTGGACTCCTCTCCCTCCACCTCCCCCTTTTCTCATCCCAAACCTCCTCCTACTGCTATGAACTCCAAAAAAAACCTTTTTAGACCCTTCCCTCTTTATCCCTTCATTCCTTTTCAATCAAAATATCAGACTAACATGACCACTGCTCAAATTAATTCCATATTTCCCTATACTAATTCCCCACTAATCCTGTTTGGGTTCCGGAATAGCGTGCTACACGCCAAAAATTGCTTCAACACCTCCTCAGGGGTAGCATGCGCTATATAAATGCAAAGCCTTCACTTTTCTACCCTTCAACTATCCTTTTTCAATACAAATAACAAACTCACATGTCCACGCTCAAATTAATTTCATATTCACCTAAACTAACTCCACACTAATCCTTTTTGGGTTCCAGAGTAGCATGCTACCCACCAGAAAGAGATTCAACAACTCTTCAGGGGTAGCACGCGCTATATAAATGCAAACCCTTCCCTCTTCTTTCCTTACACTATCCTTTTCAATCCAAATAACAGTCTACCACTCAAA
This sequence comes from Calotriton arnoldi, assembly GCA_963921515.1. NCBI lineage: Eukaryota > Metazoa > Chordata > Amphibia > Caudata > Salamandridae > Calotriton > Calotriton arnoldi. The sequence continues at coordinate 330,837 of CAWUFW010013051.1, forward strand.
TTAATTGCATATTTCCCTATACTAATTAACCACTAATCCTTTTTGGGTTCTGGAGAAGCGTGCTACTCATCGAAAAAAGTGCTACAACGCCTCATCAGGGGTAGTAAGCACTATATAAATGCAATTACAATACAATACAATATAACGAAGTAACACATGGATTGTTTATGTGCAGGAAGGGACACCTATACATGCAGAAGAGTGTCAACATGGCAGGCTTCAGTGCATTTCCGGAAAGTTACAAGACAGAAAATAAAGAACAGTGATGCTAGCGCATATTGTTCAGAGTTTCCCTCTTTGGAGAGGTGTAAATGAAGTCAATGTGCCTCACTATCATGCAAATAAACTATTCCTAAGAATGAGACATAAATTATTTGTATGTGTAGCTGATTATCCATAAGAGAAAAAACATGCACAAAACTGCACTTTGAATAATGGGTCACCAGAGCAAATCAAAAACTATATTTATTCTTAAAGGAGAAGAGAATAGACATGCATAATTGCTACTAGTTTCTCTCCCCCAGAGTGAACTTCTATGTCTGCAGTTTTTTCAATTTTGGTGCACACGTCCTGCATCCTTTGATGAATAGTGAACACCATGGAGTGGCTTTACATTTAAACTTGTGAGCTCCACGGACTGTGATTAGCATTAGGCTACTTCCACATTGTTCGACTTTACAAAACTAAGATATCAATGCCGTTAAACTGAATTAAGATCTTTTAGAGTTACATCTTGTGACTACCAGAGTGGAGATCAGCAGACTGCCCACTTTCTTCTTTCTCAGATAAAACCTGAAGCTCAAATGAAACTCACCTAGACTGCCCTTTTCCGATGAACTTGCCTTAGTAGAAGATTTACTGAGGTAGAAGTGCCATCAACTTGACTCACTCTCTACTCCATGGCAGAAAACAGAGGAGGGTTTCACTACAAACTACCATAATAATGGCAGATATTTTTCAGCCATCAGATGAAGCTCCACAGCTAGTGCCGGAAGCACTGGTTGAGAGACTTCTCCAACATTCTAACTTGGAGTGCTTGGTGGCCTCTGCAGCTGCATGTCCCAAAGACAGATCCCAAAAATATTTAATTTGGCCACTCATTCCATTATATACCATTCTCATTGCCTTATATGCTATGCACCCTGGAGTCTCAAATGGGATTCACCGGCAAAGCCCTTCACTGTTTCTACTCCTGACTTTCCAAGCGCAAACCAGTTTGTTCACATGGACACCACAAGGTCCAAAATTTCCCTGATTTTTGTGGAGTCTATACTGTCTTTTCCTATCTGCATCCTCTACATGGAGCTAAATGGTGCTCTACTCACACATAAGAGTATCAAGATTCAGCAATTTGCTTATGATACGCAACTCTACTAAAAAGTCTACTCCAGTGGCGTAGCTAGGCACTCGGCCGCCCGTGGCGGTCCCTGCCTTTTGCCGCCGCGCTGAGGGGGGGGGGTGCTGGTGATGATTTTTGCGGGCGCCGCCGCCCGCAAAACTCGTGCCGCCCGGGGCGCACCGCCCCCTCCGCCCCCCCCTTGCTACGCCAGTGATCTACTCTGCTTCAGACATCCAATGCCTTAAACACTGATTGCATATCATGCAAACCTGGATGTCCAGAGCCTACCTAAAAAGCAACCCACCCAAAATTGAATTCCAGCTATTTGACAATAATAACAAACAAGAAACAGTACAAATCTGACTCAATGACAAGAACCCTAAAGGCTTCAAACCTAAACATTGACTGAATGCTAAGTCACTTAGATTCACTCTAGAAACCAACCTCACTTTCAAAGAACACATTGCCAAAAATGTCTGATGCCAGCTCTCTCTTCTAAGGAAAGTGAAAGCATTTCTTTCTGAAAGTCGTTTCAACGTTGCTATTCAAATACCTGTACTCTTGCATCTAGATGGTGGTAGCACTTTGCACTATAGCCTCACAGAATCCACACTTGCATCACTTAAAGTTGTCCTACACACTGCAGCATGTCACATCTAGGGTCTGAAGAAATACGATGACTTCACTTATGTTGTAATGGAACTTCATTGGTTCCCCATGCCAGCTTGCACCATCTTTAAAAACAGTGCATCATTCACAAATCTATCATGACCAGCACCCCTGCTTATATTACAAACAGGCACACCATCTCTGATGGTTCTCGGCACACCTGCAGCCAGTACACCATCAGACTGCAGACTAATATGTGACTTTGACCCAATACAGTGCTCCGCTGCCTTTTGGCTTGGTTCATTCCATAGAAATACCACATGCAAACACACATACATGCATATTATTTAGCTTTTATTACAGTAAAGTTGTGTAGGACACTATCTTCACTTGCATTGCTTGCACTGAAAAAATCAAGACAACATTAATATCTTCTATTGCACAAAATCTGATTTGCTTTCTGTTACCATATTACACCTTAAAAGAGGAATCAACCACTGGCTGAGAGAACAAAATTACTGCCAGAAAAAAATTGTGCGGTTAATGGTTGTATGCACTCATGAGCAATGTGTTGAACTGTGCTTTCAAAGAAACAAACTTGAATCCACCTGTTATAAGTTGAAAAAGAGTAATATACCATGAATTTACTTATTACTCAGATATCTTGAGATGGCAGATGTTGCCATAAATGCTAACCTTTCATATATAGAGGACACTAAGGCCCATATTTGTCAATAATGATGCAACGCAGCAGGCCACCTTGCTGCTCTGCGTGAAAGGGAGTGGGCAGGAATGCGCTGTATTTAACATTATACAGCACGTTCCTGCTCTCTGCCGGCACTGGCACACAAACTGCTGCCTAGCATCAATGCAGGCACCCTTGCAAGGATGCCTGCGTTGTAGGCAAGATTGTTTTTGTGCAGGAAAGGGCACCTTCCCGCACAAAAACAATCCTCAGAGGCATTTTACTCTTTCTAATGAGCTTCACAAGAGGAAACAAGGAGGAGAAATAATGATGTTTCCCCTCATTGCACCTCTGGTGGGGAGGCATACAATTCTGATGTATTCCCAGGTCTACCAGTGCTGGTAAATCAGGGAATGTGTCAGAATGCATGGGTGGATGCGTGGGAACACCCACACATCCACCCATGGCACATCTCTCTGATGCAGAGTAACACAATTTTAAAGGAACAACGGTCACTACAAAAAGCATAATTAATCTCAAATCATATCACACAATGTCAAAATCTAAATTTATTTTTCTTAAAAAAACATATTTATTAGCAATCAAAAATAGTGGGTAGTGGCAAACGTGAATTTGTGACCTTTTTCCAGATGAATGCAGTCAAGAATGAGACGACATACCTCACTAAAGAATAACATGAGCTGCCCACTTAGCCAATCAAAAAACAGTTGGAGCAGGGGGCTTGCTTCCGTGTCTCCCAGAACATATAGGGTGTGAGAGACACTACTGCTTGCCTCTACCGGAAGCAAAATTGCGGATTCCTTTTAAAAAATAAGAATGCTATAGGATCGTGATGTTCCTGTGAGTAGTGTATATTGCTGCACAAAATGGGTGCCTACCTATGGCATCAGGGTAGTACCAAGAATTAGAAGAAAGTAGCAGGGTGCTAGAGGCCAACACGTCTCACCTAGAGCATGGCTGGGGCAGCAAATACGCATGGTGCAGGAGAACCAGCATGCCTACATTTGAATGCTCCATAGTGGACAGGTCCAAGGATGAAAAAAAAAATTGAGAAAGGACTTGGAGGCCAGAAAAGTTCCATTACGTTAGTAACAACAGTGGACGCACTTCTGTTTTCCTGGATTTTGACACCAGGCCACTTCTGTTGGACTGCTCCCTGCCCTAAGTGACTCGGCATCCCAGAAACCGCCAGACTTAAGGAGGAGGAGCTGGGCAGCACGCCCATGCCGCATGCGCTGAAAATCGCTGGTTGCCTCCCACGGCGCGGGACACGCGCAGGACGCTCCCGGGCAAGTCCCGGCCAAGGGCGGGCCCGTCCGAGCCCGGAGGAGGCTGGGCTGGACCACCCCTCTTGGTTCTGGGACTCGCTGGTAGGAGCTTGGCATGATCGTGCAGACTCCTGGTGGCGAGTCATAGGGAAGGTGCAGATAGAGGAGCCTCGTGGACGACTACTTCCAGCCACAAACACAGGAAGGTAGGAGGAGTCTTTGTGAGCCTTTCAACTAGAAGTGTGAGGTTTGTTTGCCCTGACAGTGGTCATATCTTAGTCCTTCTAAGCACTGCTTGCTGGCCAGTCTGTTTAGTTAACATTTATCCCTGTTTGGGAATCATAGGGAAACGTAAAGGCCCGACGTCAGTACCCCCAGGTCCACCAGCCATGACAATGGACGCATTCTTATTAAGAGTAGCTGGGATTATAGACAAGGAAATCGAGCTGGTGTCCTGCCGGCTCTCTCGTTCGCCTATACTCTGCCCTGTTGCCAGCCCATTAGGTCCTGCAGGGGGTAGCGTATCGCATCCTGCCCAGGATTTCCAGCTTGAACATGGACCCTCATTAACACCGTTAAGATCACCGTCCTTGGGGACAGAGGGAGAACATGGCCTAGAGGTAGGCCTAGTCAGCAACACTGGACTTGAGTCTACAGGCCCAATTATACCAATTAAGGGCCCGGGGTGTTACGTCAAGCCAATGGGTTCAAAAGTAGGGGAAGGTATGGGAGTAAAAAGGAAAGGTTTGTTGACAGGGGCTAAAGCAAAACGCCCAAGGTCAGAGGGGTCAGGACATTGTGTAAGCAACCCGCAACCACTGTCCAAGGAGGACATGGATGCCATGATGGATGGATGGATGGGCTCCCTGATGATTAACATTGATCGTAAACTAGACCCTATCATGCAACGTCTAGTCACAATGGAGTAGGAGCTCACGAAGATTTGCCAATATAGGCCAGCTGGGAACACTGATGCTCCTGTGGGGCCCTAACCGGTCCCCGTTCAGCAAGTGACACAATCGGATAGCAAGGTCCAAGTGGGTACAAGCCATCATTAACACCTGTGCAAAGTAGTGTTAACCTTCCTCCCCGGCCCTGGTGGACTCAAACTCCCAGGCAGTGGATCTTTGGGCCGAGCTGGGGCAGCGAAGTCACAGTGTCCCACAGCCTGTTCAGGTCCAGCCAAACACCCAATGGGAGAGCCAGTAAGAGGTGGGGTACCCTCACAGAGACCCGTGCACTAGACCCTATGGGGGAGAGATCGAGGCAGAGGCTAACAACGTTACATCTTCCACCAGAATCTTCACCATATGTAGTAGTACTTGGTAACGTTCCGGCCCTCTCATCGGGTGCCGTTGAAGAATTTGATCAACTCAAGAACAAGGTACTGCACTGGTTGGATCGTAATACGTCTCTTGGTCTAAGGTTGGAGAAATCCATAATCATGGTGCGAAGAGTATCCTGGGTTGGGAGGTCTATAAAAAACTTGGCAGGAGACTGTGTAATTGTCAACTTTAACAGTCTCCATCTAGTAGAGAGAATTTTACATTCAGTGTCACAGAATAACTTAGGTGGGGTTGTCTCGTCTATTGTGGCCTTCCCCCTGGGGCATTTTTATAGATCCTTTACCTGTGTTTTGATGCCTAACAGGGTGGGCTCTTGGAGGCTCCCAGTTTATCCCGGTCGTCCAGAGCGGGATCGACAGATGGTAACTCAAGACATACCACTTTATAACCCTTTTACACCTTTGGAAACGTTGGACTCTTGTGATTGACTCATATGTAAAGATCCCATTGAGATAGCATCCTCCCATCGTAGGAAAACAGGGCCTCTCTCTATAGGTCCTGGGGATGGTAAAGCTTGTAAATTTATCTCATGGAACGTTGCCGGACTAGCAAACAAGATCAATGGCCCCAGATCGATCACTTTTATAAAAGGATTTAATGTGATTTGCCTCCAGGAGACGTGGACTATTACTAATAGTTTTCTTCTTGAGGGATTTAAGACCTTTTGTGTACCAGCCACTCCTTCTCGGGCGGGAAGGCCTAAGGGTGGGCTGCTAATTTATGTCTCCTTGGATATAAGGTGCCTCTTGAAGGAACTACCAACTGATAATGATTGTTTGCAGGCTTTATCTTTTTCCCAGGGACCTGTAAACTTGTTGCTGTTGAATTTTTATAATGCCAATCCTGCTTCTCCAGATGTCTGTAATATCGGTAGGATGGGCTCTTTTTTAAGAAAAGTGACTGTTAAGGCTCCTCTGAATGGCTACCCCATGATCGCAGGAGATTTTAATATTCATCTATGTGGGGACCCAAATACAAGAATTATAACCGACATAGGATGCCCTTGGATGGTGGGTATGCATGTTGAACATACCCTACAGGGAGACAGTCTTAATGCCCTAGTCGATGAGTTTGATCTAACCATGTCTATGAGCAGGGTGGCCCATGGTAGGATCCCCATTAATCAGACATTCACAGGGAAGGGGAGCTCATCGTTCATAGATTCCATTGTTGTCTCCAGCCCTTTCTTCCAATCTCTTTTGGATTTTTCTGTCGAAGAGAGTATTTATAGCGACCATAACCCACTGTGTATTTTGACTACATGGCCAAGACCTGGGAAATCCCGAATGTTAGTACCCAGGGGAACACTAAGGGCAATAGATCAGGGTAGAAGGCTAAGGTGGGCACAGATAACCCCTGACTCCTTCTATGAGTCCCTTCTGGCGAAGTGCAAGAGGGAAATCGATATCTGTACAACTGGACGTGAAGAGGCAGGGGCAGGACTGGAAGCCTTCACGGCCATTTCACATACACTTGGACATCTGTTTAAGGCACCACCTACGTCTTTGAAGGATCGAGTCACGTGATGGTTTGATGACGATTGTTCTCGTGCAGCCAGGAACTTGAGGGGGGCACTAGGCAGTAAACCAAGGGGTTTTGCTTTGGTAAAAGAGTGTTGAGGGATATATAAAGCCAAACTGGCAAGGCGTAAGGCCGAGCTAAAGGAAGAGGCATGGAGTGAGCTCATTGAGGCCTGTACCTTGAAAAATAATAACCAGTTCTGGAGTATTGTCAACTGTCTTTTTCTGTCAGGAGGAAACACAGAGGCACTTGACGCACATATCACAGAAGAGGAATGGGTTGGTTATTTCCGGGAAATGTTCAGGAGCCCATCAGATGCAAGTTTAGTTGGCAGCGGAGGGAAGTCGGCCCTTGTCATCACAGCCGATGAAGTTAGCTAGGGTATCGCAGGGTTGTCCAGAAACAAGGCGCCAGGACCCAACGGTATCCCTCCGGACCTTTACTTATCTAACCCACAGTTGTGGGTGCCAATCCTTACCACCGTTATAAATGCCGCAATAAGAGAGGACCTGCCTAGCACATGGTCCATATTCACTATTGTCCCGGTTTTCAAAAAAGGAAATAGGGATAGCACCCTCTATTATAGGCCCATATCCCTACTGGATTAATCTGTTAAAGTGGTGGGACATATCCTGTTGGATCGGTTGACCACATTGGCAGACGATAATAACATCTTAACTGACATCCAATACGGTTTTCGTCCAGGGAGGTCTACAGTCTACCAATGTCTGAATTTATATATGATTGTCAACAAATATACCATTGCTCGATCTAGTAGTATATATATCTGGCCTTCATGGACTTGTCCTCTGCCTTTGATCGTGTAAACAGAAAAAAGTTATGGGAGACCTTATTGGGCATGGGTGTGGGCAAAGACATCGTCCTTTTCCTACATGAGCTTCATAGGGACACCAAAGTGGAGGTACGATACACGAACGACTGTAAGGTCTCCCGTCAATTCCAAATTCAGAGAGGGGTGGGACAGGGTTGTATACTGGCCCCTTTTTTATATATTAATGACCTGGAGAAGGTACTATTCGATACTCAGGTAGACTTCCCCCAGGTGGGACGGCGTGGTCTGCTGGTATTATTGTATGCGGACAACGCTGTCCTTATGGCCTAGACCACGAGGGGATTGCAAACCTTACTCAACTCCTTTGTGAAGTTTATGGAGGTCCAGGACCTGTTGGTCAACAACTTTAAGTCGTATGTGATGCAGGTGGGTTTAAGTTCAAGGAGGTCCTTTAATTTTAGGGTAGGGCCTACTCCAGTCCCTAAGACTAGCGCCTTCTCTTACCTGGGGGTCATGTTGGATGCCAAACTAAACTGGGGCCCTCTGAGAAGCAAAAAGAAAGGGGAATTCCTATGGGCTAATGCGGCAATTTTTAACTTTGCATCGTGGTTGGGTAAAAAACCAATAGGTGCCATCTTGGGGATTTATAGAGCTAAGTGTTTAGCACAGGTAACTTATGGTAGTGAAATTTGGGGATACACATCTCATGAGGAGCTACAAAGAATTGGAAATAGGTTCCTGAGACAACTCCTATGTGTACCCCAGGCAATATCTACTTTTTCTGTACACGAAGAATTGGGTATGTCCTACCTGTCAGACTTGTTGTCGTTTCGCCACTTATCTTATTGGCGCAAAGTTTGGTTGAATAAGGGGACCGCCTTAAATAAAGACATCCTAAGGGATTGTATGGCCCTTGATTATGCCCACCACATCCCTTGGTTTAAATATATCCGGGAAGTGTTTAGGACTCTTGGAAGGGCGGATCTCTTTAGTGATCCGGATTCAATCAACAGGAAGGATTTACTTTGGGCTTAGGAGTCTTTCTGTAGACACCGGGTAGTGAACAGGGAGGAGTGTGAGCTAATGAAGCCTAGTGTACGTAAATACATTATCTTGAAAACCGTACAATCTACGGAACCGTATCTCCTTGGGCTTTCCAACACATACAACCGTTTTTTACTGACAAGGTTTCGTCTTGACTTATTTTATCTCCTCCTCACTCACTCACGAGGGAGTAGCAAAGGTGAGACCCTGTCACCATGCGGTTGTGACAGAAAGTCCCCTCAGGACATGATTCATTTTTTAGTGTTTTGTAGTTATTATGAGGTGCCAAGAAAGAACTATTTAATTCCAATTTTAAAAACAGCAAATTTTACTCAAGTGCGTCCTACCTTTACTTTTTTGGCTATGCTCTCAGGGTCCACGTTATGGCACGATCTTAGATTTTTAAAGGCCGCAGTTAGACTTAGATCTAGTTGTGATTAGTACTATGTGTAGAGTAGGCTTGATGAACTTTTAAATTTATTTATCTTAAGAATGTGCTCTATATTAATGTATGATAATTGACGATTGATGATATTAATTGGATGGGAGTTTCTTGTATCGCTGTAACCCTGACTCTTATGGTTTTTATCACAAAAGCTGAATAAAGTTTTATTGATTGATTGATTGATTGACTGATAGTAACAACAGTGTTGCCACCAATTGCAGTGTTTCCAGAAATAATTATAGAGGCAACAAATATATCTCCAGGGATGAGGGAGGATATAAAGTGGAAATTATCAATTAAACCAAACGAATCAAAATTATACATGTAGCCATCTGCTTATTAGTATTTTACATTGCATATTAAAGAGGTGGACAAGAATCCATATTAATTACACTCAGACAACACATGCATAATAGCAAGGGAAAAAAACCTTAAATATAATTTAGTACATATCACTGAAAAAAGCCTCTTCCTTTCTATGCAGTCCAGTATATTGACTGCAACCAATTGCTTATGATTGACAAAGTCTACTCTCAGATAATACGCATCATAATTGGGAGGTCCAGTCTTCCAATTTATTCAATCCAGTGTGCAGACTGTCTGTACAAAGAATCCACTTCAGTTCCTCTTTGGTCAGAATGGACAAAATATACTCTACCTGACAAAGATCTTTATGCCTTCAGAGCAGGTGCTACCACAGTGCATCTTTTGAAGGCATTCTCCCTGTGCCTAACAAAAATGAATGTGTCCTCATGTAATGCAACTGGTGCTATGTAAAGCGCTCTGATACCCGATACCTTCGGGTCAAGTTCGCGCAATATAAAACTCCGTAAAATAAAAAAAATAAAAGAAAATTGAAGGCATTGACGTGTACTATGACAACAGGATGTGGGAGCACACCGCTGACCTCTCAGGCAAGGTTCGCCCCTGGCATTCTGGTAAATGCAGTTTCTTGTAGTTCGCTCCGATACTTTTTGAGTGTTTCGCCAAGGTTGGCGCAGATAGTGCTGATCTCTAACGTGTACTATGCACTGCCCTATGTGGTGAGCATATGCCCAGACTGGGTCCCATGCTCACTGTGCCACAGGAACCAAGATACAATTGACTGACCCTCCCCAAACCGGATGAAACCAGTCTTGGGTTTCTTGTTTTCTGGTTCAGGGAGGACCAGGCCTAGCAGTTTGGACTGGACTGTATTGATTTGAGGCGTGTGAAGACTGGTTTGAATATGGCTGGGTCCAAGCTGAGATGGCATGGTGGGCAAATGAACAATAGGTTGGAATGCTACCTTGAGCGATTGCTGGTCTTTAGATAAATTGCCAGCATTCCTCCCATCATCATTTGTGTGTTTTAGGAAGTAGTTTACCAATGCACTGGGTAGTACTGTACTTGCCATTACATAATGTAGGTGGAGAAGGTAGGGAACACTATTAAATCTAAAGGTTCTCATTTGAATAGGGCTGTTCCTCAAGCAAATGGTTCACAGATTGTAAAACAAAACTGGTAGAGGCATGGCACACGTAGGAAGCACTAAGACAAACACACTGCTGGTGTAGATACAGACAGTGTGATTAGAGGTTGATCACTGGTGGGTTTTCATTATATTTGTCAGGTTGTTAAGATACTGTCCTTACTAGACTGAGGGAGAGTTGTTGTAGGACAATTCACTGAAGAGTTGAATGGCAGTTTTGGTGCATGGAGAGAAGGCGGTGACACGAGCACATGCAGTTACTGGGAGAGATATCTCTTGGAGCTGATTTAGAATGCAGTGAGTAAGTTGAGCTTAGGTGAGTGAGCATGAGAGAATTAGTTGAGGCAAGGGAAGAGGTGCTGCTCTGCTCTTTATTTCAACACATGGGTTGTTGTGTCTTGTATATTGGGGCTTTTTATTGCTGTGGTCTCTTTAAATAGCCTAAATTTATTATCAGGTGGCATCATTAAATAAAGGGATATTGAATTGAAAGTAGCGGGGTCATTGAATAAGGGCTTTAAAATTGGCAAGTATTGCCTCCTCTTAGGCTTTGTCTCTGTCTTTTCCTCCACTGTTTACTACTATTGTTTGACCTAAAATGTCTATCATTGTGGATGGAGCTCGATGGTGCCATAACCAGAAGTGCTGCTATATTTTGTAGACCTTACATTATATTTTGCGTCAGCACTTCAGCCTTTAGTCTTTGGAATTGTGAACTTGAGGGTGGAGTGGGGACTGAATTAGTTGCATGACACTGCCGAGCAAAGCTTCAACCGTAGGCTTTTTCGAACTACCATGCCGTATTTATTACTTGAGCAAAAGCCTGACAATGCTCTAACTTTATGTACTGGAATATGGAGTCAGCCTCTTCTTTTGAACATTTTGCATTAGCCCTTTAGCATCTTAGAATTCAGAACTGTGCGTTGGAGGTTGAATTGAATAGCTTATAGCACTTGGGCCCAGTTACAACACAGTTTATTTTGAATTCTATTAAATCAGTGAAGCATTTTGTACTTTACATGTAGCTCCATGGTGAAAGTACATATATGAAAAGTGCATTACATATTTAACAATGCTGGATCTGGGCGCTCTGTGTAGGTTTTTGAGTGGACAATAAGGTACTTCAAAATGAGAATGGAAAAAATGATTCTGGATTTTTACTCTAAGAGACTGTCCAAGTCAATTGGATCCTCAGCAATTCTAATGAGAAATAAGGCAGGAGCAAACACTGCTCCAAAAAGTGATCCAATTAGATTAAAGATCATGTGGTGGGGAGGGTTAGCAGTTTACCCAATAAACCTCATGCTTTTTGAACTACAACTACCAACTAGGAGTAGCGTAGTTGAGAACCTCCCACTGATCAGCCTTGCCTTCCCACTTTCTAATCATCTACTGCCCCAACAGACATTTTTGGGTGGGTTTGATGAAAGGACACTAGGGTTTGCATTGAAAGGGAACCAGTCAGGGCTCTCTTCCGCCATGTATTGCTCTATGCTATATTTAGAGGTACTCCTATCTCTGTCTTCTCTGAAATAGATACAGAAAGATGCTAGTCCAAATATGGAGAATAATGTGCTACCCCCCTCAAGTGAAGGTTGTATGAAGGTTGTACAATGTCATCTTATATGCATAATTTACAGCTAGTTATCATACAAGTATTAGTAAAGCAAGCTGGAATGCTAAATCACACATGCATGGTGGTGTCAAGCAGTCTAGATGACGTAACAAAAAACAAAAAATAGGTAATATCAAACGTACGAGAAATATAGGGAGTTAAGAATGACATTAAAGAGGAAGAAAACACAATACTTTGAAATCACAAATAAAGTTGCAGGTTGGAAGTATGGTTAAGGCGAATATATTAAAAGCTTATTCTACACCTCCAATGATACAAAAAGGACCAGCTTCTGCTAAGAGGTGGACAAATCAATTTCAGAGACAGCACTGGACGCATTAGGTACAGAATCAGCTAATCAGGAGAACCATTGATCCAAATCTTTGATAAATTTGTTGGAGTTTAATCAGGTGCTTCCATATTAAAGGATTCAGGGGACAGGAGAAATGTAGATGGATAAACTGCAAGGGACCATTAAAGATTACATTTAATGAGCATGATATAGTGGCTTCTGATCACTTGCCAATGTCTCTCTTAGTAGTAGTGAAAATTTGAAATAGTGGCACTACGTAAAATGATGGATACCCCCTGCTGAATGTGAAGAGGGCCCCTCTGTCTCCCATCTATCATAGATAATTACTGGCCTTGGAGTGGAATGGGCCCCCTTAAAGATTTGGGGGCCCCCGTAGGGCTGTTGACCTCTTAGTGCTGCAGGGGCTGCAACGTCCTACATTACATCCCTGATTTGAAGACACATATGGCAGACAAAGAGTAGAAGATGAATGTCATGTATGATAAATTTCCATGCAGAGGGAAATGCAGACAGGAGCGAAGAATGTAAAACAGAGTGGTATAAAATATTCTCCCTGTGAGGTAGATGGACCCTGTCAGAAATCTTTTGCACGTCTTTTTTTTAACTTGAGTGTTACGTAAGATGCCCAGTAGAACATCTCCTGCCGGTTTTTCATAATCCATTTACACAATTGTGTGCACACATGATAGCTATGCGAGGAAAACATTTGTCTGACTCAGCCTTGTGCCTGCACACTGGTAGCACTGAGGTAGATGGTGCCCAGTTTAAATGGTTACATTCATTAGGGGGCTTCGAAGAACTGCAGCGTTCGTTTTCAGAAAAGTGTATGATATGAAGTGGCTTTTCACTTTCTTCACTTTCTTCACTTGCAAATGGAACTTAGTACAAGGAACTGTGGCCCTGTGGGCATCTATTCTTACTTTAGTGCCGTGTGTAGCCCCTTTAAAAATAGGCACTGAAGACTCTTAGGACCTCATTTACAAGCCCATTGCGCCGCCGGTGCGTCACCTTTTTAGACACACAGGTGGCGCAGGGTGCCTGCCCATATTTACAAGGCCATGTAAAGTCACCCTGCAAGACTTTTTATGGCCTTGTAAATATGGGTCACTTTCACGCATTACTCTGTCTGAAAGGGGCGTTCCATGGGTGTTGCTGTTGGTGTTCCCATGCAACATCCATTGAACCTGACAAATTCCCAGATTTACATAGTGTCAGAAACCTGGGAATGCGTCAGAATCCTACGCCTCCTAAGGGGAGACATAGGAGTGGTCAGGGCCGGACTGGGAACAGAAACCGGCCCTGGCAAACTGCTCAGCCGCCCCCCCCCTAGGGTGAGGGGGAGTGCAGCCGAGCAGTTTGCGACGGCCGCTTTCGGCCGATTTTGTTACCGGGGGCCGATATTGCCGACCCCCGGTAACAAAAACGGCCTCCCAGGGGCCCAAAACTGGCCCCCACCCTAGTGGGGGCCAGTAGTATAGCTCCTATTTCCCTAATAGGCTCTGCGCATTGGAATAATATATCCTATAGGTTTGACACAGGACTAAGGTCAGTATGTCCCTATCGAGTATATTAAACTTAATTACTTGTGCCAGCTAGCTCAGAGGCCACTAGAAACTCCTTGACGACAAGAAGGGAGTAGTTTCTGGCAGCCGCAAAACATGACCACTTTGTTTCCCTTTAGAATCAGAACGTGTCCCAGAGTCGTGGAAACAATAGATAACTATTTCACTCAGCTCAATCGTGCATGCTTAGTTTTCTCCAAGTTACACAGAAAGAACAGACGGGCGTTTCAATAAAAGATTTATTGAACAGTCTTGTTTCTGGTGTAAGTAAAATGTGCTGTTACGATCACAAGACAGTATGCAAGATAAATAATGTACAGTGTGAGCAGTAGAAATAAATAATACTGCAATAGCATTATCTTTTAGTATATATGCATTTACATAAATGACACAGTCTAAAAATGCGAGTACTCATATGATGCGTTTCTAATCTAGTTCTACCCCAATGTACCTAACCTAACCTAGGTGTAGGGAGAGGTATGAAGTAGGTGAAGTATTCCTTACCATGGTATACTAAGAGTATGTTAAGCCTAGTATGCCTAGCATGCCTAGTATGCCAAGAGTCCCTCTAGGTTCTAGTCAGCTCCATACCTGAAGAATGAGAGAGGTAGGAATCTCTTTGCCAGACTTGAACTCCAACACCCCGCAAGGGAAGTCAGATCACTGGAAGCTGGACTCTCTGCGTGCAGGGATGACAGCGTCTTCTCAGTGCGTCAGGCCGGGAAACAGGCTCCTCTGAAGTCGAGGTCTCCTCTAGTTTACAGGGGCTAGGGAAGGTATATTTATACCTGAGAAGTACCTAAGAATGTTAGTATTGACGTGAGTCGGACAGCGGAAGACGTCATGAATGAACCCCTAAGGAATAATGATTCATGCATAATATATGAGTCCTTGAAGAAATCAATAGTCCTGTGCTAGGGAAACTCCCGAAGCCTAAGGGTCTGTTCTTCATGAACTCGTTGTGACGTTAGGGTGGCCGGATGTCAGAGACCATGCCTGTATTTGGAGTGCACGGTTTAATGCCTAAATAAGGGCTGGGATTTTATGCCTATATAAGGGCAGGGCGAATTGTACCTATATAAGGACATGATACTGGAAAGCCAGTTTATGGACACCCAAAGAGGAATACAACACCCACTCCACTTTCGTGTGTACGATAATACTAAAATGCTAAACATTTAAAATGCTAAACATTAAATGGAGTACCGCATATTTAAAAAATATTTCTTAAAAGCATTAAAAAACATAGTAAAAAATGCAAAAGGTACTGTACATCTGAAGCAAATGTTTTTCATTTCAGGCATAAAGTTCGAAAATAAATGCAATTGGAATGAAATAAGCAATAATATTTACATGTGACAGAAAATGATCGATAAGTTGTTCAAAAATCAAAGTCATTTCATGTCATGAAAATTAATGAACTGTTCTAGACACACAAGATGACTAAGTGTCCGTGGAAGTACTGTGAAGTCTGTACCATAAGGCTAGTTCTACTTTAAGCAGAGGAAAGTGCCATTTTCGTTCGAATAATGGGAAAAAAGTTCAATTTTGGTAGAGTTCCAAGTTTTTTGAAAATGAAGGCCAAATTGTTACTGCATCTCTGGAACACTGTATGCTGAATCAGAGTCAGTTTACGGGTCTGGTGTAAACATGAGATCATCTATTCCTATAGACAAAACATCATCCACTGAAGTTGGTGTCAGTTGGAACACCTCGCGTAGTAGATTAATTGCACAGAGATGTGAAGCATCATTTCCAGCATAGTTTGCCGCAGCAATGTTCGCGTCCGTTGTTACCTATGTGCCTGTAGATCTTTCTCGTACCTCAGCAGCAGCCGGAAGAATCTGTGAGATCTCAATGAATGCTGACATCAGGATTGGTAGCCTCTGGGGACAACACAGAGCATGGGCCGTTATCGGGAGCAGCAGAGTATCGACGTCCGTTGGCGTTGCTGATGGAAATGTTAGACAAGTGTCCAACACGCATTCTTCACCGCATAGCAGGCATCGTAGAACAGGTAAGATGCAATCTTGCCAGATTGGTCTGAATGACAGGAACCACGTGGTATTCAGGTCCTGTAGACGAGTCATGCCCAATAGCTGTACTATTCGCTCACGGCACTTTCGTTCAAGGAGAGCTTTCTCCATTTCGCTCGGAGTGATGTCTGCGAATAGGCTGGCCATAGCGCAATAGCAGGAAGAGAAATAGAATTCCGGCAACAAGTGCTAGAATTAATTATATGCCACCAAACACCGAATGTGCAAAGTTCGGGATGATTCCGAGTATTGCCTGGAAAGGTGCTAACAGACCGGAGCAGATGCTCTTAAATACATGTACAATTCCGGTTGTATCAGACATATTGAAGATACATCCTATCATTTCTATGAAATGTATAGGGCAGTTTGTACGTATTAAAGTCTGTATCTCAGCCGAAGTCCTTGCTACTTGTAGATCATAGGTTTCTTTGGCCGAGGTCAAAGGCACTGTTTGCTGTAAAAGCATGGCTTTCATTCTGCTCAAAGTATCAAATCTTATAAAAGAGACGTTCAGCGAAGGCCATAGAGGCGACTCCCTGACTGTGTCTATTGGGGCAAACAATACTTGCATACAGCAAGTGACCCTGGAGTTGACCGTTACTAGATATGGGATGCCTGGCAGCATGCCGCAGCAACTCTGATCATTCAACATGAGGTAACTCCCATTAGAAAGTTGTCCAAACGTTGGATTAATTACAGCAGCTGGTGTACCCTGCTGATGGCAAGACAAATTTGCCACAGAACCATTACAAGCCCCGTGTAAAGAAATGTCCTGACATATAAGTGAACCGCTCAGTGCACGTTTACAGTGTGTACCGCTCAAAAACACTTCACGATCCCCACTCCAACATCTATATGTATACGGTAAATCCCAAGATGTCTTAATGTATTCCTTACCCAACCTTTCATATTTGCCTGCTTGCATTTGTCTGAGGCAATACTGAAACTGAAAAGTAGTCACAGGAAATGTTATTTTGCCATGAATAAGCCATTCTGTAGCTGGTTTTTCTGCCACTGTGAATGGTAATTTTTCCAGTTTTTCAATGCTCAGCACTGTATACCTTGCTCCTCTTTGTGCCAATTCGATCTGTTTATCAGTCAGATTGTATTCTGCAAACAGAGCTGACGTGTTGATAAAACGCCAAGGCACATAGCCCGCTCGCAAAGATTGCAGAGTCCAGCTTAATAACACAATAGAACGTAATTGAGACTGACCTTGTTGTAACATCGTCAAATCTTGTTCTAGTATGTCGATAGCAGAGGATACAATGCCATCCAATGAATATATTCTGGAGGACAAAGTTGTTAACCCATTGTCAACCACAGAGAGTGTTTTCTCTAAATTAATACGATCAAGTTCACGTATTCGTTCTGCGGCCTCCATCTGTGATACTTTCCATGCTTCATTATAGGCAGCATAAATGCCGGCATATATGAAACATTTTTGACGCGGTTTTCTTGGTCCAAGAAAGAATTCCCTAAGGTCTGCGTCCTTTTTAAGTAAGGATAAGTGTTGTTTCACATCCTGTAGTGTAGACATATGCAGCCAATCGAGGCATAATTTTCCTACACTGTATGTTGTTACTAACCCCGGATGCTGTCTTTGGACGTATCTTGGGTCTGGCCTATTAATAGTAAAGCCCTGAGTTTTATTCAGGAATCTTTCCTGACAGTTATTCATGTCTGTGGGCCAGATCAACCATTTTTTCCAATCAGGATTAGATCTGTTGAGTTGTAGTATATTGTCAACTGTCACCACTGCCTGTGTATCGTTATCACTTGCAGGTGTTGGTACAGAAGGTGTTTTCATCTCTTTGATCTTGGCTAATCCAAGACAAGATGTTTGTTGGATGGTTTCATTCAAAAACATTATTTGTTCAGGGATGATACAGGCTCTAAATAAAGCTTCTATCCCCTGCACTTGCCAATCTTTAGTACCCCAGACAGTTTTTGTGTCTATTGTGTCTTTCCATAAGTCGAAACCCTGCCTAGACAGTTGGGCAATAAATGCTGCAGAGTAAATCTGTTTTGTATTAGTTAACATAATTTTCAGTCCTGTTTTGTTTACATTTCTAAAGTAAAATGATTCTGGCTCAGATGTATTGTAACCTGAAAAATATGGAAACTTACTAGCAAATGTTTTTGAACTACCTTGTGGTGGTGTAGGACAATGCTCCCGTTGGTTAAACATAAACACATTTCTTGGATATGCAGATTTATGCAAATAATGATGACCATAGTGGTTATAACAATACAGTTGTTCATAGTCTGATGAACCCTCTAAATATTCATTTTTAGAAAATGCAGCAGTTTTTTCTAAGTCAAACATTATGTCATTAACAGTCTCAAAGTCCCAATCATCTGAATAGCTACTGGACGTAATGAGATCACTTAGTGAAATTTTAAACAAATGTGGAATGTTCAATTGTTCCGTCGGGCCGAAGATGTCATAATCTGTTTTGTCCCACACTATACCATCCTGTATAGGAACAGCTGTGATGTTCACTGATGACAAGTCTCTTGCTTCACGATGGGAAGATTTATGAGGTTTCAAAAGTACGTTCACATCTTTTCCTTCAGTGTTCACATGGATGTATCTGCCACTTATAAGCACGCTCACAGTTGTTACCAAAGCTAGCCAGAGCAGGAAAACAAAAAGTCCAGATGTAATCCAGAGTTCAATCCATGGAGAAACCAAATAAGTCTTTTTCAGAAAGTGAAGAAAGTCTTGTACTTGCTGCTTGAGTTGGAATGATGCTGGCGTCGTTTCAGGTTCACTCGGATTCTCTGAGAACGTATCAAAGTTAATGAAATAGCCAGAAGCAGTTCTATCAATTGTTGGAATTGCATCAGGATTTGTAGAAATCACTGGAACCAGTTCATCACTTGCTACATTGGTGTAGACAGGTGTATTTGGACAAACTGTTACTTGGTTTTCAAGAAGGATGAGTTCCATAGCGTTGTTGCTTAGTCCTCCATCTGTTGCTGCTGAAGTCTCGATAGTTATCAGTCTTTCAGTCTGAACCTCTTGGATAGTAGCGAGAGGAGTGCGTCTGCTACTAGGTCAGAGTCCACGAGGCCTACTATTTAGTATTGGCCACATACTGTGGTTTGATGAGGTCGATAGACACAAATCTTTTCTCCTTTCTTCCAGCAAGGGGCGGCAGAAGTACTGTTCTTGTTCCTTAAACTGCTAGGACAGGTACTGGTTGTCTGTAAGAAGATCCAAATTCCTTCTTGTCCGCAATTTTTTCTCTGACTAGATCCCTAACTTTTGGAATCCAGACAGGCCTTGCTGGGACCGCCGATTTTTCCCCAGTGGTGGTTGGCTGTAGGACTACGTTGCTTTGTTTCGTTCTTAATTCATTCAGTTCCTGTAAAACAGCCAAACGATCTTTGATATCAAACGGTTTATTTTCCACCACTGTGCCTACGTGTTCAAGGTCTGGTACCCACATTCTTGTCCCAAATAGGACCTCATATGGAGTGACCCCCCCTAGAGAACTTCTTGGTAGATTGTTCAATGAGCGTTGGACCCCATTAAGGTGTTTGACCCACCCATCACCCGAACCTAATACCCTAGCTGTTATAGACTGCTTTATGTCCCGGTTTTTCCTTTCCACAACCGAATTTCCCTCAGGATGGAATGGAGAGGAGTACCGCAATGCAACGCCCAGACTGGCCATGGCTTCTTTGTAAGCCCGAGAGCTAAACGCAGGACCCTGGTCAGAATGTAGCGTGCCTATTGCGTATGTGCCGATAAAGACTCGCAAATCTTTTATAACAGTTCGAGCGTCATCCGAGCGCTGAGGCCATATCCATAGGAACCTAGAGCATGAATCCACTGCAACCATGATATATTTATAGTTACCGTCCCTTTGCAAGGGACCGCAGTGGTCCAGGTAAACACAAGCTAATGGTTTATCTGAAATTAACAGGGGTGTCTGCGCAGGACGTTTCACTATTGAGACTTTCATCTGTTGGCAAATATCACATTCTAAAACATAGTTTTTAGTTTGTTTCCGAATGCCAGGCCACCAATATCTTTGCTTGAGTAAAGATACTGTCGCTGAAACACCTGCATGGGCAGAAGCTATCCGTTCGTGTGCTGCTAGGATTAGTCCTAATCTGCGTTCCTTGTTTGGAATTACCCTATCCCCCACTCCAGGGATTCGAGCAAAAGGAACGTTGTTCGCATCTATTACATAAGAGTACTTGAGTGGAAACTTTTTTGGTAACGCTGCACTGCTGCCCTTGCTTGAAGCATTGACAGCCAACATTATCTCACCGTCTATTTTTGTTTTTGAACGAGTGATCGCAGCTACGGAAGCCGTCTGAACAGCCCCTTTGCGGCTTCGTCAGCCAATGAATTCCCTGCAACGTGAACGCCATCACGTTGATGACTCAGTGTGTGGATCACGTGAGCCTTTGGTAGTTCGTTTTTCAACTGAACTACTTGTTCCCAAAGCATTTTATGCTTTATTGTGCCACCTTTCGCATCTTTGAAACCATTTTCAAGCCAGTTTCGTATATAGTCATTATACGACTGAACACAGTAAAAGGAATCGCACACTATTAGTGTGGGGAATTCTCGATCTGTACTTTCAAGTGCCAGTTTGAATGCTTGTAGTTCAGCTCGCTGAGCTGTACAATCTCCTAGAGATTGAGTTTTTGTGACCATAGGTCTGACGATGCCATTTCGCATGCGACCTTTAACGATTGCACACGCTGCACTGTAAGCTTGCTTACTCCCTGTTGCGGGTTGTGTGGATCCGTCTATGTAAATTATGAATTCGTACTGATCAAGAGGCAGAATTTCAGTAGGCAGAGGACATTCTTGTTCATATTGCAGGAATGCTTGTGTTTTTAAATCTGGATCAAAAACATATTCAACATCTGTTGCAGCAAGAGAATTAACCCATTGTATCCATCTTGGATGTAATGCTTTAGCATTCGGAATGCTTGCTTTTGTGACTGCTTCTAAAGCCGGTACTGGGGTTACGACAATAATGCGTTTCCCTTGGGCTAAGGCTCTTTCTTTTGCTACAGCGGTTTGAACTGCTGTCAGAATTTTTTCAGTTGAACTGAAGCGCATTTCCGCTTGTGTGTACAAATGAGATTTGTATGCGATTGGTATTTTCTCACCCTCATTGAAGGTGAATCCGCATTGACCCGAAATTATTCGGATCACCAAATTACGTTGACTTACACGTGTTTGTAAGTGATTTGTTGCTAACATGTTAGCCTGGAGTGAACGCAAGATTTCTGTGTGTTCCTGTGTCCAGTTTCTGATCGAAAAATCAGGTTTGATTAATGCGTAGAGAGGTTTAACCCTTTCTGCGTAGTTTAGAATGTATGTTCTTCCAAAATTTAGGAAACCCAGGATAGATTGTAAGTTTTTTAGCGTTTTTGGAGGTTGGAGCAGCGCACATTTCTCTAGAAAGTTAGCTGCCAAGCTCTTGCCTTCACTTGAAAGCTCATATCCTAAAAATAGGACATTGAGATGGGCAATTCTGGACTTTTTAAAGTTGAACTTGTAGCCCTCAGAGGCGAAACCCAGTATAATGGTGCTCACCCTGTTCAAGTGTTTTTCCAGGTCATCGTCTGTCAGTTAGATGTCATCGACATAGGACAATGCCTCATTGTCATAAATTTGTAGTAACTCCGTTACCCTCGCTGAGAAAAAACCTGGGCTGTTCTTGAACCCTTGAGGGAGTCAACAAAAGTGACGCTGGGTCCCCATTATGGAGAATGCTGTTAAGTACCTGCTTTCAGGTGCTATGTTTTGACAAAAGAAACCATTTGAGATGTCTAATGTTGTTTTATATTTTTTACGCACAATGTTATTCATTAATGCTGTGCTATGTGCATTTTGCACTGCAAAAGTTTTAGAACAAGTGTTTAGGTGTCTGTAATCCAAAACTAGACGATATGTATTGTCTGGTTTGGAGACAGGAAACAAAGGATTGTTCATTGAGGAGGTGCATGTTTCAATCACCCCTTGATATTCAAGTTGATCTAAGATCTCCCTGACCTGTTTTTTAGCTTCTTGCTTTATTGGGTACTGCCGTTGTGCAGTTGGTTCATGTTTCAGATGTATTTTATGGTGAGGTGAGTCCTCATCCCATCCTACATGATTTTTATATAATGCTGGGGCCTGGGCCACTGCCCATTTCCTGGCATATGTATATCTTAGGTGCATTGGTATATGGTTGGAGAAGGCAGGCATAATAATGTCCTCGCCATGTGGGCACTCCCTGACAAATTGTGGTGACCAGTCCTTTTCTGCTAGAAGTATGTCATAGCCCTTTGATAGTCTTTCCCAAAAAAGTGCTTTCACCTGTCTAGGTTTATCTCCCTCCATCCGGAGTGTTATTTCATATAACTTTTGTGGAGAACTAACCCTGGTGTCTACAGTCTCTACTTTAATGTACTCATTCAAGTCCACTATCTCCAGAAGTTCCTTCAGGTTCTGGCGAGCTATTGTGACTTCTGCTGCACTGTCCAGCATTGTCTGAGCCCATTCTCCGTTCTTGAGTTGTGTTCTCAGTATTCTCAGCATGTCTGATCTTTAGACCTGCTACTTTCTTTTTGGAGAATTGAGGTCTTGCTTTAGTTTTTGGAGCGTATTTTTCGTCTTTCGATTTCACGCGTTCTTCTCTATGTTCCAATCATCCTCTTCTTTCCGAAGTCTGTGATGAGATCTGAAAGGGACGAGAGGAACGTGTATCAGTATCTTGATACCTGTCAGGTTTTCTCAAATTATCCCTATTCCTGAGGTTATACCTCCTTTCAGAGGGCTCCTTTTGAGGAGACCTACCTCGGGATTGAGAATGTTTCTCATTTGAATTTTGTTTATTAGTCTCCCATTTCTTTTTAGAAGATGTAGGAGTTTGTTTAATTGAGTCCTTCTCAGGACTTTCAGATAGTTTTGGCTTCACTGGTCTTCCACCCAAACTATCTCTGCCTAATTCTGCATAAGATTGTTCAATTATTCTGGGTAGCTCAGTTTGATGTTCTGTAACATCAAATTCCCTTAATTTTTGGCGGATCGCCACTGCTGCTGCCTCCCCTTTAATATTAGATAATATTATTGTTGAGACCTGGTCGAAATTTTTCAGTAATTTCATACCTAAATTTAGGGCAGGCTCTGCCCCGTATTCATTTTGAATTTGTTTCAGGACATCTGGTATTACCGCAATTGACGGAATGCCATGTGTTTTAGTATAGATGGCAGCAAAGACTGAGCCCCAAGTGGTGCAGTCTTCCAGTTGTGGTGTGATCCCCATCGGTAAACTGATTGTTAGGATTCTGTGTTTCTCATACGGGCTAGTATTTGGAAATACTGCTTCGATTTGAGTAATTTTTTGAGCTATCCAAAATGGAATTTGCTCACGTTTTGTGGGCATTTTACCCATGACTGCGTATAGAGTCTGTGGTGTAATTTTTAGTGTATTCCCTGGTGAGGAGTTTGATTTGGAATTGTCAATGGTGGTTGGACTGTGAAAGTCCTCATGACATATTGACCAATTGTCTGTAGATTTTTATTAATTCTGTGAGTTGAGTAAGTAGTTCCTCGTCTGACATTTCTTCAATATCAGGATGAGGTGTGTAGCCGGCTAGAATCGGCCAAGTTGCTCCTGGTCTACCTAGTGGACCGAGCCTGGTAATGTTTTTGTGATGTTTTAGGGCGCCTTTAAACCAGAGCTGATGCTCCTGGTATGTTAATGGAATTTCAATATCCTCGAAAGGAGTGTATTCCTCTGGTGGATCATCTTCTTTGTAGAAGTGAAACATGTGTGTTACTGGATTGGATTCAGGAAATATTACCCATGAATAGAATACCTCTGTCTGAAAGGATTCTTGTGCCTCTATCACGAAAACTGCTCCACCTCCTCTTGGTGGTAAGCCATGTTTTATGAGTTTTAGAGTGATGGCTCTTCTTAAATTTGGAGTGATGTCTATAACACCCTCCTCGGTTTCATTTAAACCTGTAATGTTAAAAACTGCTGCTTGGGCTGGATCAGCCGTAGCTCCACCGTTTCCGGTTTCAGTATCGGAGCCAGGCATTTTGTTGTTTGAAAAATGTAGAACAAGTTTCAAGGAGAAAAAGATAAGGTGCACAATATTTTGGAACACTGTATCCTTCAACGTTGAGCAAACCAAACAGCTAATATATAGGGTGCTGCCCTATGTAGCCTTGGTGGATACTTAACCCTGCCCACTCCAGACGTCTTTTGGAGTATATGGGTAGGGGTCTCTGAGAGAAAAAGCACGGCTGAGTTACTCAGTATCTAACGTTGAATTACCGCCTTACCAAACCGTTGGGCGCCATGTAGTGTAGCTCCTATTTCCCTAATAGGCTCTGCGCATTGGAATAATATATCCTATAGGTTTGTCATAGGACTAAGGTCAGTATGTCCCTATCGAGTATATTAAACTTAATTACTTGTGCCAGCTAGTTCAGAGGCCACTAGAAACTCCTTGACGACAAGAAGGGAGTAGTTTCTGGCAGCCGCAAAACATGACCACTTTGTTTCCCTTTAGAATCAGAACGTGTCCCAGAGTCGTGGAAACAATAGATAACTATTTCACTCAGCTCAATCGTGCATGCTTAGTTTTCTCCAAGTTACACAGAAAGAACAGACGGGCATTTCAATAAAAGATTTATTGAACAGTCTTGTTTCTGGTGTAAGTAAAATGTGCTGTTACGATCACAAGACAGTATGCGAGATAAATAATGTACAGTGTGAGCAGTAGAAATAAATAATACTGCGATAGCATTATCTTTTAGTATATATGCATTTACATAAATGACACAGACTAAAAATGCGAGTACTCATACGATGCGTTTCTAATCTAGTTCTACCCCAATGTACCTAACCTAACATAGGTGTAGGGAGAGGTATGAAGTAGGTGAAGTATTCCTTACCATGGTATACTAAGAGTATGTTAAGCCTAGTATGCCTAGCATGCCTAGTATGCCAAGAGTCCCTCTAGGTTCTAGTCAGCTCCATACCTGAAGAATGAGAGAGGTAGGAATCTCTTTGCCAGACTCGAACTCCAACACCCCGCAAGGGAAGTCAGATCACTGGAAGCTGGACTCTCTGCGTGCAGGGATGACAGCGTCTTCTCAGTGCGTCAGGCCGGGAAACAGGCTCCTCTGAAGTCGAGGTCTCCTCTTGTTTACAGGGGCTAGGGAAGGTATATTTATACCTGAGAAGTACCTAAGAATGTTAGTATTGACGTGAGTCGGACAGCGGAAGACGTCATGAATGAACCCCTAAGGAATAATCGTTCATGCATAATATATGAGTCCTTGAAGAAATCATTAGTCCTGTGCTAGGGAAACTCCCGAAGCCTAAGGGTCTGTTCTTCATGAACTCGTTGTGACGTTAGGGTGGACGGATGTCAGAGACCATGCCTGTATTTGGAGTGCACGGTTTAATGCCTAAATAAGGGCTGGGATTTTATGCCTATATAAGGGCAGGGCGAATTGTGCCTATATAAGGACATGATACTGGAAAGCCCGTTAATGGACACCCTAAGAGGAATACAACACCACCCTAGCGGCCTACCGGGGAAACGCCCGGTGCCTGCTATGGCCAGTCCTGGCCTGGGAGTGGTGCAACGAGGAGAAATACTTTTATTTCTCCTCGTTTTTTGCTCATTCTATGTGTGCTGCATTCTGTAGCACACATAGAAGGAGCAAAAAGCCATTAATTATTTCTTTTGTTCAGGAAGGTGTCCCTTCCTACACAACAACAATCATCTTTGCAACGCAGGCACCCTTGCACCATAGCGCAAAGGTGTCGTTGTTGGCACACAGCTGCTGTTTGTGCACCGGCCAAGGGAGAAGGACAGAAATGCGCCATATCCTGTAGATACAATGCATTCCTGCCCTTTTATTTTGATGAACGGCAGTGCAGAAGGACGGCTTGCTGCGCAGCCGTGAGGCAAAATATAGTAAATGAGACTCTTTCTGTGATGCATCCCACTCTGCAAAGGACTGCACTTCTGGATGGCTGTAGAGTGCTGTCAGAAAAGGTGATCTGCTATTTAGGAGTTGTGGGTGCAGTTGAGGAATTAACACAGGTCAGGAAATTAAAAGAGCTGGGCAAGAGGGCAAGTACAGGGCCATTACAACTATGCTGCAGTTGTACCAGCTAAACTGCTGTTGTAGTGCTGTTGCACTATGAAGCAGTGGTGCACGTCTGCGAAGAGCTAAATTAATCCTAAATGAGAATAATTTTGGCCAGGAGGTCTAAAGATTCTGGTCTGGTTGGCTGGTGCTAGCTCCAAGAAGCGGACCCTAGAAAACCCAGCTGAAATTGGTCAAGAAGCATAAAAAAAATCCTAAATTGTATCTGCTGCTTGAGGACAGCTTGATTCCTTTACAGGGGCATCCTGAGGGTTCAGGAACGAAAGAGCTGCAGAAAATTTGCCCCAGTATTCATCGGGCTCCTCCCAGAACTATTGCTTAATTCCATCCATTGGTCTCAAATTTCCTTCATTTAGAGGTGGGGGAGACCACCCTTGCCTCTCACTACCTCATTTTCATTTGTTGTCTTGTTGCTGTTACTCAGAACCCATCTACTAACATCATCCTTATTATTTGCAGTTGCTCATCTATTATTTTCTACATGCTGTTTATTGAATAACTAATTTGATCTGACCAGGGGAAGAATGATAAATTAATTTTGAATCAATGTCAGCAAGAGGACTAAAAAGTAGATTTTTTTTAAATGACTGAATTTGTGTCAAAACATTGCAAAATGAACAAAGGTGGCTGTCATCTGTGCTTTCCGACCACAACATTAAAGTAGAGTCCAATACTCGTTTAGTTTTCATAAATAAAAACTCTCATAATTTCTTGCAGGCTGTTTGTGGGAGTGGTGAGTGTAAGGTTTGAACAAAATGCTAAACTGGCAAAAACTGCCATTTTGTAAGTTCAAATGTAGAGTAAAATTAGGTTTAAAAATAACAGAATCCATTTTACAGGTGAACTAGAGAAACAGGTAGATTTCCTACCCTACCACAGAAGACTGTGCTTGGGTTTTTAGCCTACCCTTACCACAAAGCACCACCCAGGAAAGTTTGAAATAACCACTTGTATCTGATTGGTTGCCATCAGCCAATCTGAGTGTCCTAACACAGTGTCCTGATTGGTTGAAAAGGTGGACAATCATATGACTGTTCATCCAGCAACCTTATTGACCACTATTACAAACAAACAGAATACGGCTATTATAACGTTGTGGTGCACTCTAAAGGGATCAGAGCAGTGGACAGAACGTCACAGGGTTAAGCCCTCTGGGGAATGGAGGTTAGTGGGAGACCCTGGACGTGACGCGTGCATGAAATAAAAGGGGCTGCCAAGTTCCAGGGCAGTAGTTAACAGCACAACACAAGTCAGTGTGGTCATTATTGCTGCTGTGCGCATATTCTGTCTGTGGGCGCTCCTCTCACTTCACAACAGCCATGTCTTAGGGGCATTCTAATTGACCACTTATGGGAAATCTGAGTAGCCATTCCAGGAACCTCATAATTTGGTTTTAGAGAAATTTTAATTATGCCTGAGTAATCTGAATTAATTTGAGTAATTACGCATTACTCTTGTGATGAGAAATTATAGAAAATCTACTAGTTGAGTAATTAAGAGAAATTTGTGCCAAAAATCAAACCACAGGAGCAGAGGAACAACAAACTAAGAGAGAACACGCAGCTGCTGGCTACTGCTGTTCATATCCAGTAGCAATTAGAGCTATTTTCTTTATGCAAAATGCATTCTTGTGCCCATTTTGGATGTAAGGGTTCATTTGCTAAATGCTGGATTACGCTTCTGACACAATTACACATAATTATGAGTAATTGTGTGGTAATTATGAGTAATCATGTTAGAGAGAACTGCTAGTTATGCCCACCTCTAATCATAATCTACCCATAACTTGTGTGTAGGATGGTCACTTAACATCAGTCTATGGACTAATGCAAAGTTGCCGCCTACTTTTCACTTTCCTGTTAACCTATTGTAGGTTGATGTGATTCCCAGATAATGGCAGATTTGACTCAGTTTACGGCGGACTACAAACAAAAAGTATTTGCCCAGCCCTTGCCAGTGGATGGCATGTGGTCACTTATGTTGCAATTTTTGTTCACTACAATGAAGATAGAGTCCTGAACCCTTCAAAACCATCAAGAATCCCAACAACTGGATCACCTCCTGCACCAATTCCCTGGCCCCTCAAACACAATAATACTCCAGGCCAGTTAGAACCTGGAGGAACTCAGACCATTGCAAACAACTGAAGAGTAAATGGAGAATGAGCCAGGGCAATGTAGACAGGAGATCGTTCAAATCTGCTCTGAGACACTACCATCGAATAACCCAGACTGCCAAACCTGCGCATCGATGCCAGTACCAACAGAAGCAAAGAAATCTTCGCCATTGTGAAAGATCTCATCTCACTATCGGCCGCCTCCAACTCAATCACTCTCTCGCAGGACCTCTGCCACAGTCTATCTCAATTCTTCAGCACCAAAACCACTAACATTTACAGCAACTTCAGCTCACAACCGGACCAGAAAGACCTCACCAAATGCCACCTGATCTTATCAAAAGAACCAATGCTAACCATATGGCCGGTCATCAACCCAGAAGAAACCACCGCCACCATGAACTCCATACACTAAGGAGGCCCATCGGACCCCTGCCTCCACCACACCTACTACAGAGGACTGCAGCTCATCAGCCCTATGCTCACTCCCATTTTTATGGCTTCCACCTCTTCAGCGATCTTTCCAGATACTTGGAAACACACAACTGTTCTCCCATTGCTGAAGAAACCCTCTGCAGACCCTTCAACACTCACGAACTACAGACCCATTTCTCTGCTACCATTCCCGGCCAAGATCTTAGAGAAAAATATCAATAGACACATCACTGAATACCTCAACGACCACCAACACTTCAATGGTTTCAGACCCAACTACAGCATGGAAACTGTATGCATCGCTGCTACGGATGACATTTGCATGACTCTAGATAGAGGAGAAAAGGCGAACCTCATCCTCCTGGACCTATCCGCAGTATTTGACACAGCCTCCCACCCCACCATTATTCAAAACCTACATGACATCAGAATCCAAGGTTACACACTCTGATGGATCTGCTCCTTCCTGACTGGAAGAACCCAGTCAGTCAGCCTGGTATTGTACACCTCGGACATCTGCAACTTCATCTGAGGAGTTCCTCGAGGATCCTACATGAGGCCGGCCTTTTCACTGCATACATTATCCCTCTAGTCAGGATCATCTGCTCTCACAATATCAACATTGTCTCCTACCTACACTGAAGACATGCAACTCATTCTCTCCTTTGTGGACAAGGTGCCCAGTACCAAGATCAAGTTCAATAACTGCATTACTGAAATTGCCCAGTGGATGAAGAACCACTGTCTAAAGCTGAACACCAATAAGACCAAAAACATGATCTTCAGGAAAAGCATATCAACCTAGGACTCCACCTTGTGGCCAACAGATTTACTGACCCCCGCTTTCATCGGCAAGAACCTGAAGAACATCATTGATAGAAAACTCAACATGACCACCTAAATCAATGTTGTCACCGGATGCATGTGTTATATTCCATATAGGTACCCTATATAGGTGCAGGTAACATTGCAACCTTTCACCTATATTCTTCCCTACATTACATACATAACGGTTCTTAGGCACTGACCTTTTACCTAGTTATGACACTGCATTCAGAACGCTGGTTTTTCCCTGGTTCGATTCTCATACATTATGCATGAGGCTTCTTGGAAGCACAGCAGGACTAACAGTAGGATTACCATCTCCTGTATAATATCTCTGTATAAAGTTCAGGCCCAATGTCATCCTTTAGGCCGACACAGTAACAGAGCAAGGTAGGACCCCTGGGGAGACCTATGGGTATATATACAGCACATCTTGCTTAGGAAGATAGAGGAGACCGTGACTTTCCGGCTGACACACTGACCAGAGACTCTGAGGTTCCTGCATGCAGACGCTCCAGCTAGCAGTGGTCTAACATCCCTCGCGGGGTGTCCAACTCGAGACCAGGACGGGGTCCCACATTCTCTAAACTCTCAGGTAATGGGGTAGACTAGATCCTAGAGGGATTCTTGGCATAAAACCTACACAGATGCTAGGTACATTTAGGTACATCTAGTTAGGGAGGCATCGTAGGATTACGCACTTTTATCATTATTTTTATATACTTGTATATATTCATGATTTCTGCAAGATGGTAGAACTATAGCATCCTTTAACTTTTGTAATATTGCGAATCATATATCTCTGCTACTGTCTAATGGCTGTTGCAGCTCATATATTCTACACTTAAATAACAACTGTTCAATAAATACTTTTTGAAACGCCCAGCCTGTTTATTCTGTGTATCTCTCTGAGACAAACTAAGTGAGCATGAGTGACTGAGCGAAAGGTAGTATATTGTTTTCACGATCCTGGGGTATCAGGGTTGTCATGTTCTGAGGTTGCCAAGAACTATTCTCTCCCCGATAAGAGGAGACTCTAGTGGCACTGTGAGCTAGCTGATACAGACAGGCTAAAGTATCCGGTGGGGGTGCACGGAATCAGTCCACCACAAAACCCACAGTTTATGTTATCCAAATGCGCAGATCCTGGATAGGTAATATAGGAACTACACGACAACCGCCTCATGCTTGCATACCCTGAAGATGCTGAGGAAGATATTCAAAGGGCTTCCAATAAGCACCCAAAAAGCCATCATGCACGCCGTGGTCACAAGCAAGCTGGACTACGCGAACACTCTCTATGACAAGAGCAACAAAAAAGTGATGGCTGCACACAATTCGGAACTCAGCAGCCAGGTTCAGTCACAACCTCCCACGCCACACTTGCATCACACCACAGCTGAAGGAGCGCCACTGGCTCCCTATTCACAAACGAGCTCAATTAATACTCACGCACACTTTCAGGGTACTATATAACACTGACCCAGCATACCTAAATAATCCCAACTCCACTCATCTGGACTGCTACTTGCACAAATCCCACACAAAGGGAAAAACAGAGCTGGCAGTCGTGCCTTCTCCTACATCGCTCCTAAAGTGTGGAACGACCTGCGGCTACTCATAAGAGCCTCTTATTGACTTCTTGAATTCCACATGAAGCTGAAGATCAGGCTTTTCGAGAAGTTCCACTAGGCCCTAAGTGTGCCTAGACTAACCCCAGCTCAGCGCCAGGATGCTGATGCAAGGTGATAGTGCGGTCTACAAATCTTTACAACATAGAGTTCTAAAGTTGTATTGGTGTGAGTATTAGGAAGAAGGTTTTCTTTGGTAGTGGTTGACAAGTTTTTGCTTTAGTCAAAAAGCAATCTCAAGCCTTGCAGTACTTGTTTTCAAACCACAAAAACAAATCCTCTTTAAAGAAATGCAGTTGAAAATTAGATGGGTGGCAGTTTTAAGAGAGCTCATTACAAGCGCCTGCAAACAATTAGTAAATAAAGAAGTTGGTGTATTCGTATTGAAGAGCCCCTGGGAAATTTACGGTAACAGTTAAAGAAAACATATCATGGTTCATTGAAAATTTAGTAGAACCGTTGAATCTAAAAACACATACAGTTCCAGACACTCGAGCATTCTCTCAAAGGACAGCCCTGTCTGGTTCAGAAAATTATTTTTCTAACAAATGTAGCACTGGGTCTCATGAAGTCTTTTTTGACTGCCGCAGGCTGCTGCTTTCTTTTATATATGTATTTGTCGTTTTATGTTTATTTGTTCACTTTCAGTCCCTAATGCTGAACTTAATATTGATCGTGCAGCAGATATTGGAAAAAAGATTAAATGTATTTTCCATTGAAAGTTGCTAATGCATATACCTTCTGACATGTTAAGCGAATGGCCATAATATTTTTAAAAGGGACACTACTAGTTTGACAATACAGAACAATAGACGTGTTTGGTTGCTTTATAAGGACTCAGGGCCATATTAGCAAGAAGCTCGTTAAAATTATCGCCATTTTAGCGGCAGGAAACTGCCGCTAAAGCGGCAATAATGGGCTTGCTAATATGCGTTATAGAATTCCAATGAAGCCCAGGTTAGATGTCCTGCACATCTAACCTGGGCTTCTATTGAATTTTATAACGCATATTATCAAGTCCATTATCGCCGTTTTAGCGGCAGTTTCCTGCCGCTAAAACGGCGATAATTTTAACGTGGGTCTTGCTAATATGCCCCTGAGTATTTTATGAATAATGGTAGTGATAGTCAAGTAAATGTGTTATATTAATATGCAAAATCTTGATACCTGCCAGTTTAATAGTACTTTAGCAGTACATTATGACATCGCATGTGTGGGCTAACGGACGTATATAATTGTCATCATTCTAATCATCATAGTGCATGTTAGAAATGGGGGTCTATAGTTGGTAGAGGTAGGCACCTTTGTCCAAATGGGGACCTTTGCTTCTAGTCAGGGTAAGGGGGATATACACTTTAGATAACCACTGCTCAGCCCCTCGGTAGCTTGGCATGAGCAGACAGGCTTATCCCAAAGGCAATGTGTAAAGTATTTGTACCAACACACACAGTAACACAGAGGAAACACCACAAAAGGACACCACACCAGTTTAGAAAAAAAAACAAGACCAAAACGACAAAAATCCAACATACACAGTTAAAAATATGACTTTAAAAGGGTTTCAAGAACTTGTACCATAGAAAACTATGGATGCGTGTCTTTTCACCAAAGTACCTCTAGATGCGTCAAAGTTCACAAGCCAAACAGCTGCAGCATCGGAAAACAAAGAGATGCGACAATCCGGAAACCTTGGGGAGGCGATGCGACAGCCCCACTGCACGCAGAGGAAGGGTTGCATCGAATCCGGTCTGTACGGGGAGTGATGCGTCGATTCTTCGTGACGGTTCTGGTCCGTGGGTGATGCGTTGGAAGAACTTGCCGCACAGGTATGATGCGTGGAAATCCAAAATGCATCGGCGATCGATGCGGCGGCATCGAGCGGCGCTGCGTCAGTCCTCTTCAGCTGCGATCCCTCGATGCGTCGATTCTTGCAGCAGCGACAGGTGCTCTGGCGGTTTCCGCAGCAGCACGGCGATGCGTGGAAATTCTTCTTGCACCGTGGAGATGCGTTGGGAAAACAGCCGCAAGAAGAGCGATGCGTCGATTTCTGTAGTTCTTTGAGTTTCTTCTTGCTTCCAGCTCCCAAACAGCAGCAACAACCTCCGGAGGCCCAAAACTGGCACAGGCACCTCTTGGCAGGTCAGAACTCACAGCAGCAGAGTTCAGGGGAGCTGGGGGTGAAGTCTTTGTGTCCCTGAAACTTCAGAACAGGAGGCCAGCCCACTTAAGGCCCTTGGAGATCTCCTTCAAGCAGGGGACACACCACACAGCAAAGTCCTTCTCCTTTCCTTGGCAAAAACAGAAACTGCAGGTCAACCCCAGACAATCAGCAAAGGCAGTACTTATCCTCAGTCTCTCTAGCTCTTCTCCTTGGCAAAGGTTCCTCTTGAATTCCAGGAATGATCTAAAGTCTGGGGTTTTGGGTCTGATACTTATACCCCAAAATGTCTTTGTTCTCTTTGTGCAAGGGGCTCTGAGCCCATTTCAAACCAGTTATGGGGGACACTCTCCAAGTGCACAACAACATCCATTGTCAGTGTGAGCCTTGGCTCCAGACACACCACACGGGGGTGGAGCCAGCATTGTGGAAGGCAGGCACAGCCCTATTCAAGTACAGGTGCTACTCCTCCCATCACTCCAAATGCAGTCAGGCCTATTCAGCCTAGTGCTGACTCATCCAGACTTCTGTAGCCACTGCACCTCCCCAGCCCCTGTCACTCCAAAGCCAGACAGTCAATCCACAAACAGGCAGAGGCAGACAGGATGGTTGAACAAGAAAATAGCCACTTTCTAAAAGTGGTATTTTCAAACACACAATTTTAAAACCATCTTTACTAAAAGATGTGTTATTAAATCCTGAGTTCAGGGATACTAAACTCCATTTTTCTATCTTATCCCTATGGGAAGATATGCTTGTAAAATGTTACAAAGCATTCCCCATTCTGTCCTATGGGACAAGATAGCCTTTCAATAGTGACAAAACTAAATTGGCAGTATTTCACTATCAGGACATGTCACACACACCAGTACATGTCTTACCTTTCACATACACTGCACCCTGCCCAGGGGGGTACCTTGGGCCTAGCATATGGGTGTCCTATGTGTAAGAAAAGGGAAGGGTAGGGCCTGGCAAGTTGGTGCACTTGCCAAGTCGACATGGCAGTTAACAAACTGCGCACAGGCACCGCGGTGGCAGGCCTGAGACCTCTTTTCAGGGCTACTCATGTGGGTGGCACAATCAGCTCTGCAAGCCCACTAGTAGCATTTGATTTACCAGCCCTGGCACACTTAGTGCACTTTACTAGGGATTTACTGGTAAAGCAAATATGCCAATCAGGGAGAACCGATCACAATATCAATTTACACAGGGAGCACTTGCACTTTGACACTGATCAGCAGTGGCAAAGTGCCCAAAGCATCTACGCCAGCAAAAACTAAATCCAGCACAGCATCAAAAACACAGGAGGTAGGGGCAAAACCACACCAAGGATGCCAGGTCTAACAGTGCATAAACACTATAATGCTCTTTATAGATAGAGGTAAAGCTTGAGAGGACATCAGACACGAATGGGATCCCGGGGAATCCATTTTGGTGTTTCTTGGCCTGAGCACTGGTTCATACGTCTCCTTAAACTGGTGATGCATTGATGCATATTTGTAGCGTGCCTGGATTTAAAATAATAAATGAATGTCACTGTGTTTGTTTAGCTCCCAATATCGTGACAAAAGGAGAGAATGGCATCAGTATCAAATGGTCAGGTGTTAATCCAATCGTCTTCTTAAATAAAATAGTTCATAAATGTCAAAACAATATCGATATTTGCAAAAAGGGAGATTTCTCTGACTTGCACATCATCAGGGATTTCTGTAATTTTACTTCTGCAATCTCAGGAGGTCTTAAAATTAAGAATAAAAAGAGAGGGGCATATTATCAAGAAACGGCGTTAAAATTATCGCCGCTTTAGCGGCAGAAAACTGCCGATAAAGCGGCGATAATGGGCTTGATAATATGCCCTTGAGAATTCCAATAGAAGCCCATGTTCTGGTGTCAACATGGGCTTCTATTGGAATTCTCAAGGGCATATTATCAAGCCCATTATCGCCGCTTAAGCGGCAGTTTTCTGCCGCTAAAGCGGCGATAATTTTAACGCCGTTCTTGATAATATGCCCCCGAGTTTTAAAAAATGCTAGTTGGTTTGACTATCAATGCACCAAAGCCAACCAGGCCTTAAAAAATGCCTTAAAGGTTAGACCAAGAGATAGCGATTTAATAAAAACACAGAGGATGTTATATAAACAGACACTCAATAGAAGGAAAAAAGAAATACACGATCAGGCTTGCGAAAAATTAGCTCAAGTAGCTTACACACGGAATGCCCCTTTATTCTGGAAAACAATTATCCACCCCTATTTTAAAGACCATTCTGCAGCAAAAATCGAGAGTCTGGTCCAGCCCTCGGACTGGTTAATGTACTTTGGACAGATTTTTAATCCAAATAATGAAATTTTGGTACTACAGACAATCGAGATTTATTAATTATGGATTCGCCTAACTTGACCCCTATTAGTCTGGATGAGGTTTCAGTTTCCCTAGATAGATGCGTAAATGGGAAGGCACCTGGACCTGATTGGGTCCCTGTAGATACTTTTGAGACTGACACAGATTTTTGGGCCCCAATCTTACAAAAAGTATGTAATACTGCAGCGAGTGGCACTGTGCCCGCATCCTGGACAGAAAGTATCATAGTACCGATTTTTAAGAAGGGCGATAGAGGTGATGCCAAATGCTATCGCCCTATTTCCCTTCTTGACACAACGTCAAAATTGATGGGCAGAATCCTTCTGGAAAGACTGGAAATCTGGGCAAGTGATAACTTAATTCTTACAGATTCACAGTATGGATTCAGATTGGAGATAGGGACCGTCAAGCAGTGTATTAACCTTCAACTAATAATTAGTAAATACACAGCTGTAAAAAAGGGCCATTTGCACATGTGTTTTGTCGATCTCACAAGTGCTTTTGATTTAGTAAATCATATAAAACTATGGCAGACACTGGCAGCGATGGGCGCTCCAAGAGACTTCTTTCCCTATCTAAGCAAACACAAGGAGATGATGCAATGAGCGCTGAAATTTTTCAGACCCTCACCCCCAGTCACAGATCTGGGTTGAATCCATCATAGTTCATTTGCTCACTTCGGCACCTCAGTTCAGACATAACTATATGCAAATCTGTCTGTCCTCATGGGAACAGTCCAGCCCAAACTGCCAAGTCAGGTCTTCCCTGAACTGGAAACAAGCATCCTGGGACCAGTTTAGGGGTAACACCACCTCATCAGCCAGGCTAGCTTGAATTCAGTGGCAAAGTGAGCAAGAGACCCACGTCTGGGCATACCCTGCCAACTTAGGGTGAACAAAGCAAACTCAAGGAGATGATGGACGGAGTGCTGAAACTTTTCAGACACTCACCCTCAGTCACAGATCTGGGTTGAATCCATCATCGTTCTTTAGCTCACTTCACCACCTCAGTTCAGACCCAGCTATATGCAAATCAGCCTTGACCCTGTGCTTCATGGGAACAGTTCAGCCCGAACTCCCAAGCCAGGTCTTCCCTGAACCGGAAACAAGCATCCTGGGACCGGTTTCGGGGTAACACCCCTTATCAGCCAGGCTAGCTTGAATACAGTGGCAAAGTAAGCAAGGGACCCACGTCTGGGCATACCCTGCCAACTTAGGGCGAACAAAGTAAACAGAAGAAGATGATGGACGGAGCGCTGAAACTTTTGAGACACTCACTCCCAGTCAAAGAGGGTTGAATCCATCATCGTTCATTGCCTATCTGTCACAAATATATAAACGATTAACCACAAGTGTTCGATATGGGCCTGGAGGTGAGTGCACTAACTATTTTAGAGTAACACGTGGGTTTAAAAATGCAAATGAGCAACGGACTTATCGAACACAAGCGCCTCACTTCAATACTGTCGGCCTGTTATAAGCCAGGTTTGTGCACTCTTCTCAGCACCCGTTGCCCTTTGGTGCCACTGTTCACAGATTCCAAAAGTATAATTTACAAAGAGCAGTGCACGTGAACAGAAAACCTTTGAGTCCCTTTATAGTTTCTTTTAGTCCTTTATTATCATTTCAGGTTATGCAATTCTTTAAAAAGAAGCAGCCAACGCGTTTCGTTCCAAATGGCAAACTGCCAGGGGAACTTCTTCAGGGCTGCAGACGAAATAACACAAAACATATATAAGGCACACCAAACCATAACCATTTGACAGACAACATAAATACAACCTATTACAATTATTAATACACACAAAAAAACAACACTTAGTTACAAAAATCTATACATAAAATGGTCACAAAAAAAGAGTATTATTGCAGGTTCCGGCCACATATTTAAACACTCTGGGGCCGATTCCGATTCAGGCCGGAAATCACTCCGACCGAGCCGGACCCGGAGAGATTTCCGACCGAATCAGACTCTAGCAGCCCGACCGAACGAGTACGATGCGTACGCATGCAATCGGACTCGAGTCGGTCGGACTCCCATTGAAGTCAATGGGAGCCGGTCGTACAACGCGCACGCGGGCTCCCATTGACTCAATGGGTGCGAGGCGAACAAGGGCCCCCCTACAGCGGGTACGCATCGATGCGACTCGCGCCATACATGCGCAGGTAGGGGGGACCCATGGGTCCCCCCTGTGTGCGACTCGCGCGGCTACGCATACAGGGGGTCCGACACGGACCCCCAAAGTCCGGCTCCGACTGCCCTTTTGAGCCGGACGTCGCGAGTCGGTCGGACTGCTCGAGGCGCGTATCGTACTTGCCCGGCCGTGGAACGTCTCCTTTGCGCGGTGCGAGTCGTGTCCGTGCGAGTCGGTCGGAGCGGTTCGGACCTGCGAACGAGTCGGTCGGCGATTTCGCGTGGGCTCGCATGGTACTCGCTCGCCCGGATGCACGTTCGAATCGGTCGGGAAAGAGGGCTCCGAATCGGATCCGGTTAAGCCGAATCCGATTCGGTGCCCTACCGGCCGAGATCGGAATCGGCCCCTTACTATAAAATTCATTATATATAAGTTATTACACATTAGGATATGGGGGACACTAAAATAGACATTATTTAAACACATATTTATATTCACTATCTCAAGTGTTACACTCATAATTATTACCTCAGTGTCTGATTTAAATCTTTAAAATATGATATTAAATCCCTGTATATTAACAGTTATCTATCTTTAACACACAGAAACTAAATTTTCAATCAAAAAGGAGCATAGACGGTAGATTTAGAGTGAATATTACTTGGAAAATATAAAGTGCAAAAAGAAGCAGGAGAAAGGTGAAAAGAAAGACAACCACATTAAAATCCTCACCTTTAAGAATAAGCCTAATTTATAACTGCAATGGTTGCTTACAATCCTGTCTTTATAACACCTGTGTCGGTCGATAGAAGCAAAGTCAGATAACAAAGTCCTCTCAGCATCTCATTAGAGTCGAACAAACCAAAATCGTGTAAGCGGGATGGTACCCCTAGTCGGTATTAAATCGCGTCCAATATACGCCACCTATAGAAACAAACATAAAACAATTTAGCCTTTATTACATATACACTAAACTAATCGCAAAAAATCCCATAATTCAAATGCTAATATCTCAAAGTAAGTTACTTATTGCTACTCCTACTTAATTCTAGCTATGAACAGAGTAAATACAGTTATAGCCAGTTTTAGTGGCGAGCCCGTGGATCGCCCGACTCTGGGGCCATAGGCAAAACCCACGATTGGATTCACCATTCATGCGGCTCATATCCAAAGGGATTATGGGTCAGTTAGTTTATACAAAACTGCCGACTCTGATTTAAGTAAAAAGGGGAGAACAAATGCATAGGCATTCCCGACCATAAACTAACTAAACAAAATCAAGGGCAATAAATAACATATTATGTCATGCGATCTCGAGGCATATGACAAACACCTTACAGTTGTAAAAGACCACTCCATGGGAGCAACAATCAAACTTATTTTTAGCAAAGTTACAAATGAACTAGCTACGAGCCAACACAGCCCCTCCACATCTCAACCCTATCTGGAACATACCTTGATAAGCGGGCCGTTGAGTTTCACCGTGCAACGTCCGACATCAAATGCGCCTCTCGTGTAGAAAGTTTGGCGGTCTTTATATACCCTTCAAATTAGGACTGAATAGCAGCACCTGTGGATTATATCTACTGGTGTGTCTAGATGCTCAGAAGGAACACGCCAGCGTGGCGCCATATTGGGAGTAGTAGTCGTAATTACCCGTATTCAAATTCAGCTCAGTACGCCGCATTCGGGAGACCACCTAAACGTCAACGCCATATTGGAAGTAAAAATTAGAGTCTGAGGAACTACCAGTATTCACTGTGAGAATCTATAAAGACTATCAAATATACAATATGACGTTTCACATGCCGCAACCGTTCGAGGCGAAACGTCAGCGCTACTTTGTTTGCCAGTATTAGTCTTAAACGCCATATTGGAAAGTCTGAAATCGCAAGTTCTAAATGTATACTTCAAAATAAATTACCATGATTAAGAAAGGGTTCATATCGCATATAGGTAAATACTCTATTTATTTTAACAAAACAATGCAGTCGATACCCTGTGACAACCACATGATATTAATCACCTAATCCCAAATAATAACATCAGCACTACTTGGTTTACCAATATCAGCATAACGCGCCATATTGAAAAAGGCTAAAATCGCATTTCAAGGTGTATAATGCGAAACAAATTACCATAATTCGGAGAAAATTCATATCGCATAACAATAAATACTCTATTTATTTGACATAAACGTGCAGTTGATGCCCTGTGACAAACACATAATATTAATCGCCTAATCCCAAATAATAACAGCAACTGTGCTCCGTAACTCGCAAGGGTCACAAATCACAATCCTTAGGGATTTCCTAATCAGTTATGGTGAATGCTCCATACCCCTTAAAATATTTACAAAAATCAAATAATACATTTAATAAAACGCATCCAGTGTAAAATCACCCCATCCACCAAACAGAAAAAATAGGGAACTACAACCAGTGCATAGGTATACATATTACATGTACCTTCACAAAAAGGAAAGTCACAGTAACAAAATACCAAACTAAAATAATATTAGGAAGAGAAGAAGAGAGAATAAACCGCAACCAAAAAACCCTATACATCTGAGCTATGACTTCAATTCTTAACAATACATAATACCTAATTATATATAGCAAATACCATCACCCAAACTGAAACAGTAAAATTAAAGTTTACTGCCAGTTTCTCATTAAGAACAGGAAAACAGAATCAGAGAATAAGCATAAGGTGTACTACACAGAGGATAAAAGAACTGAATCAGCATAATTAATGCTTCTTAACAGTATATAGTACCTAATTGCACATAGTAAGTGCCATTAATCAAATTCAAACAGCAAAATTCAAGTCTCCTGCCAGATTCTCATTGTAAACAGGAAGACAGAATCAAAAAATAAGCATACAGAAGGTAAAGGGACTGAGTCAATATACATAAAGCTTCCTGACAGTTTCTCATTATAAACAACCCAGATTCCGTTTAAAAAATAGTGAAATTCATTATCTGTGTTGTGGCCCAGGCTGAAGGCACGGAGTCTACAAATCCATTTAGCCTCTTTTTGTCTTAAAATTAGTTCACTGCTCCCACCTCTTCTATTTATTGGGACATGTTCTACACCATGGAACCAAAGTGTACAATCAGATGTATGGTGTTGCTTGTAATGCTCCGCCATCGGGTATTTCATATCCCCTTTTTGAATGGCTCGGCAATGTTCTTGAATTCTGAGCTTAAGGCTACGAACCGTGCTCCCTACATATATAATCTGACAGCTACAGCCCAGAACATAAATCACATGAGTCGTATTACAGTTTATAAACTCCCTGATCTCATACTTCCTGGCTCCATTGTAAGAGAATTGCTGTGTCTTATTAACTCCAACTTACATATACTGCACGAAGTGCATGTATAAAACCCTAAAGGTTTAGTAGGCAGCCATGTATTACTGGATTTCGGGATAGTAACATAGCTACGACATAGTTTTTCTTTCAAAGTTTGTCCCCTTTTATATGTTACCGAGGGACTTAGAGTGAGGTCATTCCTTAAATTAGGTATATCCAATAAAAGATGCCAGTTGTTTCTTAAAATACGAAATATTTTATCACTCTGTGAAGAATACTTGGTTATAAACCGTAATTTTTTAGTGCATAAGGTATTATCCTTCTTCTTGGGGGCCAAGGTCTTATCCCTGTTGAGTTGATATACTCTTGTTTCAGCTTTTCTCACATCCATGATATCATACCCTCTTTTCAGAAACCGATTACGTGTATCCACAATATTGTCCTTGAAAGTAGTTATTTCCGAACGATTTCTCCGCACTCGCACCATCTCCCCATAGGGGATGTTTTTAATGACTGATCGAGCATGTGCGCTCCCGGCATGCAATATACCAGTGCATGCAATATACCATTGCATGCCGTTTCTTTGCGGTATAAAGTACTTTGTACTTTTCCCTCCTTTACATAAAATTGGAGGTCCAGAAAATTGATCTTCTCCCTGCTATACGACTGCAGAAACATATGAAGGACTTGCCATCATATATCAAAGACAGACTCAACAGGGATAAGACCTTGGCCCCCAAGAAGAAGGATAATACCTTATGCACTAAAAAATTACGGTTTATAACCAAGTATTCTTCACAGAGTGATAAAATATTTCGTATTTTAAGAAACAACTGGCATCTTTTATTGGATGCCAGTTGGATTAAGGAATGACCTCACTCTAAGTCCCTCGGTAACATATAAAAGGGGACAAACTTTGAAAGAAAAACTATGTCCTAGCTATGTTACTATCCCGAAATCCAGTAATACATGGCTGCCTACTAAACCTTTAGGGTTTTATACATGCACTTTGTGCAGTATATGTAAGTTGGGAGTTAATAAGACACAGCAATTCTCTTACAATGGAGCCAGGAAGTATGAGATCAGGGAGTTTATAAACTGTAATACGACTCATGTGATTTATGTTCTGGGCTGTAGCTGTCAGATGATATATGTAGGGAGCACGGTTCGTAGCCTTAAGCTCAGAATTCAAGAACATCGCCGAGCCATTCAAAAAGGGGATATGAAATACCCAATGGCAGAGCATTA
This sequence comes from Calotriton arnoldi, assembly GCA_963921515.1. Classification (NCBI taxonomy): domain Eukaryota; kingdom Metazoa; phylum Chordata; class Amphibia; order Caudata; family Salamandridae; genus Calotriton; species Calotriton arnoldi. The sequence continues at coordinate 373,293 of CAWUFW010013051.1, forward strand.
CAAGCAACACCATACATCTGATTGTACACTTTGGTTCCATGGTATAGAACATGTCCCAATAAATAGAAGAGGTGGGAGCAAGGAACTAATTTTAAGACAAAAAGAGGCAAAATGGATTTGTAGACTCTGCACCGTCAGCCTGGGCCACAACACAGATAATGAATTTCACTATTTTTTAAACTGAATCTGGGTTGTTTATAATGAGAAACTGTCAGGAAGCTTTATGTATATTGACTCAGTCCCTTTACCTTCTGTATGTTTATTTTTTGATTCTGTCTTCCTGTTTACAATGAGAAACTGGCAGGAGACTTGAATTTTGCTGTTTGAATTTGATTAATGGCACTTACTATGTGCAATTAGGTACTATATACTGTTAAGAAGCATTAATTATGCTGATTCAGTTCTTTTATCCTCTGTGTAGCACACCTTATGTTTATTCTCTGATTCTGTTTTCCTGTTCTTAATGAGAAACTGGCAGTAAACTTTAATTTTACTGTTTCAGTTTGGGTGATGGTACTTGCTATGTATAATTAGGTATTATGTATTGTTAAGAATTGAAGTCATAGCTCAGATGTATAGGGTGTATTGGTTGCGGTTTATTCTCTCTTCTTCTCTTCCTAATATTATTTTAGTTTGATATTTTGTTACTGTGACTTTCCTTTTTGTGAAGGTACATGTAATATGTATACCTATGCACTGGATGTAGTTCCCTATTTTTTCTGTTTGGTGGATGGGGTGATTTTACACTGGATGCATTTTATTTAATTTATTATTTGATTTTTGTAAATATTTTAAGGGGTATGGAGCATTCACCATAACTGATTAGGAAATCCCTAAGGATTGTGATTTGTGACCCTTGCGAGTTACGGAGCACAGTTGCTGTTATTATTTGGGATTAGGTGATTAATATTATGTGTTTGTCACAGGGCATCAACTGCACATTTATGTCAAATAAATAGAGTATTTATTGTTATGCGATATGAATTTTCTCCGAATTATGGTAATTTGTTTCGCATTATACACCTTGAAATGCGATTTTAGCCTTTTTCAATATGGCGCGTTAGGCTGATATTGGTAAACCAATTAGTGCTGATGTTATTATTTGGGATTAGGTGATTAATATCATGTGGTTGTCACAGGGTATCGACTGCATGTTTTTGTTAAAATAAATAGAGTATTTACCTATATGCAATATGAACCCTTTCTTAATCATGGTAATTTGTTTTGAAGTATACATTTTGAACTTGCGATTTCAGCCTTTCCAATATGGCGTGTAAGACTGATACTGGCAAACCAAGTAGCCCTGAAGTTTCGCCTCGAACGGTTGCGGCATGTGAAACGTCATATTGTATATTTGATAGTCTTTATAGATTCATACAGTGAATACTGGTAGTTCCTAAGATTCTAATTTTTACTTCCAATATGGCGTTGACGTATAGGTGGTCTCCCGAATGCGGCGTACTGAGCTGAATTTGAATACGGGTAATTACGACTACTACTCCCAATATGGCGCCGGCGCTGGCGTGTTCCTTCTGAGCATCTAGACACACCAGTAGATATAATCCACAGGTGCTGCTATTCAGTCTAAATTTGAAGGGTATATAAAGACCACCAAACTTTCCACACGAGAGGCGCATTTGATGTCGGACGTTGCACGGTGAAACTCTATGGCCCGCTTATCAAGGTATGTTCCAGATAGGGTTGAGATGTGGAGGGGCTGTGTTGGCTCGTAGCTAGTTCATTTGTAACTTTGCTAAAAATAAGTTTGATTGTTGCTCCCATGGAGTGGTCTTTTACAACTGTAAGGTGTTTGTCATATGCCTCCGAGATCGCATGACATAATATGTTATTTATTGCCCTTGATTTTGTTTAGTTAGTTTATGGTCGGGAATGCCTATGCATTTGTTCTCCCCTTTTTTCTTAAATCAGAGTCGGCAGTTTTGTATAAACTAACTGACCCATAATCCCTTTGGATATGAGCCGCATGACTGGTGAATCCAATCGTGGGTTTTGCCTATGGCCCTAGAGTCGGGCGATCCACGGGCTCGCCACTAAAACTGGCTATAACTGTATTAACTATGTTCATAGCTAGAATTAAGTAGGAGTAGCAATAAGTAACTTACTTTGAGATATTAGCATTTGAATTATGGGATTTTTTGCGATTAGTTTAGTGTATATGTAATAAAGGCTAAATTGTTTTATGTTTGTTACTAAAGGCGGCGTATATTGGACGCGATTTAATACCGACTAGGGGTACCATCCCGCTTACACGATTGTGGTTCGTTCGACTGTAATGAGATGCTGAATGGACTTTGTTATCTGACTTTGCTTCTATCGACCGACACAGGTGTTATAAAGACAGGATTGTAAGCAACCATTGCAGTTATAAATTAGGCTTATTCTTAAAGGTGAGGATTTTAATGTGGTTGTTTTTCTTTTCACCTTTCTCCTGCTTCTTTTTTGCACTTTATATTTTCCAAGTAATATTCACTCTAAATCTACCGTCTATGCTCCTTTTTTATTTAAAATTTAGTTTCTGTGTGTTAAAGATAGATAACTGTTAATATACAGGGATTTAATATCATATTTTAAAGATTTAAATCAGACACTGAGGTAATAATTATGAGTGTAACACTTGAGATAGTGAATATAAATATGTGTTTAAATAATGTCTATTTTAGTGTCCCCCATATCCTAATGTGTAATAACTTATATATAATGAATTTTATAGTAAGGGGCCGATTCCGATCTCGTCCGGTAGGGCACCGAATCGGATTCGGCTTAACCGGATCCGATTCGGAGCCCTCTTTCCCGACCGATTCGAACGTGCGTCCGGGCGAGCGAGTACGATGCGAGCGCACGCGAAATTGCCGACTGACTCGTTCGCGGGTCCGAACCGCTCCGACCGACTCGCACGGACACGACTCGCACCGCGCAATGGAGACGTTCCCCGGCCGGGCAAGTACGATGCGCGCCTCGAGCAGTTTGACCGACTCGCGCCGTCCGGCTCAAAAGGGCAGTCGGAGCCGGACTTTGGGGGTCCGTGTCGGACCCCCCTGAACGCGTAGCCGCGCGAGTCGCACACAGGGGGGACCCCCTACCTGTGCATGTACGGCGCGAGTCGCATCGACGCGTACCCGCTGTAGGGGGGGACCCTTGTTCGCCTCGCACCCATTGAGTCAATGGGAGCCCGCGTACGCGTTGTACGACCGGCTCCCATTGACTTCAATGGGAGTCCGATCGACTCGAGTCCGATTGCATGCGTACGCATCGTACTCGTTCGGTCGGGCTGCTAAAGTCCGATTCGGTCGGAAATCTCTCCGGGTCCGGCTCGGTGGGAGTGATTTCTGGACTGAATCGGAATCGGCCCCAGAGTGTTTAAATATGTGGCCGGAACCTGCAATAATACTCTTTTTTTGTGACCATTTTATGTATAGATTTTTGTAACTAAGTGTTGTTTTTTTGTGTGTATTAATAATTGTAATAGGTTGTATTTATGTTGTCTGTCAAATGGTTATGGTTTGGTGTGCCTTATATATGCTTTGTGTTATTTTGTCTGCAGCCCTGAAGAAGTTCCGCTGGCAGTTTGCCATTTGGAACGAAACGCGTTGGCTGCTTCTTTTTAAAGAATTGCATAACCTGAAATGATAATAAAGGACTAAAAGAAACTATAAAGGGACTCAAAGGTTTTCTGTTCACGTGCACTGCTCTTTGTAAATAACACGTGGGTTTAGGCATGGTTGTGTCCTTGCCCCACCCACTCCTGTTTTCCCTATATATAAACAAAGTAGATGAATGCCTACAAAAGTTAAAGGCTGACGCCCCTAGAATTAGCAACCACGTCACCCCCACTTTGCTTTATGCGGATGACGCGGTTCCTCTGTCCAGAACTGCTAACGGGCTCCAGTGCCTAATTGAGAAATTTGCCGAATATATGCAGGAAAAGGATTTAATACTCAACCTGGAAAAAACATTCACGATGGTCTGTGGAAAAGGGAAGCCAAAGACTGGGATACATCATGTCAATGGGGTGGCCATTCGGGAAACACATTGAGTTCTGTACTGTTATTTACATCAAAGGGCCACTGGGGATCTCACATTGACTCTTGCAATTTAAAATTCATACGTACAACAGAGGCCATTTTCAGATTTTCCAAAAAAATGGGGAATAAGCATTGACGATCTTTTTCTGTGACTTTGGCCGCGAAGGGGAGGAGGGAGATGGGTCAGTAGTTTTTGAGGTCTGTGGGGTCTGCTGAGGGTTTCTTCAGCAGGGGTCTGACTTCTGCGCATTTCCAGTCGTTGGGAAAGGTGCCGGTCTTGAAGGTGGTGTTGATGTTGCCTTTCTGGATCCTGTTATGGTGCTGCGCTATGGGGAACGGCAAATCATGTCATCCTTCAGACCCAAGAAAACATCTTCTTAAGAAGATTGATAGCCATCCCCAATTCTACCTCCACATATATTGTTCATAAAGAGCTGGCTGCTCCTTACATTAACGACTATATTAGTGCAACAGGCCCTACTGTCTGGCATGGGATCTGGAGTAAGGAGGAAACTAGATTTACACAGGAAATTATCAAGGACTGCCTTACCCTTGGTGACTGTAAAAAAATTCCTTGGCTGAAGCACATTAATTGTCTTTTAAAAGAATGTACCGAGAATATTGATTTTAATAATCCCAAACAAATCCTTGGCTATAGTAAAAAGGAATTAAAAACTGGGCTCTTAGAATTGAGAGAATGTCTAAGAGAAGTTGAGGTAAACTCAAAACAGCTGACTAGGGCGTACTGTGACAGGCCCATTGGGTCAGGGACACAGCGCTACCTACTCCAGGTCACAAATTTAAAACACAGATTTTATCTTACAAGGCTGAGAATGGGGACCATCCACTTTCTAATAGCCTTCCCAACCACAGGCAAGTTGAGCGGAAATCTTCCAAAGTGCCCCTGCAACGGAAAATCAGACCATACAACCTTAGATTTTATCCTATTTTGTGATTTTTATCGAGATATTAGGAAGAGCATTTTATGCCCATTATTTTTAAAGGAAAAATTGTACTTTTATAAAATTGCCTTTGATTTTATCTGCAATCTAGAAAATGAGAACGTTTGCAATGCTGTGGTGGTCTATACTCAAATGGCAATTAAAAGAAGGAGGCTTAATTCACATCTTGAGGCTTTACTCTATGAAGAAAATAGGATATATACTGACTAGTGATGCTTGGGACGCTGTGTCCCTTACATAGTATATATACTCGTATTTAGGCACTTTGGGCCATATGTATCAAAGTCCCCTTTTGCGATTCTCAAATAGCGATTTTTTGCGAATCGCTATTTGAGAAACGCAAAACCGTATGTAAACAAATAATCGCAAAACATTAGCGATTCGTTAAAATTCGCTAAATGAATAGCGATGAGCCAAATAGCGATTAATTAGTATTGAACTTTCTATTTTGCGAATTTCGCACAATTGCGAAAATCGCAAAATTGCGAAGTTCGCGAACTACAATTCTGAGACTCAGGTGCAGCTTGATGACATCACAACCAGGAAGTGTGACTACCCATGCTGCACCTGAGTCTCAGAAGCAGAGTGAGAGAGCAGGAGTTGAGGCTGAGGCATCACTGCAGTGCTACACACATTGGAGAGAGTGGAGACATGGCCAGCAAGGACAAGCAGCAGGGGGAGACACCCAGAATTAGAAAACCAAAGTTCACAGAAAGTGAGCAGGAGGCTCTGATACAGGAGATGGTTGTGAGCCGTGAGCTCCTGTTTGGCAAGAAGTCCCTGCGTGTGCCAGAGACACGCAAGAGAAGGATATGGGCAGACATCCAGCGCAAAGTCAACGCAATTGGCATCACACATCGCAGCGTCAAAGACCTACAGAAGCGCTGGTATGATATGCGCGCGCGCTCAAAGGAGAAGGTTGCTGCCAGGTTGGAGGAGGCCAACAGGACCAGTGGGGGACCTCCACTGCCACCGCTTCAACACCACTCGAAGAAATGGTTGAGGGGACCCTGCTTCCGGAGAGTGCAGTGGGCGTGTCAGACCTGGACAGCTCCGACCACACACAACCAAGACAAGGTAAGAAGCATGCCATCACACCCCTGATACCTCCCTACTACCCCCACACACCCAGGAGAGTCCCAGGGGCACAACAAAACTACAATTCCAGTGCAGGTACACAAGCACACACAGCAATGCATTATGGGAGATGTAGTTACATGCACCTAACAGTGGAGCAATGACACCCAGCCAGGCTCAAACAGTATGTGTGCATCGTGAAAGTCAAAATACAGATAGATAGGACCCATGTAACTCCAAACAGTGATATTTAATGCATGACAAATGCAAGGCAGGACAGTAAATTAATGTGTGCATTTATGTCCACAGCACCAGCAGAAACACAGGGAACAATCAGTGGAGGGAGGATGAATCCCCCAGCCCAGAGGCAACAGGGCAAGAGGAGGAGGAGGAAGAGGAAGACGAGGGCAGCCCAGTCATCCCTCCAATACGCCGCAGGCGGATTGCAGTGCCTCCATTGCCACCACTGGTGGAGGAATCCCAGGACACCGATGTCAATGTCCAAACAGTCCAGGGACAGTCAGAGCCACAACCCCGTGCTTGAGCACGTGCCGAACCAATACCACCAATCCCATCCAGGCGCAGGGCACCACGTGCATCCACTAGTGCAGCAGTCACAGGAGACGACACAGTCTTCCAAGGGCTGGAGGGCCACATGTTGGAGGTCCAGCGCCTGCAGGCAAAAAACATACGGTCAATCCAGAGGCAAATCAGGGTTGGCTTCATGGGCCTGACGGGTGCCCTGGAGGCACTCTGTGCTGAATTAAGGGCGGACCGTGCTGCTAGGCGCAGGGAGAGGCAGCGCCTCCACACCCGCCTAGACCTCTACAACAGGGCGGTAAACCGCCTTTCCTCAGCGACCTCTGTGCTGTCAAGGCGCAGCATCAGTATGCAGCACGAGGTGTCACACTGCAGCCAGGACGTGGCCAGGGGTCTGGTACAGGTGACATGTGCTGTGGATCAGCTGCGGGCAGCTGCCACTGCTGGCCCAGGAGTCCTCACTCCAACAGACGAGGACGCACAATCTAGCAGGAGCAGCATTACACCATTGCCCCCACCGGACAGGCGCCGTAGTGTGCGTCATGGCAGGGCTGCTGAGACAGGCGAAGAGGGCACAGTGCACCCACGGTGAGTGCCTACAGGCCGTCAGCGCCGCAGTTGAGGCGCACAGACATAGGCATGGATATGGGTGCATCAACCCAGTACACACAGACACTTGGTCAAGAGTCAATTTGCACTGTGAATCACACATGTGCCACACAGGCTGTGTGCCGATATATATCCTGTACAAAGGGAAATTAAACACAGTCCTGTATTAGATCTTTGGCATTGTGTCATCTTTTCTTACCTAGAAATAGTTCTGTGTGATCTCATCTCGCCTCTGGCGCCCAGCAGCTGCACCAATTACTCCGGCCGGCATGCGTCCAGAAGCTGGCCCCTCCTCATCTGATGATTCTGATTCAGTGAGCTCCACTGGTGTGCCCTTCCTGGTGGCGATGTTGTGCAGCATGGCACACACTACCACTATCTTGCAACAGGTCTGGGGGCTGTATTGAAGTGCCCCTCCACTCTTATGTAGGCATCGAAACCGGCTCTTGAGTATTCCGAAGGTCCGCTCGATGGTACATCTGGTTGCTATGTGGGCACTGTTGTACCTCTGCTCCCCAGCGTTGGCAGGATTAAGGTAAGGAGTGAGTATGTAGTCCCGGACCGCATACGCACTGTCACCTGTGGGGCGAGAAAAATATGATTGAACACTGTCCTGCCACTGCTATGCATTACTAGTGTGTCCTTCTATCACATGCAATTACCTAGTAGGTATCCCTCACCAAACTCCCCACTTGTGAGTCGGCGGTGTATCCCACTGTGGCGGAAGATGAATGAGTCGTGGGTGCTGCCTGGGTATTTAGCGACGATGTCGGTGATGATGTGCCTGGCATTACACACCACCTGTATGTTCAGGGAATGGTAGGACTTGTGATCCCTGAACACATACTCGTTCTGGGAGGGGGGGATATGGCGACATGGGACCCATCTATGCATCCAATGACGTGGGGGAATTGTGCAATTTGATAGAACTCCTGCTTGGTCTGGTCTAGTGCCTGTGGTGTGCTGGGGAAGTGTATGTGGTTATGCAGCCTCTGTACCATGGCATCAAGGAACGCATGGAAGAAGCGCGACAATGCACTCTCTTCATCCAGCCTGTAGTTTGTATGGATCTCCTCCTCAGTCCGCTGGAACAGGGTTATGCGCGCTCTGAAGATCCTTTCCTGGCGTCTCCTTCTCTGTGCAGCAGCTCTGAGTCGCAGCCTCCTGGCTATCACGTACAGCCCTGACATTGTGGCAAACATCAGTTGCATTGTGGGTCTCTTTAAATAGGTTGCACCTGGTTACCACCTGCTCAGACTTGGTGGTAATTGCGATTCTCTATTTTGCGAATTTCGTGAATTCGCAAATTGAGAATTATTCATGCATTCCGTTTAGCAAATTCGCTAATTCTGAACACAACAATTGCGAATTTCGCTAGATTTTGTCACATTTTGCAAATTCGCAAATATTTCGCAAAATGGTATTATTCGCTATTTTGCTAATCGCTAATTATGCGATTTGCACATTGGCAGTCGGGATGTGTCTCATACATAGCGGGGCTCTGTTTTGCGATCGCAAACACCGTTTTTCTGCGATTCGCAGTGTTTGCGATCGCAAAACAGCTTCATACATATGGCCCTTTATGTGCAAAATCACCCTTTGTATTTAACTTCTGCTAGATAAGTGAATATATTGTGCTTATTGTGTTTTGTTTATCTAGAGAATGTTTTCTTTTCAACTCCTTATGTGTTTTATTGCACTGATTATGATGAATTGTGAAGAGGATTATCGTTTTAGAATGCTTTTATGGTTGTATTATTTTTAACCGAATAAAGATGATTTGATTGATTGATTTATTGATTGATTGAATGTCACTGTTAGACCTGTCATCCCTAGAGTGGTCTTCCCCTAACTTTTTGCCTGCTTACCTCCACTTTTTACTTTATCTTTTTGTTGGCCTTAGGACTCTGAGCACTTTGCCACTGCTGGCCAGCGCTAAAGTGCATGTGCTTCTCTGCTAAAACATGGTGACATTGGTATATACCTGATTGGCATATTTAGTTTACCTGTAAGTGCCTTGTAAACTAGTATACCATATACCCAGTGTCTGTAACCTAAATGCTACTAGTGGGCCTGCAGTACTGATTATGCCACCGACACAAGTAGCTTTTCAAACCTGTCTCAGGCCTGCCATTGCAAGGCCTGTGTGTGCAGTTTACCGCCACTTCGACCTGGCATTCAAAACCACTTGCCAAGCCTTAAACTCCGCTTTTATCACACATAGGTCACTCCTAAGGTAGGCCCTAGGTAGCCCTATGGGCAGGGTACTCTGTAACTAAAAGGTAGGATATGTACTTTCAGCTTTACATGTCCTGGTAGTGACAAACAGCTAATTTCATTTTTCTCTACTGTGAGGCCTACTCCTCTCATAGGCTAGCATTGGGAAATCCTTAAAACACTTTGAAGCTGTAATTCCTGATTAGAAAGGAGTAGCTAAATCATGTTTCAGATCTTTGGAATGGTAATGTCATATCCTCTTCAGTTGCAAAGTTGGATTTGACATTACTATTTTAGAAATGCTACTTTGAAAAAGTGAAAAGAACAAACTCTAGAGAGTTACCCTTTACAAACAAAAAAGGGACAGGTATGTACACTAAAAACAGAAGATATTCCCTTTTCATTAAAAAACAGTTTTTTATTCTTAAGGACGTTCTACAAATTAAATGTTATAAATCAATAAAAAATCATAAAAAAGGTTATGAAGAAAGTCACAATTCAGTTTTCTCAGTATTTCTCCGTCCACATTATCAAGGTAGTTGTATTTCAATCATGTAATCGAAATTCAAATTATGCACACAATAAAACAATGTTATTACACTAAACACATCAAATCTATAGTTTCATTAATGAAATGATTTTTTAATGATTTTTAACATGTTTTCATTTATTGATTAGTCGTACAAACAATAAACGATGCAAAGACATTGTCTTTCTTAAAACAATAAATGCCTTATTTGTCTCATTGATGATATTTGAAAAAAAATGCTTTTTGTTCACCCAGTGATGCACTTTAATCTGTAGTTTTCCAGGGTAGCATTATCTATAGACAGATAGGATCAAATAAGATACCCTCCTCTGACTAGGTTACATCTATAATAGTCTATCCCTTTCTTTACATCATGGGGGCAACCTATACAACTTTTAAAAAGTGGACATTTCCCTGCTCTAAACTATACTCTTTGTACCTGCAGCCTATCTCCAATACTAGCCTGGGCTGGGTGACAACTACACTTTGTGCATTTCCTCTAGACTGACACAAACACAGGAAGGTGAGGCTCATTTGCATTCTGAGCCCTCATTTGCATTCATCTGCATTCTGATCGGTCTTCCTGGGCAGGAAGGAATGGGAGGGGCTGAAACTTACACTTCAAAAGGTAGTGTCCTGTCCACATACAAAGCACTGATTCACCCCGCCACAGTTAGCCTGGCAAACCGGACTGGGGTGAAAGGGATCTTTGTGCACTTTACAAAGCTCCTTTGAAGTCACCCCCCCAGCTCAAAGGCACATTTGGGTGTGAGTAATGGGGTTCTGACCCTACCAAATCAATACACTACCGGACCTGGGAAGAACAATGCTGGAGTAAAGACTGCTGTGCTGCAAGGATTGCCACTTTGTCTTCACTAACTGTTCTGAGGAAATGCTCATCTGCTTTGCTGAGCTGCCCTGCTGCCTGCTGATCTCTACCCTGCTGAGGACAAGGACTGGACCCATCTCACTTGAGCACAGAGTGACTCCAAGGGCTTGCTGGCTTGTCTCCTGTTATCTGAAATCTCAGCGATACAAAAAACGTCCTGCAATCCTGCTGGTGCTGCTGGACTCTGCCTTTCGTGTGTCCTACCCTTGACTGAGGTGCCTCTCCAGTAAGAAGGGGGCCCCTGGTAATAAGTAATAGGCAGGTGTGGCAGGGGAGAGAAACCAGACCAATACAAAGAAAATACACCTGCCTATATATAGGATGTATAGCGCCCTATATAGGGTCAACAGATAAAGGGCAAAAATGGGCTAGCATAGGCACTTAAATCAGATTAGATCCTACAGAAAATTATTAACACAACATTTATCTTATAAATATATATTTTTATTATCATTATTCAAATTCATTTGATTTTATCAAAGATAACAAAGAAACAGAAAGGATAAATATGACACATAAGAAAAAATACCTATAAATAAGGTCCCACACAATACATTCAATACCAACACTCATTCAAGATTCCAAAAATACATACATACACAGGCATCACTAACAGTCAAACACATTCAAATAACAATAAAAAATCCATCTATTCACAAAATATTAAAATTCCTATATAGCCGGATGATATAGATATAGGGGGATCTCGTGTATTCTCCTAGTTGTGGATAGTAGTAGGATCCAAATACACGAGGTTAATTCGGCGCCAACGCAGCTGATTTCTGCAAAAATCGATGCATTGTTGATTATGCGTGAGAAATTCCGGGCATTCCCCTTCGATGCTGATGCAGAGGCTGCTCGACGACAGCGGATCCACAGCCTGCGCGGCTTAACAGTGGCATTCTGCATGGCTCGGTGGCGATGCACTGTATTCACTTCAATGGAGTTTAACAATGAAGCAGGACCCGCTTTGCGCAGCTTAACGATGACGCAGAAGGCAGAAGGCTCTTGACGTCGACACTTGCTCCAGGCCAGGTATTTCTTCAGTGGGACCTCTCTGGGTCTTGTAGTTAGCGTGTTGAAATGTAAATGTTATGCACTCGTTTTGCTTGCATATTGCTCTATGTAGAGTTAGCATTCGCGGCACCATTTTAAGTTGAGCCGACATTTTGAGCTATGATCGAACTGACTTTTGTCTCACACTGTCTGCCTCAAAAGCAACGGCGAGATTGTTTTTCTTGTATGTCTCCAAGGTTGAGCTTCGCTGTACTAATGAATAGACTGTTTTTGTCATCACATACCTTTCTCACTAGATAAGACTGCTCCCACCCTTAGAGCGGCGGGCGCAGGCAGAGTAACCTTGACGCTGAGATAGCATGTTCCCGGTCCTGGCATGGCAACTCATCTTTCTGTATCTCCTTTGTTCACCAGCTACCAACTGGAAATTTCCAGTTTGGGCATTTCTTTAGTGGTTCTGAAGATGTACATTATGTGTTACCATGTTGGCAGAAGTCAGTCCCTCTGCAACAATCTAAGGATGCTGGTCAGACCGGGCTCCACTCGAGTGTACTCCTAATAAATACCATTAGTTTGTATTCTCTACTGTCTGACCGACTCTTCATTTGTATGGAAGGCTGAGAGGTGGTCGCGAGTGACCCAGGTGACCCTAATCGGGTCACTTCCTTCATTTGGTGCCCGAACAGGGACTACATCGGGTGGCCCATCCTTGCCTGCGTACGGGTGAGAAGGTCGGAGCCACGTCAGGTCGGACGGGCGGACCGGGGATCCCTGCACGAGAGAGTTTTGTACTCGCAGGTGCCCCGTCTGTCTGACCGGGCAGTGCCTCGTCCAGTGGTCATCCCGACTGGGGTCCTGAACCGCAAAACCCTTGGATCTGACCGTTTGGTCTGAAGAGTCAGCAGTGGAGAATAAGTTCGTTCGACTTGTGTGCACCAGGTGAGTTTGCTTTGGTTCTTTGTGAATATGGCACCATTTTGATTTGTATTTGACGCGGTCTGAGGACCGTCTTTGGACAAGCGATTGAATTTGTTTGAGTTCTTTATGAACATGGTACCACTTTGATTTGAATTTGATGAGGTCTGAGGACCGACTTTGGTAAGGATATTTGCAAATATCTGTTAGGCATAAGTAGTGAACTTGTTTTTTGTGAAAATGTCTTGTTTGAGCAAATTGTTTTGTTTGGGCTGTCGTTGTTGTTCTACTGGTGCTCAATTGGAAGAAAGTCTGCCGGTGCCTCCAGAAGGCACTCCAAATTTTGACATGTACGTCAAACATGGCATTGGACCTATTATGTTTAGTATGTTATGGCACAAATATACGAGGGACAATGCCGAGTTGCAGTGGCCGTTAACGGGCACTTTTGATGAACAGAAAAATAATTTCCTGCAGGAAAAATTGCTTGCAAAAAGGAGTAGGCAGTCGATGTTTGATTCTCTTAGGACATGGCAAAAGTAGGCTAAACAGAGGCAATTGAAAGCAGAGAAAGAGTCCCGGAAGGGAAGAAAGCAGGCATTGACTCAAAAAGCTGCAGCACACAATAGAGAGAAAATTGAAAAAGGAATAGAGTGTGCTGGTAGGAGATTTCGATTACAATGTGAAAAGTTTTATTTTGTCCGAGAAGAAAATGATGCATTTGTGGAGGAATTGTTAGATACTCGACCTCCACCTCCATATGCCCCACAGAGAATATACCCTGCCATGCCCCAGACCCAGTCATCCTTTCCTTCTGTCTCTGCTGCTTCTGCTTCTTCTGCTATTTTGGCCACTGCGCCTCCTTCTCTTTCATTGATTGCGCCTTCTACGGCTACGATGACTGCCACTCTCCCTGCAACGCCTATTGTTTCAGCATATCTCTCTCCAGTCCTTACACCTACGACGCAGCCGGCAGTGAGGTTGGTGCCTGGTACTTCTGTTGTTACTCCTCCCCTGTTACTCCATCTCCCTGCATTACTGGGCAGCGGTACACCTGTGCGTGGACTAGGGGATGGAGACTGGGCGACAGCTAGGGACGACTAAGACGGATATTGATGCTATCCGATGTGGGAGATGAAGAGAAAAGGGTGATAGCCAATCAGGCCGCCCAGTGGGCTTGTAACCCCATTTACAGTGTGGAAGATGTGTGGAGTGTGATGAAAGATTATGAGCCATTTGTGCAGCAGCACATGTCGGCTACTTTGATTGGACTGTGGGAACAGTGTTTCAATGATGTAGCACCCCAGATTATTTATAATATAAGGGATCATGTATATGCTGCTGATCTGGCACCCACTGAGGTTTTTAGTAATGTCGTGACACTGGTCGCTTTGAGGTAGGCTGCTTGAGAAAAGCCGAAGATGGTATCCCAGTTTCCGATGAGGGAAGTCCACCCCATATATCACCCTAAACTACCGGAGCTGCGGGATCAGCAGAATACTTTTGATAGACCAAAGGTAGAGGCCAGTTTCCAAGAGCAATGGGTTTATACTCCATGGAAAAGGAGTGAGGTTTTGTCCCTTAAGACTCAGTTACCCGACCCTAGGAAAAATCCTACTGCATATTACAAGGAATTGACTGAGGCCGCTTCATCGACAGTGATGACTCTTGCGTATATTGAAATGTTCTTTGGATTACTGGTGCCCGTTGATATTTGGAGACAGGTGCATACACAGGATCATGTTGTGGAATTGGGTGGTACCTGGGATCAGATTAAAGCATGGGACCAGGAGAGGAAGCCTGGTGAGAAACCTAAGGCCAAAATACTAGCTTTACCTGGCCGAATTATTATGTATATGCATTCTCTTATTCCACCAAGAAGGGTAGATTGGGACAAGTTAACGGCATGTCGTCAGAAGAAAGATGAGAGTGTGTCTGATTTTTTTACTTGGTTTGAAGGCGTGTTTTGGGATTTTAGCGGCCAGGATTTGTCGTGGAGGGGGGTGTCCGACTGTTCGTTAATAGATTTGTTATGAACCTGCTTCCTGAGATCGCGACTCAGCTACATGCCTCGGAGAACACTTGGACAACCTCCTCCCCTTCTGTAATTCTGAGTATGGCACAGTATTTTGAGCACAGGGAAAATGAGGAGAAGGAAAAGGTGGAGAAAAAGCATAAAGAATTGAAGACGAAGGTGTTGTTGCAACAGGCTTCTCGAGGGAATGGTAGAGGACGTGATGGTACGGCCCAACAGCTTACCCGTACAGGCGGGAATGCTACGTCTGTGGAACCGAACCAGTGTGCGTACTGTAAGGAGGAGGGACACCGGTGCAGCGAGTGTCCTGTGCTTTTGCAGAAGGTGGCGGTCCCAAGGGGATGAGTGTCTCGTGGACGGGGCCGTGGAGAGGATGGCCGGGACAGAATTCAGTCAGTTGGGACTTCACGTGGTCACACTGACCAGAACTACTTTGACGACCCTAAGGGCAAACAGTACTACCACGATGATTATGACATAGACGAGGTGACAGGAATGTCTCACAGCTAGGACAGCCAGGGACAGAGTGAGGGGCCCGTTCAGATACCTGTAGATCAGCGCAGTCCTTACGTTACTGCAGATTAGCATGGCTCAGCTAAGGAATTTTTGGTGGATACAGGTGCAATGAATAGCTCTATTTCTCGTTCACTGGTCCACATCCATAACAATGTTTCGGTAGGATTTTCTGGTGTACCGGTTGTGAGCCCCATTTCAAAACCTCTTACACTGACTATAGGTCCTTTTACTGTAGATTCGTCATTTTTGTTGACATCCAATTATGGAGAAAATCTGATGGGCTTAGACTTATTAAAGAAGTTGCATGCAACCATTTATTGTTCCTGTGTCTACATGACAATGGGTCCGAATGTGGTCAGCACTAAGCAGTGTCTGTCCAAAGATGCGCCCCTCCCTACTGAATTTAAGGACGTGCCGCCTACGTTGTGGGCAACTGGTGACACGGACGTAGGACTATTGCAGATACCTCCAGTTTCCATTCAAATTAAAGATAATGCTATTTTGCCTCGTAGTCCTCAGTACCAAATACCGCAAGCAGGGAAACAAGCCTTGTTGCAAATTATACAGGACTTGATTGCGTCAGGAGCTGTTGAAGAGCCGACTGCTAATGTGTGTAACAGCCCTATTCTTCCTATTCTTAAGAGGGCACCTTCGGGTTCCTCTGATGATCATCTTGATGTTTATCGTTTTGTGATTGACTTGCGTGAAATTAATAAAATAGTGGTTCCTCAGTTCCCGGTGGTCCCTGACATTACTGCTCCTCTGACGATGATTTCTTCCTCTGCTAAATTCTTTTCTGTCATTGATATGAAAAACACATTCTTTAGTATTCCGATCCATCCAGACAGCAGGCACTTGTTCGGTTTTACACTCGCTGGCAGAAGCTTTAGATTCTGTCGAGTTCCTCAGGGCTATACTGAGAGCCCTAGTATATATAGTCAGGCTTTGAAAGCACCATTGGACTCCCTCACGCTTCCTTCAGGTAATGTATTGCTTCAATATGACCTTCTCATCGCTTCAGACATTGAAAAGGGTTGCAAAGACAGTACGGTTAAATTGTTGTTGCATTTGGCACACCACGGACATAAAGTGTCCCTTTCCAAATTTCAATATTGTCGACAGGAGGTCACCTACTTAGGTCACCTACTGTCAATGGAGGGTAGGAGATTGACCCCTGAGCGCATTAGTACCATTGTTAAAATGCATATCCCTAAAACTCAGAGGGATTTGCGCGCTTTTATTGGCATTACTTCTTATTGTCGCCAATGGATCCCTTACTACTTGTTACTAACAAAACCCCTGCTGGCATTAACCACTAAAGATGTGCATGAACCCTTGCCTTGGATGCCTGAATGTCAGCAGTCTTTTGAGCAATTAAAAGTTGCGCTTTGCTCTGTGCCTGTGCTTGGTACGCCTGACTATGCGAAGCCGTTCATGCTGTATGTATACGAGACGGCTGGCTGTTCGCTCTCTGTCTTAACACAGGCCTTTGGAGGTAAGCAACAGCTGTGTGCTTATTTTTCTGCTCTTCTTGGCCCTGCCGCAAGAGCCCTCCCGAGCTGTCTAAGAGCGGTCGCTGCTGTGGCCATCTCTATAAGGCAATCGGCTGGGCTCGTACTTGATACTGACCTCACAGCCATGGTCCCCCATGCTCTCAATACCCTATTGAATAAGACCAAGATGCAGCACCTCACAAGTGCACGTCTAACCGGTTATGAGCTAACTCTCTTTGCACCACATGTCACAATTAAAAGATGTGCCTCACTGAACCCAGCCACGTTACTACCCCTCCCTTCTGAGAGTGAGGAAATTGACATACATGATTGCATTTTTCAGACTGAGGAAGAGACAATGCGATGGGTAGTCTTGACTGATGTTCCCTTATCCGACCCCCAAGGGGAACTATATATTGATGGCTCTTGTTTCAAATTACCTGATGGCACCACCACTGCAGCATATGCAATCACTACACTGTATACGGTAGTTGAGATGTCATGAGTTCCCTATCAGTCATCCCAAGCTGCAGAGCTTGTTGCCCTTATTCGAGCCTGTGAGTTGAATGAGGGACTGGCTGTCAATGTCTATACTGACAGTCAGTACGCCTTTGGAGTCGACCATAATTTTGGACGGCTCTGGACAGAGAGAGGGTTTCTCACTTCCCATGGGATGAAGATCCAACATGGTCCCCTCATACATAGGCTTTTGTCATCTTTGACACTCCCCAAGAAATTAGCGATATTAAAGTACTGCGCCCAGAAGACAATTACTGAGAATGTGGGTAGGGGGAACGCCTTTGCAGACCAGATAGCTAAGGAGACAGCCCGAACGAAGGTGAAAAGGATGTTTGTAGCAGGTCCCGCTAGGTGGGTGCCCGAGGTGGCCATGTTTGAGGATACGCTGGAAATTGTCAAGGAGATACAGAGTGAGGCAACAATTGAGGAATTAGCAATATGGCAGGAAAGCACAGCACGTTTGGATGAGGAGGGGTGTTGGACTGATAAGTCAGGGAAACAGAGATGGATGCTTCCAGATGCATATGTTCTTCCCGTACTCACCATGGCAAATGGACCAGCTCATATCAGTGCTAAGAGTATTTGTAAGTTGCTAGACCCTGTATGGCAAAATGATAATATCCCAAAGACTGCCGCTCATTTGGTCAAATATTGTATGGTGTGCACGATGCACAATCCTGGAAAAGGTACCCCTACGCCACCTTGTAATTTTGCACCTCCCACTTTCCCTTTTGAGGTCCTTCAGATAGATTATATAGAACTGGATCGAGTCAACAATTTGAAATATGTGTTGGTGGTTATTTGTGCATTTAGTAAATGGGTTGAGGCCTATCCCACGAAAGAAAATACAGCCATAGCGACTGCAAAAGTACTCCTGAAGGAGTTCTTTCCTCGCTTCGGCTTGCCCCGTTTGATTTGGAGTGACAATGGAAGCCACTTCATTGCTAAAGTGATTCAGTTAGTTTGTGAGGGACTACATATCAGACAAAAATTTCATGCTGCAAATCACCCCCAGTCTGCAGGTTTGGTTGAGAAGTACAATGGTACTTCGAAATTGAAAATGGCAAAGATTGAGGAGAGCACAGGGTTGCAGTGGCCAGATGCTTTACCATTAGCCCTTTTGTCCACAAGAACCACAGCGCATTCTAGGACAGGACTGTCACCCTACGAGGTCGTGTTTGGGCACCCGGCAAATGTCTGGGGCGTCCAGCGTACTCGTAGGTTTTCTGAAATTGAATATCCTCTGTTAGTGGACTATCTGTATGAGTTAACTAAAAGTCAGCGTTCTATTCACCAACAGATCCAGGTTTCCCTCCCGCCAGTACCCGAGGGGCCAGGACATGATATTCGGTCTGGAGATTACATATTAATCCGCAATTTCCAGAGAAAGAAGAACCTGGAGCCGAGGTGGAACGGGCCAGTCCAGGTGCTCCTTGCCACCCGCACTGCAGTCAAGGTTACCAGCCGAAAGAACTGGATTAATAGTCAACACTGCCGCAAAGTGCCTCTACCCTTACCCTATGACCAGCGGGTCAGAGATGGAATAGGGGACTAGGAGTGGGAGCAGGTCCCACGGTTCATCCCCTTTCGGATGCCAAACTCACGTGGACCCAAACAGAGGCAGAGAATGAGAAGGTGCTAAATGCAGCAGGGCCCCCGCTTTTAAGGCGATTCCAGAGCCCCTCTCTACTGGCCCCTCTGTGTCTGAGCCCCTTTTTACTGACCCTTCTGTGCCTGGAGTAGCCAGGTACAATTTGCACCCCCAACGGAGGAACAGTGCACCAAAGGAGAAGTCAGATTAGCAGGGATGGACTACGCAAGTTAGGCAACAGTAGTTTAGGGAGAGGCGAGATTGGTGCATTGTTCGGACATTGGTCAGGATAGATCGAACGTGCTCCCCTGGAGGGGGGTACATTATCCTTTGCGACGTGGGATTTCTTCAAGAGCTAGGATCGAACAGCTCCACCGCCGGTGCTCAAAAGTGCCAACGTTGATGAACAATAGGAGTCTACAGTGAGGCTCAGACGGACACTGGGAACACTTGCTCCCTTTTTGTTATCAGTTCCATTGCATTCTCTTTCCCTTGTTTTCCAATGTATCCATTTGGTCGGCCCATTACTGAGGAAGAACAACAGTTTGCACCTCCGCATCCAGAGCGGGGTTGGTCCACGAAAAGTAAAATAGTTTTTGCATCAATAGTTGTTATTGCACTAATAATTGTACTAGGGATATCCTACTTTCTGGATGAGAAGAATCCTGTGCATTCCCTCGGTGGTACAACCCCCTTTCCACCTGAACACATATTTATCACTTTGGCTCCTCACAAGGGAGAACACTGAAAGACTTACACTGATAATGTTTTTATACAAATTTTGCACCAAGCTTATGATGTGTCTAACACAACAAATTGTTGGGTCTGTGGATTGCTCCACTCAGTTACTCATAAGAGAGATAATCTACTGTTGATGCCTTTGTCATACCTTGGAAGTTGAAGGGCTGGTTTGAATTGCTTGTAATGGTACCCCACCATTTCCACCACCACTCCCATCAGATTATGACCCCTGCTGATTCTAAGACTGTGACTGATTATAAACGTTTCCATCATGGGTTTATTCCCATAGGCAAGGCAGGATTGAACATCTCTGGTATTTTGTCCCCCAACTCTTGTATGCGCAAGTATGATAAGGCGAAGAATAGCCCATGGCTTCAAATGGAAATGGCTGATTTCCAGACATTTAACACCTCTGAGTACTTCCGCTCCTTCCAAGACCGTAATGTGACTAGGGATAAGCCAATACCTGTGTCTGTGGTCAGCTCCACAGCTGCTTTCTGTGTTCAGGGACGAGGGGAGCTAGAGGTGGGGGACAGAAAATGTAATTTTACGTCCCCACTTAGCATGATTAATAGTCCACCCTTGGTTTTGCCCCCTAATGTCTACTTCATTTGTGGATCCCAGGCTTATGTTTGGCTGCCTAGGAGATGGTCAGGCAGATGTTACCTCTCTTTCCTTCTTCCCCCAGTGTATGTCGGTCCGCCCAATTACCATAAAGACCATCGGCTGCAGCGCAGAAGTGTATACTTGTCCTGGGTGAGAAGGGTTATTGACACAAAAGATGTAGATCAGACAGATACCACTTTGCAGCAGTTTGAAGATGCCATGAAGGGTATTGTACCTTTTTGGGGTCCCATGTCCAATAGCCTTAATATTCGTCGGCTCACGAGAGTTGTAGAAGGGGTAATTAATACAGCAGCAGGGATTCTGTCCAATATCACTGCTGAGCTTCACGCTACGAGACTCGTTACCTTACAAAACAGGATGGTGTTAGACATCATCCTTGCTGATAGGGGAAGGGCCTGTCGCGTCATTGGTAGTAGCTGTTGTGTATATATACCTGACCACGCCCCCATTGTATATGCTGCCATACAGAAATTACACAGACTCTCCTCTGACATTCACCAGGAAAATGGTACGTGGACCCTATCTGGGTGGTTTTGGGGTCTGTTTACGTCCTGGGATTGGAAGATCCTTGCTTTCCGGGCCATAGTCGCTGGCATTTTCCTCACCTGTTGCACCTGTATACAATGTCTCCCGGCCTGTTGCTCTTATTGTGCTACACTTCTCACCCCAAAGCAGAAGACGCCCATCCATGATACCCATGCTGTGATTATGACTCAGAAAGAAATAGATAATTTTATGCAGATAGACGAGGGTATATTTGAGGCCTGATCTTCCCTTGATGCTGAATACATGGATTGCTCTGAATTCTGAAGATCGATTGTTATGTACATGCTATGCTACATCCCATATTCCCTCAAGTTCAAATGATTAGCTCATGCTAAAAGGAGGGTCTGTTGAAATGTAAATGTTATGCACTCGTTTTGCTTACATAGTGCTCTATGTAGAGTTAGCATTCGCAGCACCATTTTAAGTTGAGCCGCCATTTTGAGCTATGATCGAACTGACTTTTGTCTCACACTGTCTGCCTCAAAAGCAGCTGCAATATTGTTTTTCTTGTATTTCTCCAAGGTTGAGCTTCGCTGTACTAATCAATAGACTGTTCTTGTCATCACATACCTTTCCCACTAGATAGGCCTGCTCCCACCCTTAGAGCGGCGGGTGCAGGCAGAGTAACCTTGACGCTGAGATAGCATGTACCCAGTCCCAGGATGGCAACTCATCTTTCTGTGTCTCATTTGTTCACCAGCTACCAACTGGAAATTTCCACTTTGGGCTTGTCGTTAGTGGTTCTGAAGATGTACATTATGTGTTACCATGTTGGCAGAAGTCAGTCCCTCTGCAGCAATCTAAGGAGGCTGGTCAGACCTGACTCCACTCAAGTGTACTCCTAATAAATATCTTTGGTTTGTTTTCTCTACTGTCTGACCGACTCTGCAATTGTATGGAAGGCTGAGAGGTGGTCGCGAGTGACCCGGGTGACCCTAATTGGGTCACTTCCTTCAAGCCTGCTGTAGGATTTGGCCTTTTTGGTTAAAGTTCCCTAAACGTTTTGCTTTCCCCCTAGACCGTTTTCCTGACCAGGAGATTCCAATTTAGATGCTTTGGGTACTTTGCCACTGCTGATCAGTGTCAAAGTACAGGAGTTCCCTATGTAATGGTGATTGGTTGGCCATGATTGGTATGTTTGCCGTACTAGTAAAAGTCCCTAGTGATGTGCACTGTGTGTACAAGGGCTAGTAATGCAAGGTCGCGCAGAGAAGGGAACTTAGGCCTTCAGTGTAGGGCCTGCGAGCAGAATGCCAAGTTAGCATGTTGTCCTGACAAGTGCAACCACTTGTCAGGCCTGACCTTCCCTTTTACATACACATGGGCACCCCTGTGGTAGGTCCCAGGTAACCCCAGGGCAGGGTGCAGTGTAGGTAAAAGGAAGAACATAAACTGAGGTGTGTGTTATGTTCTGACAGTGAAAAACTCTCCATTTCGTTTTTCACTGCTGAAAGGCCATTCTGCCCATAGGACAGAATGGGGGAGGCTGGGTGTTGTGTTTGTTAGCCTAGTTTCCTGTCAGTTTATAATGGAGAGGTGAAGTTTGGTATATATGAACTCACAGTGTCCTAATGCATCTTTCTGTGAAGGTGGTTTTGTCACTGTGTGTTTATAAGCCACTCTTTTAGAAAGTGGCTGAGTTTTGTGCTCTGAGCATTTCTGTGTGTCTCTGAAATGTGGATTTTCCGTCTGGAACTGAAAGGTGAGAGGTGCTGGGAGAGGTCTTGACCCAGGGAGGGGTTGAGATGGCACCAGGCTGCCCTGCATCTGGAGAGTAGGGGGAGTAGAAGCCCGGAAGTTGAAAATGCCTGGGCTGGTGCTATAAACCAATTGACCCATCTCCGGCTGAGTGATTAAGGATCCAGACCCCCAGTATAAAAGGGAGAGAGGTGACACTGGGAGGGAGACACCCAGAATTGATTTAGGGAGGGGTCAGGGACCCCTGAGCACATACAAACTTCAAAGACATAACTATGAGAGCTGAAGCACCTGAATGTTGGAATGAAACAGATATGGATTGAGACTGAAAAGGCTTGGACCCATTCTGTGGTCAAGAGGAACTTTGCTAAAGAAGGAACAACTGAAGAGACTGCTGTGGATAGATCAATCCTTGCTTCGTGATCTGGGGCTGGTCTGCAGTTTGCTGTTGTAACTAAGGAAGAGGCTGTTGGGACTGTGCTTGGAGGCGCTGGGTCCCCCTGCTTGAAGAAGACTGTGCTTTGTGCTGTGTCATGTAACCCCAAGGGCCCGAGGTGAGCTGGCTCCCTGTTTGGAAATACAGGATCATAAAAGCATCCGGAGAAGTCCCAAGCAACGCGGTGTGCACGTGCTTTTTGGCCGCTTGAGACCCTCAGAAGTTGTGCCTTGTGATCATGGGCATGCAGGAGTAAGCTAAGTCTCAGATGCGCAGAGTGCGTGTCATGGTGCAGCCAGGGCATTGGTGAGGAGCGCCTGGACATCGTGTGCACCAACGGAAGAAGTGAGTCTCGGACGTGCAAGGGTGCGTGTTGTGGTGCAGCCCGGGTGTTGGTGAAGAGCGCCTGGGCCTCGTAGGCACCAAAAGAAGGAGTGAGTCTCCGACGTGCAAGAGTGCGTGTCGTTGTGCAGCCAGGGCGTTAGGGAAGAGCGCCTGGACATCGTGTGCACCGGGAGAAGAGGTGAGACTCGGACGCGCAAGAGTGCGTGTCGTGGTGCAGCCAGGGCGTTGGTGAAGATCGCCTGGACATCGTGTGCACCGGGAGAAGAGGCGAGGCTCGAACACGCAGGGTGCGTGTTGAGGTGCAAGCAGAGCGATGGTGAAGAGCGCCAGATCGTCGTGAGCACCGGAGAAAAGGCGAGTCTCGGACGCGCGGTGTGCGTGTCGAAGTGCAACCGGAGGTGCTGGTGAGGAGTGCCTGGTGAGGGTGTGCACCGAATTGAAGTGAAGTCTCCTCAGTGCTGAGGGCGGGTCTCGGTGTGGACGGAGACCGCCGGAGTGAGGGCCAAGTCATTGGGGCCCTCGGAGTCAATCAGCAGCGGCCCGGACCGGCAGCCACAGAAGAGCTGAACCACCGGCCCGAGTCCGCCGCAACCTGTGATGGAGTCATGGATCAAGGCCCAAGTCGCTGACGTCGGGTAGGAGAGTGGGATCGCGCCCCCCAGGTAACGTGGATCAACACCTGGGGTGGGGTGCGGGCCCAGAGGGACACTCTCTGGGCCTTCTGCTTCCATCAGCTGTGTGAGCTGTTGCTTCGGCTCGGATCCCGGCCCGTGCTGACCCAAGACGGGGCAGTACTGGGGCCGGAGTGGGAAGCAGCACTTTTTGTGTCATCATTTGATCCATAATGGGGGCACTGTTAACGGATCGCGTAAAACTGTCGTATTACACTTTGCATTATTGCTGCTAACGAACTATTGAACTGTCGTATGACGCCGGACCTCATTTGTGCCTGACATACTTTATGCTTGGTGCGCTACGCACTGCGTTATTTCTCCCTTGCATATTACCTGATGCCAACGTGGCGCATTGCATGATTTCTTCAGTGCACAGTATCTGAGAATAACGTGGCACAGTGTATTTTTTCTTCATTGCACTGCCTAGGATTGTAGCGTGACACATTGCTTTGTTTCTTCCTGGTACAGGGCATACTGGTGGTGATACGCATTGCATTATTCCTTCAATTGCAATGTACATGATTGTGGCGCTACGTATGGCATTGTTTCTCTGTTGCACAGTATAAGAGAATATTGTTACGCATTGCAGTATTGTTTCCTTTTGCAACGTGTGTTATTCTAGCAATACGACTTGCCTAACCTTTTGGGAAACAGTTAGAAAAGAGCTTAACTGTTGGTTAGAAGCGGTGGTTGGGATTAGAACCTACCAACCCACCGGAAAGAATACTACTGATTCTTATATATGTTGATTTTGTATCGTGTGGTCGTATCGTATCATTTCTTATATAAAGATTATACTCATTTTATCAATACTCGTGTGGAGTCTATTTGTGATGACATCATGGGGTTACTGTGAGCGTGGTTGCACATACTGAACACTCGTGCCTTGGAGATAAGCCTGGCTGCTCGTGCCAAGCTGCTAAGGGGGTGAGCAGGGCTATCTCAGACGGTGTCCTTAGTTAGCCTAACGTTGAAGCGAGGGGTCGGGGACGCACGCCTCCAGCATTTTGTGGCGGCGGTAAGCGATAAGGACCTCCACTTCCAACACCTTGCCTCCATTGCGGTTAGCCTGAAATTTGGATTTGTACCGGTCCCTCCCCCCTCAAGTAACCTTTTGACCGCTGGGGACTTCTAAGCAATATTTTTGCATTTATTCTTTAAAAATCTCAACTTCTACTAATTGGATTTTTGTCATTTTGGTCTTGTTATACTCAGATAAATATTCTCTATTTTTCTAAACTTGTGTGGAGTCTTTTTGAGGTGTTTTCATTATGATACTGTGTGTGTGTGTTGCACAAATGCTTTACACATACGTTAAGGCTGCCAGCTCTGTGCCAAACTACCAGAGGGTGAACACAGGCTAATTTAAAGTGTATGTCTAGCTTACCATGACTAGGATTGTGATCCCAACTTGGACAAAGTGCAAACCTCGGCTAACTGGAGATCCAGGGTCTTATGTTCAACCCCTTGCAATGCCGGTGTGCTACTTTTTATATGGGAAAAAGTGATGACCTGGCAGTGTAAGGGCCTTGTAAATAAGCCCCCTCAATTTCTACACAACAGTAGAAAGAAACGGCTGCATGGTGGAATGATTTTGTGTGTTCCTGGTAGGGTATTTACCTGAAACACTTACAAGGTGGAACATCATTAAAACTACTTTGTTACCTGCGGCAGCTGTGGCTACTTCTTCTGGTGGTTCAAAATCCTCTTTTACATAGGGATTACCATATTTATAGTGTTCTTGCAGATGATTACACTTCTGACCTCTCCCGCAGTGGCAGAGTTTTTGACAGAAATGTGTTCTTCTATTTAAAAATACTTGGTGTTGGCATTTTTTTCTTCTTAAGTCTAAAGAATAACTATGAGAAGTCTGAACGAGTCATAATTACCCCTACGCTTGCTCTCCCCTCTTCTGACTCTGTTATAGTGCATGATGTCTGTTCGCTATACCGGATAATGCTTAACCCAAGCTTGCCTCCTTGTGCACCTCTGACACTTTGGATATGTTTGATAACTTCGAAGATTCATTATCTATCTCAAGGGAATTCAATTTAATGTACTGTACCATGCTTGCTACATGCTCTATTTGCTGAAGAGGTGTGTTTGGGTATAATATAATTATCATGCTGCCTCATGCTGAAAGCCGTACTAGAACAGTGGTCTCAAAAAGTCCTGATTTGGTACAATGCTTAAGTGTGGCCATCCATAGGCCTCCTGGTAGACCTGTTACCTACTAACTGGGGCTTCAGCAATCAAAGTGCAGATTCATTCCTCAGTCAACTGATGATATGTGACTTGTGGAGGTCAAACTTATTTGCCACCAACATGGACTGCATCATGGAGGACCTACTCCACATATTTTGTATAAGGAAACAGTGTACCTTGTATGCTCCTTATAAATAGTAAAGTTCACCTTAGGGCAGACTGCAATTATTCTATTAATGTCTTTCCTCTTAATTGTGCTGATTGGAAGAAATAATCAATGTTTTGTGACAGTAAAGGCACTCTTCTTATGTGAGGTCGTTCTCATCTGGAACAGTGAAGCTGGATTACATATCTGCAAACTCATAGCAAGTTCATCCATGTTTTAAATAATGAAAACAATGTCCTGGAGTTGATGGACTATATGCCTTTTTTGGGATGCATTTAAAGCCAACTATCAAGCTATCTTGGTGACCTAATCAGGTTCAGGGCTTTTTGACCTCTTTCGCCAGTGATACTGACACTGACGATGGGTCATGCACCAGTGTAAAAAGAGACTACATGATAGGATATGCAAGTATGAGTTAGACACTATCCTTTTAGTAAAGCATGTATGATCAGTGAATGTCAAGTAAATAAGGTGGGGTATGTTCTAAGTGATGTTTCCAAGACTTTCTAAGCACTGTGCGATTGTGATGTGCCTTCTCAAGTTACAGTAGCTTTTTTTTTGGAGAAGAGATGGGAACACCAGGAGTTTAGTTAAATGAATGGCTAAAGCTCTGGATAAAGTCTGGGCAGGCAATAAACACAGTTAATCATTTTTGGACTTTTGAGGTGTCAGATATATTACTAGTTGAACCTAAGCAACAGTAGTGAAAGAGTTGGACTTTAACCTAAACAAATGTATGAAACGGTTTGAAAA
Source organism: Calotriton arnoldi (assembly GCA_963921515.1). Classification (NCBI taxonomy): domain Eukaryota; kingdom Metazoa; phylum Chordata; class Amphibia; order Caudata; family Salamandridae; genus Calotriton; species Calotriton arnoldi. The sequence goes on from CAWUFW010013051.1 coordinate 400,436, forward strand.
ACTATATAATAGTGATTATAAAATTTGTAAAAAAACAAATCACAAAATTAAAAAATATTTATAAAAAAGTATTTTTTTTAAAATAGCAATGTGTAATAGCAAAAAACTACACTAATTTACTTAACAATATTCTGAAAAAGATTAGTTTTTAAAAATGACAATCTAAACATTATTTACTCATTAAAAGCATTGGAAAAATTTCCGATAAAAATAGTTGCCACCCTACTTCCCTGCAATCCCAATGCAAAAAAAATAAGAAATTATACTGACAACATTTTAAAAAGGACACAAAAATGTTTAAAAAATAAGTATATGTAAAAAAACCAAAAAAACATTAAACCAGGAATTACATTAATTTAATCAATTAAAACATAATTATCCAACTATAATAAAAACTAAAATTAAAACTACAAAAATAATTATAACATTTAAATCAATGTAATTACTTAAATTATTTACATAACTGGTAATATATTTAGCCAATTATATTATATGTTTAATAATATAAGCTAAATAATGTAACAAATAAATGTTTACATAATTACTAGTATAACCAATTACATTTTACAAATTGTAAAAAGATATATAGGAAAATAAACAATATATTAAATGACCTTCCCACCCTACTTCCGTTCAGTTTCTACAATCACAACCAGCCAATAATTTAAAAATGTAAGCTCAAAAAGAATAATAAACCAGATACTAAAATAAATTACAAACCACTAAATTTAACATATCAATACGTTAAAACTCTCAGGGGCATATTCACAAGCCGATATCGCCGCTTTAGCAGCACTTTTTTGCCGATAAATTGGCAATATTTTTGTCGCAATATTCACAAGCTGCGGAAAACAGCCATTAGCGACATATTTTCCCCATTAGCAACCGCTTTCAACATCGCAGAACCTGTTAGCGAAATTTATCGCTAATGAGATGCAATGTAGGCGTTCCCTTGCTAAAAGTCACGCTAACACCACATCGACCTATTCACAACGATGGCCCTGATCGGCGATGCGATAAAAAAACTGTTGCTAAGGCACGTTAGCTGCAGGAACTTAAGACCAGAAAAAATCAGGTCTTAACATGGGTGAAAATCAGCTGTATATAAGGGAAACTATCCCAGAGCCTCATTTGAACACCCACTGATGCCATGGAGGTACTAATCATGCATATTGGAGTACCAAGAAGGCCACAACAAGCACGGCCACTGCCCCCCCCCACCCGGACCACCGCCAAGGCTGCACAGAATAAGACAGCGTGTCAATCGCAGACGCATAAGCTTCACAGATCTAACGCCAGAGGATGTCATAGCCCACTACAGGCTTAAAAGGTCAGCCATCCTCTGCATCCTGACACTGATAGCCCACAGGCTGACAGCACCAACACAGCGGATAACCAACATCCCTCCGCAAACAAAGCTTCTGGCTGTGCTGCACCTGTTGGCCTCTGGTACATTCCAACCAACAACTGCCAGAGTCGGAGGAGTCTCACAGCCATCACTGTCAAAGTTCCTCACAACTGTATTGGATGGCATCAACAGCCTGATACCACAACACCTTCACCTGCCCCAATACTGCGCAGGAACAGTTGGAGATCAAGCAAGGGTTCTACACCATAGCTGGCTTCCTGCATGTGTTGGGTGCAATCGACTGCACACATGTCCTACTTGTGCCTCCTGCTGACACTGCACACATATACTGCAACAGAAAGCACACACATTCCATCAATGTGCAGGCAATAGTGGATCACTGAGGCATGTTCACCAATGTTGTAGCCAAGTTCCCAGGCAGTGTGCATGATTCCTACATATTCCGCCAGTCCATAATCAATCAGTGCTTTGAGGATGGCACATATGGAAATGCACTTCTTATTGGTAAGTACTAACTGAACACATACCTCAACTACACAATCATAGTACACATAACTGTTCAAAACTCACACATAACATGCCAATTAACATGGCCACCTAACAGACACGACAACACCAGTAACTGTTGAAACTGGGGCCAGCCATGTAGCAAAACCATCACCAAAGGCATAGCCCCACTGCCACTCATCAGCAAATGTGGGGAGAGGTAGCAACCAAGTATGTGCAATGTAGGCAAGCGACCTACAAAGAAATAATGTGCACAAGGCCGAGTGTGGCAGTGGAGTGCTGGATAGTCTTGTTTGTGCAGAGTACAGACATGTCCAAGTGGGAATATATTGTGATCCCGTTGTCCATCCTGATGGCAAAGACAGCGTTGTTGACTGTCCTACCTGACGTCGGGTGTGAAGCATGCGAAGGCAGCATGGATGATGCAGAGCCTGTTGAAGCATCTGTAGGCCACTGTGTAGACCTGTATGTACATGAAGAGGGAGGAGTAAAGTATGATGCCTATGTATTTAGAGTTGTCGTGGGTTTGGCTGGCAAAGACGGTGGCCCACCAGGTGTTGCCAAATGCCGATGGTGTGGACAGGAGGATGAGGACTAATGTTCCCTCTTTGTAGAGCACCCACCATCTGATGAAGATCCATACAGCAATTTGCAGCAATAATCCCTGCAACACCAGTCTGGTGTGTGGGGGTGCCTCTTTGAGGGAGAGCATGAGCTAGGTGTCATTGTAGGTGGTGATGTCCAATGTTCACCTTCCTGTAGCTAAAGTTCTACTCCAGGCGTCTGCAGATGCATCTGTCAACTTTGATGTTGTATGTTAATGATGTGGCATTCATAGCACGCTGTAAGCTGGAGTTGCACATTGGGGCAAGTGTGCATGTGCATTAGTCCATACATGTTACAAAAATCTAGACTGCGCTGTTGGTGTTGCCTGCAGCGGTGTGGCTGTTGCTGTTGATGGTGGAAAGTAACAGATCCTTGCTGACCCAGCTCCTGTAAGTCTGCATGGCACCTGCTGTGTGTTTGTGTGTCATGGTGTTACATGAGGAGGAACTGTACGCTGTGCTGGTCACAACATGGGCATTGAGTGGTGTTGATGAGGTGGACGCAGTTTCCACATGTGAAGATGGTGTCAAAGGTGTGCCCTGCCTTGTGGATCAGTGTCGAGAAGAGTTGTCTCAGTTCGATGTTAGCAAGCATCTGGCAGAGCTAAATGGATTTTGAGTACTTGTGGTATGTGAGGTGGAGTCTATGATCATGGATGAGTACGTAGCCCATGGAGTAGATGATGTGGTGTGTGAGGATGTTGATGGTGAATGCTAAGTGTTCACACCCCCTGTGTGCCCTGCAGATCAGGGTGTGGCAGACTGTTGCCTTGTGGCATGTCTGTACCTGAAAAAGCATGTTCTGTGCGTTGTGGAATGTATAGTGGCAGCGGCAGCAGCTCAACAGAATATGAGCCATGTCTGTTGTGGCCCATTGGCATCTAAACGTTCTCCTGGTGTTGACTGTGAGTAGTGCGGATGTGTGGCAGTGCCAGATGGTATGAGAGCCAGGGAGCCTGCTTGTGGATGTGTCAGTCTTGTGGACATGTGCATACAAGCCTGACATTGGTGCACTGTTGGAGTGTCAGTAATGCAACAGTGCAGCCCACACAAGTGAATATGCTCGGGGGGAGGTAAGAGCATCTTGTAGGCAAGGTAATTTGCATTGATGCTGTTCAATTGTCCAGAAGCCACACAGGGCAAAGATTAATCACAAACTAGCAACAATCACACACCACAAAAATATTAACCATGGCCACACAGCATGCATAACCACTAATGGACACATCTCTCCATTACATGTTACAGGTGATCAAGGCAATGCACTCACCCCATGGATGATGACACCCCTCCGAGCCACCACCACCCCTTCCCTGAGGCAGTATAATTTGGCCAATGTACGCACCAGGGGCATTGTGGAGCGCACATTTGGCGTGCTTAAGTCATGTTTCCGTTGTCTTGACATCACAGGTGGAAGACTGTTGTACAGCCCAGAAATTGTCTGCAAGATGATCATAGCATGTTGTGTATTGCACAATATATGTGTAAGCACCAATGCCCCATGGATCCAAGTGCCAGATGCACCGTACGATGCTCCGGATGATGAGGAAGATGAGGCAGGTGGAGCACACCCCACAGCTACTGCAGCAGGAACAGCCCGAAGGAGACGAATCATAGACAATTTCTTCACATGAGCACGTCACATCGTGACTGTCCTTACCAATCATATATCTCCTCAAATAGAACCAAAGCACAGTATACATAAATTATGAAATACTACACACATACCCTGTGTGCATGTTTATCATCTGCATGAGTACATCCAACATCTCAAATAGAAAATGATGGTGGACCTGTCACCTCTGAACAGATATGCTGATCAGTGTGACAGAAGTCATAAACTAAACATGTTAGGGTGTCAAATGTATTTTGAAAATCAAATGTACCAAGTGTCACATGTGGATAATAATCACATCTAGGATCTGAATAGTGGTAAACTATGCTTATCAGGGTGTCCTTTTGTGTCAAATCTGAATTTTAGGGTGTCATTAGTGGTATAAAATGAATATTAGGGCGCCATTTGGGTTAAATTATGGATATTAGGGCGTCATTTGGGGTAAATTATGAATATTAGGGTGTCATTTGGGGTAAAGTATGGATATTAGGGCGTCATTTGGGGTAAATTATTAATATTAGGGAGTCATTTGGGGTAAATTATGGATATTAGGGTGTCATTTGGGGTAAATTATGAATATTAGGGCATCATTTGGGGTAAATTATGGATATTAGGGTGTCATTTGGGGTAAACTATGGATATTAGGGTGTCATTTGGGGTAAATTATGAATATTAGGGTGTCATTTGGGGTAAATTATGGATATTAGGGTGTCATTTGGGGTAAAATATGAATATTAGGGTGTCATTTGGGGTAAATTATGGATATTAGGGTGTCATTTGGGGTAAAATATGAATATTAAGGTGTCATTTGTGGTAAATTATGAATATTAGGGCGCCATTTGGGGTAAAATATGAATATTAGGGTGCCATTTGGGGTAGATTATGAATATTAGGGTGTAATTTGGGGTAAATTATAATTAACATCTTAGATTTTGCAGTTATCAATGATAGTTCATTGAAATAAGATTCATCTGTGTAAGAAGGTGCACTTAGCGTGTAAAACTGCACGCATTTGCGACAATGTGATCATTTTTATCATGCAAACGATGGAAAATAGATCGCAAAACACATTGGTCCATACGGAATGTCACCCAAAATCCTATTTGCGTGAAGATTTTAATCGCTAAGTCAAAAACGGGTCGCAAATACACAGGAAGTGATGTCAGCATGCTTCCTGTCTCATGGAGTTGTCCTGTGCACTTTCTGTCTCACTTTTGAGCACATTGCTGGTGATTGTGGAGAGTGTTGAAGGTGTTTGGTGGTGTGTGCTGGATTTTTGAGAGTTGGAGAGTGTTGTGTCCTGTCGATTGTGTCCCTGTGAAGTGTTGTGTCCCTGTATTTACGTGTTATATTGTCTTTTTCTCAAACTTGTCGGGTGTTTGTCTTGGGGTAGCTAACTTTATTTGTAGTTTTAGGGGATATTAACCAGGGTCATTTACATTTTTTTCAAGTGGAGTTAGGTGTGTGCAGGGAGATGGTGGGTGTGAGCAGGGAGGGCAGGATGTCCAAGGGGGCTTTGGGTGGCTTCCTCTGGATGATCAAGTTTTTCCTGCCCTTGATGGTGGAGAGGGGAGGACGTATCCTGGCCGGATACCCCGTCAGTGTGCGCAAGCAGAGGTTGGAGCGTGTGGATGCGCAGATGAAGCGCGTATATGGAGTAGACCGCACTGTGTGCCAGTGGAAGCACCGCTGGCAGGATAGCATGGCACGGGAGGGTGACCTGTTGGACTACGTGGGAGTCATGGGTTGCCTACAGTGTGACAAGTTAAAAGTATACATTTATTCATGAATGCTGTAAGTTGTCCATGTTTAAAAAGGCATGCAGGATTAATATTGTCTGTGTACAGGAAGGGTGACTGTACATGAACAATCCAAAGGCATTGTTACTCTGACCTATGTGCAGGCCTAGAGGAAGTGTAAAAATTGATGTCATCATTAACTGTGGTGCGTTACCTACGCTGCCCTTGAACATAGTCTTTGTGTGGCAATGTTTGAGATTGGGACAAATGCTCTAAGTAAATAAGACATCTCCAGAGTGTCAGACACCACCAACATCTGTGAAACTGCCGTGTGCGATCTGCAGCCATGCATTTGTACACAGAGCATGTATTACATCATGTTTTGTGTAGAAATGGGGCCTTGTGAATGTGTCACTCAAATAGTATGTGCAGGTTTGCTAAGATAATTGTCTTGTTTGGCCCGACTCAGCATTCACAGGTCTTGTGTGAATGGCATGCAAAGTAGACACAGTCAAATAGCCAACATGAAGTACAACCCTCCAGTAATGTAGCTTATTATGTTATGGTGATGACTTGTATGATGAATATGACATGTGTGATTTATCGTCTGATACCAACACATTTTACTTTTGTTGTCTCACAGCTGGACGACCGATCATCACACGGGGGGACATAAACAGATTCAAGGACCCACACGCCACTGGTGAGTTTGTACATCATATATTGTCACAGTGCTGTGTGATGACTGTCTGGGTCAAATGACCAACGTTGTAGTTTGCAGTGTGGGTGTGTATCACATGTACCATGACTACAGTGCCGTGTCTGGTGGCTCATTGGACAAAATAATCCACTGCAGGGGCCTATGTTCGACCTCATGGTCACAGGTTAAATTCCCGGAGGGTCCACTCAGCCTTTCATCCATCTGCGGTCGATAAAATGAGAAGCATTGAGTTGGGTAACAATAAACATCTGTCATTCATTGCCAAGATACCTCTTTGGTGTGAACGTGCGCTTCACAAATACACGTCATGATGTATTGTGGAAGACAGAAGTGTGTACAAATTGGTAAGTGAAGGTGGAGCTATGCATTTGTCTCCCAGTTGTAACTTTGCACATGACCAGTCGGTGATACACATGGTGATTGGGTCTATGTTTTCGGTCACAACAGCACATGCATGTGGATTAAAGAGCGCACTGATAGGAGAGGTGTGGCAGATGAGTATCATCAGACATGGAATGCATGTACATCCTTGAGTGAGATGACAGTGCAAGTGTGCACGATCATGCACAATTATGCAGTGGTTTGCAGTCCGAGCGTGCTCAGACAGAGGTCTGCACTGTGATTTACTAGGTATGCTGCATGACAGCTTCACCTAAGTGGCAGTGCAGATCTTTGCGCCAAGCATATCAATGGCATGTCCACCAAACACCTAGCTAAGAAGGCCCTCTGAATCCCATTGCCATGTATGGCCACTGCAATGGTGTTGTCGAGCTGTCTCCATGGGGTCATTCCATGTCAGACTCTGGATCGGGTGTACAATTTCATCTGTCCCAATTTTTGACATTACTCCACATCCATGTCTCAGGCATGTTTTAGCTCTGCGATTATTGCAGTGCCATAATATTTTCCCAATTCATGCCTCTTGAACGCTATCTGTGAGAAAACATTACACATGACATCACTAAAACCGTCATGACTCCAGGGTGCCGTCACTATGGTGATTGCATTGTAACAGTTTGTGTTGTAAGTGCCTGAGTATCTTGATTCAATACGGTGTGATATTAGCGGATCAAGGACATGCATGAGTGACAATTTAGAGTACAGGATGTCTCACACTTTCAAATATCACTGCGTCACAGTTGGACTTGGCCCTTTTTGGCTAAAGTTCCCTAAACTTTTTGCCTTCCCCCTAGACCTTTTTTCTGACATGGTGTTGCCAACTTAGATGCTTTGGGCACTTTGCCACTGCTGATCAGTGTCAAAGTGCAAGTGCTCCCTGTGTAAAGTGTAATGGTAATTGGTTGTCCATAATTGGCATGTTTGTCTTACTAGTAAAGTCCCTAGTAAAGTGCACTATGTGTGCCAGGGCTAGTAATACAAATGCTACTCGTGGGCCTGCAGCACTAATTGTGCCACCCACATAAGTAGCCCCCAAAGAGAGAACTCAGGCCTGCCACTGCAGTGCCTGTGCGCAGTTTGCTAACTGCCATGTTGTCCTGACAAGTGCACCCACTAGCCAGGCCTTACCCTTCCCTTTCCATGCACATCAGACACCCCTATAGTAGGCCGAAGGTATCCCCCTGGGCAGGGTGCAGTGTCTGTGAAAGGTAGGACATGTACTGAGGTGTGTATCATGTCCTAACAGTGAAATACTCTCCATTTCATTTTTCACTGTTGCAAGGCCATCTTGCCCATAGGACAGAATGGGGAAGGCTGTGTAATATGTTTCCAGCCTATCTTCCCATAGGTTTAAGATGGCGATGTGAAGTTTAGTGTGCCTGAGCTCACAATTTAATAACACATCTTTTTGTGAAGGTGGTGTTTGAATTGTGAGTTTAGAAACCACGCTTTTAGAAGTGGCTGGTTTTTTTGTTCGAACAATTCTGTGTGTCTCTGCCTGGTTGTGGATTGACTGTCTGGATTTGAATGTGATAGGATCTGGGAAATGTCTTAACCCAGGGGAGGAGTAGGTGAGACAGCCACGGTTGACCTGCAACTGGAGTGTAGGGGGGAGGAGTAGCCCCTGGAGGTGAAGAGCCCTGGGCTGCTGCCATAAAACAAAGGCTCCATCTCCTGCTGAGTGATTGAAGATCCAGACCCCACTATCAAAGGAAGAAGGTGTCACTGGCAGGGAGACACCCAGAACTGGTTTGGACAGGGGTCAGTGCCCCCTGAACACAAAGACTTCAAAGACATTTAGGGGTATAACTATGAGAGCTGAAACCCCTGGACTTTAGACTGAAATCCATATTGGAAAAGGATTGAACCTACTTGGTGCTCAAGAGGAACCTCTGCCAAAGAAGAACAGCTGAAGAGACAGAAGAGAAGGACTGCCCTTGCTGTGTGTTCTGGGGCTGGCCTGCAGTTTGCTGGTTTGACTAAGGAGAGGAGAAGGGACTTTGCTGTGTGCTGTGTCCCCCTCCTTTTGAGGACTTTGCTGTGTGCTTTGTCCTGAAGTAGCGTGTCTCCAAGGGCCCGAGGAGAGCTGGCTCCCTGTTGTGGAAACTCGGGAACATAAAAGTTTCCAAGTGTGTCTCAGCGACGCTGTGTGCGTGTGCTTTTTGCAGCCTGAGACCTTCATAAGAACTGCCCCGTGATCGTGTGCACCCGGAGTCCAAGTGAGTCTCAGCGACGCTGTGTGTGTGTGCTTCTTGCAGCCTGAAACCTTCATGAGGATTGCCCTGTGATCGCGTGCACCTGGAGTCCAAGTGAGTCTCAGCGACGTTGTGTGCGTGTGCTTCGTGCAGCCTGAGACCTTCGTGAGGATTGCCCTGTGATCGTGGGCACCCGGAGTCCAAGTGAGTCTCAGCGATACTGTGTGCGTGTGCTTCGTGGAGCCTGAGACCTTCGGGAGGATTGCCCTGTGATTGTGGGCACCTGGAGCTCAAGTGAGTCTCAGCGACGCTGTGTGCGTGTGCCCTGTTGTAGCCTGAGACCTTCGTGAGAAATTGCCCCGTGAGTGTGTGTCCCGGAGCAGACTTGTTCTCTGCTTCTATCGACAGCTTGGCCAGAACTGCTGCGATTGTCATTGCCATCGGCCCGGACCGGCATCCCCAGATGAGCTGTGGGAATTCACCGCCGCCGGCCCGAGCCTGCCTTTGCCAAGGAGAGACCTTGAACCATCACCGTTGGGGGGTCCGAGTTCCACTGCCCCAGATCAACGAAGTCGCACCGGAGGCCCAAGCCGCGAGGAGAGGAGAGTGAGATCGCACCCCCCAGGTAACGCTCAGTGAGCGTGCGTGTGTCGCAGCCTGGGGCGGGGTGCGGGCTCCGAAAGAAGCGCTCTCGGCCTTTCCCATCTTTGCAACGCAAGCCTCCGCTCAAGCCCGTATCGCAGCCCGTACTTGCCGAGGAGTGGCAGTACCGGGGCCGGAGTGTGGAGCTGCACTTTGTTTTCCATCATAACCGTGTTGGGTGCATATTTTGGCAGTAGCTGACCGTGAGTCAGTAAGGGTGGCATAGAGACCGTCCAGAGCACCGCGATCGGTGCCGGAGTACATTATTTTTGCATTACGAACTGCCTGATTGTTGCATTACGAATTGCATTATTTTTGCATTACGAACTGCCTGATTGTTGCATTACAAATTGCATTATTTTTGCATTACGAACTGCCTGATTGTTGCATTGCGAATTGCATTATTTATGCATTACGAACTGCCTGATTGTTGCATCACGATTGCATTATTTTTGCATTACGAACTGCCTGATTGTTGCATTATGAATTGCATTATTTTTACATTACGAAGTGCCTGATTCTTGCATTACGAACTGCATAGCATTGCATTAGGACTGCATTGGATCATCGAGAATTGCTCATTAATACTGCAAGAACCTACCAGTGTGTGCTGGCCTAATAACCGGCCAGGTGAAATATTACAAATACGCATATGTTGGATTTTTATTGTGTGGTCTCATCGTATATCTTTCTTTTATAACCATATAATTGTTTTTATGAAACTCGTGTGGAGTCCATTTTTGGTGTTATCCCTGTGTCACTGAGAGCGTGGTTGCAAATACTTTACACATTTGCCTTGGAGATAAGCCTGTCTGCTCGTGCCAAGCTACCAGGGGGTGAGCAGGGGTTATCTAAAGGTGTGTGCCTCCTTACTCTGACTAGAAGCAAGGGTCCCTATTTGGACTAAGGTACATACCTCAGCCAACTAGAGACCCCCAGTTCTAACAGTCACCTATTGTGAATTAGTGGTGGAGAGAGGTACAGCACCTCATGTACAAGTCAGTGTTCAGCCACCCAACGGGTTTCCATGTCTGCTGCATGATGCAGCACACATGTAAGTCCCAAACTGGCATTTTCTGTTTGTACATGTGCAGGAAGGGACACCTGCCTGTGCATTAACATATATCGCTGCTTGCAGACACCCTTGCACTCTGGTGCAAGGGTGCCTGCATTGTCGCTAAGTTGTGAAACTTAGCGCTATCGCAGGGGGAAACACAAGTCTGCAACATATCCTTGTGAATATGGTGCAGCCTTGCGTTTACAAAGTGGCCGAGAGAGGCGTTAAGCCAAGAAGCCTAACGCCTCTCCCCGCCACTTCCTAGTGAATATCCCCCAGTCAGTCTAAATTGTTTGTGACAGTACATGTCCCATGCCATGCACTGTTATGTCAGTCTCCCCAGCATGTAGTCAGTGATCCAGGATCCCACTTTTAGTTGTCATGCTCACTCACTGATTTCACATAGTTACTTCAGAGTGTAGGCACCCATGTTGAAGTGATCTTGTATCATGTATTTGAATGGAGAACATTGACATAGTGTGAATGACTCACAATTTCACATTGTTCATATTCTACAGACAACATGACGCCAGCGGAGTCACACGCCTTCCAGGTGAGGAAGGAGCGTTACCAACACATTAAGAAAGTCAGCAAAGGGTACCGCAACATGGCGCATAGGTACACGGAGGAACATGTGGCTGGTACATGGAAAGCGTTGTCTGGGGTCTCAATACGTGACCAAGCCAGTGGCACCCAGCCCAACCCAAGCCCCGCTGGCATCAGTGGTGGATCCCAGCCTGCACCGTCTGTGTCCCATCCCCCTACTACTACCCCCCACACAAGGGATAATCCCACATGCACCAGCGGATCAGGTGATGCCATTTACTCTCCGTGACAAAAAACTGATCATGGACAATAACGTGATGCTGGCTGAGTTGAGGAGGGAAATGGCAGAGCAGACAAGGCAACTCTCAGACATTAAAAAACATCTGGGAATACCATAGTGTCTGGCCACGTTGTGCCCCATCCCCCTCTTCTCCCTTCCCCCAAAGTTTTATCTCATAGTTTATTTAGTGTTAGGTAAGTATTTTAAGTGTTAGGCAGTGTAGTTTTAGGCTAAGTATAGTTAGTGTTAGATTTTAAGATAGTTTTAGATTTTATCATAGTATAGTATTTGGGGATAAGTTTCCTTTTCCTTTGGGTGGGGGGTTGATGTATTTCTAAAAAATCTTTAAAAAAAATAATGTAAAAAATATATATATATTTGTGTAGCTTCAATGTGTAGTTCGTTTATGTATAACTTAGATGCCTTTGTCCTGTTTCGTGATGTGCCTTAAGGGTGGGAGGGGGGTTGATGTTTTTGATATATCTTGCGTGTTTAGGATTAGTTAGGGTAGATAGTTTAGGTAAATTTTCTCTTCATTCTAGTTAGTTTATTTCATCTTAGTAGTAGTTATGAATATAGATAGTTTAGTAGAGGTGATTTTGTTAATGTTATAATAAATGTTCACAATTTTGCCACTCTGCTTGCACTTATGTCAGTGGTGATATGGTTGAGTGTTAATTTTTGGATTGTATGCATGTAATCTCATCACTGGACTCTCCGTTGAATGTGTAAGTGTGGTCATGACATATTAGTTAGCATGATTGTTTGTGGCAGGATACCTTAGATGTGAGCACAGTAAACTTGCATGGATAACAGTGGGGCAGGTGGGAATTACGGTCTAGTCTAGGGGCAGTCGTTCGTGAAGTTCTACATCTTAAGTGTGACTCACAGAGTTGGCCAGCACATTGTTGCCCTTTTACAACACAACGTAGGGGCATGGCATTGAGAGGAGGTTGTGATAGCTACTGTTATCCATCATGGAGATGGATGTATGCGCAGTGTACCACAGACTGCGTCATTGCCCGGCATCTCACATGCTCCTTGCACAGAGTCCATCTACATTGCACAGACCTTGGCACACTTGCTGCATAGTACAAGTCTGTCAGATTCATTTGATTTACAGGTTCCTGTGCATGGAGGCTGACCCTCAAGGACATGCCAGTATGAGTATTTCTGAGGGTCAATTGAAAAGTGCATATGGCAGTCCAGTGGGCATGATTCACGTAAGTCATGTGGGAGTAAGTAATGAGTTGGCATTTTCAAGTATTCACAACTGGCATTGAGGAGTACTGCAGTTAGATGTACTGACTTTACTTCTCATAAATGCCTTTGAGGAATCTCAAAATATTATGAAGTCATGATTTAGTCAGTGTGAACATTTTTGTACGTGCAGACAGTTCTGCTGCACACAGGTGGGGAAATGTTGCATTGCTCCCTGTAGTGTCAGTGTTATGGCCACTTCTCCCAGCTGTTACCTTTTGGCATTGGCTTATTGTGATGCCACCCTTGACAAATTTGCTCTGCTTCTGACTGTATGCTCAGTGCAGTACAACACACATCCATTGTCACATTGCCCTATCCGTTCACAGTGGTCACGGCAAGTGAGTGTTCAAAAGTCAGTAAGCATTGTACGTCCACAGGAAGGGGCTAACTGACGCCTTACATTTTGGTGTGAGTCCCTATTGCTAACTCTACTTCACTGAGGCAGACATTGTGGTTCAATTAGTGGCTGGAAGACATTTGCCCTTAGGTATATTCATCAATGTATATGTGGTGTGCATCATCTTGGGATGTGACATGCAATGTGCACCATCACAACAGGCTTCGTCCACCCTGTAGAGTGTGAACAGATATGCCAATAGACATTCTCTTTGCAATAGTAACAGGGGACACTACTTGTGTCCTGCAACAGAGTTTGGGTTATTTACACACATTCCTATTGCCTTCATGGATGTTGGCCTAAGTTGGGATCTTGATAGATTGTTGTATTGGAGCAAGGGGGGCACAGCTAGCTCACACATACACGTTCATCTCACTGCCCATCTGGATCACAGTGTAAACTGTACTTTTGTGTCATTTCCCTGGGTGTACTTACAGTTGGATTCGCTGCTCCTACATTTTGACAGACTGCTATACTGGATTGGTCATGGAAAACAGACAACTGTGTGACTATGAAATATTTATTCAGATGTGCGTCGACATGGCTGGAGACTGGACCAGTACTTGGCCATGCAATCCCCACATTACATTGATGCCCAGTGGAGGGCCAGACAGAGTCCTTTAGGGTTGAGAGGTCCAGAGGATGAGGAAGAGTTCAGTCAGCAGGCTGACTGCTGTGTCATTGGTAACCACAAAATATTATGGCAGTCCAAGTTGAGGTCCAAGGTGAGTGTCACAGAGTGTTTCGGGGGACAGTGGAAGGTGATACTAGGGGGCATGATGCTGAGCCCAGAACCAAGTTGAAACTGGCCATTTGGCATGGATGAATGCTACCGCTTCCTTCTTTGCAAAAAGGCAGAATCATCCACATCTTCGTTCTCTGATGTGTCATGTGCCTCACCTGTGGGTTGTGGTATATTGGCTGCAGCACTGTGAGGCACTGACACATCAGGGGGCGGAGATGTGGATGTAGAAGCAGCAGCAGCAGCATTCATCTGCGCCAGGCCTTGATGCAGAAATGCAGTGATGATCTGCAGGGCATGAAAAATGCCAGCTACATCTCGCTGGTGTTCAGCTGTGGCAGCCATTCATTCCGCCTGCATCCGCTCCATGTTCTCCATTGTCCTTCGCATGCGCCCCAACTCCTGGCTGCCATTGCTGGAGCCACCCTGACTGGACAGTTGTTCCTGTCTCTGAGTCATGACTCCAGCGATGGCAGCCAGGGACTGTTGGAGAGCAATGTGCGGACTGTGGGTGTCTGTGATGTTTATGAGCTGGTCCCGGATGGAACTCAGACACCGACTTACAGAATCAAGTTTGGCCACCAGGCTGTCAAACCCCACCTGCACCTGATGAGCCACCTCCTGCTGGACCTCTAACACACAGAGTTGGAATGCCAGGTGTGGGTCCGGGAGGTCCTGGGAGACAGCTGTGGTGGTAGGTGCTTGCTGATGTGTGGTTTGTGCAGGGGGTGGGGTTTGCACAATGCAGCTGGGTCGCCCTGCTCCTGGAGATGGGGTGCTGAAGGAGTCTAGCAGCTGTTGGAGGGTGTCCGTGTTGATGGTGGCAAATTCTTCCTCTTCATCAGTGAAGAGTGGGACAGGCTGCTGTTCAGGAGGTGGTGTATCTCCGTCTGCAATGTAAAGGGGAGATGCATTTTAACTGTGTGTTTCATGTGTGATCATGCATTGGATGTGTTTACAAGCAGACTGCATGACAATGTACATTGTGACTGTTTGGGAGGAGATGCCTATTGTTTGCGGGTTGTGGACTTTTTCTACTACGTCACGGATTACAGCTTGTACTTGCAGTCGTGGCTCCTGGAGGGAGTGCTGCGGGGCAGGGCAGGGGAGGGGCAGGGTGGGGGGTAGTAAACTCCGGCATACGGCCGTACGGAGTTAAGTACATAAATAACTGAATAAATAGAATTACATTGTGCGCGCCGCATCGCCATTTGGCGATGCGGCGCGCGCAATGTAAATCATTTTATTTATTTATTTGTGTACTTACCTCCGTTCGGCCGTACGCCGGAGTTTACTACCCCCCACCCTGCCCCTCCCCAGCCCGGCCCACCGCCCCGCAGCACTCCCTCCAGGAGCCGCGACTGTGTACTTGTACATTGTCATTTAACATTTTGCAGCTATGACAAATGTGATTGGCAAGTTTACACACACAAGCAGCACCAATTGTGTCCTCTGTTCAGTTGAGGAAGTGATGCAATTTGTCCAATATTGTAGTCAATGTTGACGAGCTGCGATTTAGATGTGTGTGCATTACATTGTGGGATACTCGCACATTCAGCTGAGTGTTTAATATCCCTTATCCCTTTCAGGCAGTGAGCCTTCACTTCCGTGCATTGACAATACTGAGATGTAGCAACCTGGGGTATATATGTGTGTTCGACAGAGTTGGGGCACTTGTGCATTTATTGTCAGCAGATGTCTTGTTTACATCAGGGGTTGTATGTACACGAGGATGTGTCAGAGTATGACCTGCTCCTTTAAGGATGTGGTCCACACTCAGCCACCTCAGTGACGTGGCCTGCTCCATGTTGAGACGTTTGTGGGGCGGGCATGCTATGCATCATGCACTGTCACTTGCCTTGTGAGTGTGGCTCCCAGACCCGCACCTTTGCTGGGTGGTGCACATGTGCATGTGCTAGTGGCGAGATTAGTTATGGCTGAGGAGGGCCCCGTTTATGTGCATTAGCTACTAAGGCATATTTGCTGTTTAAATGTGTGCTGCACTATGCTGTACACATGTGCATCCAGGTCGCTTTGTCTATTGTGATTTGTCTTGCATGCATTGCTTACTGCACTCCTGTTGGCTTACCCATTGTGAGTATGGTGCTGCATGAGTTTCTCTTGTTGTTGCTGGATGGACAGACAGTGTCAACACACATTACCCTCAATGGTGACCCCACGTGCAGTGTGTAAGTGGGCCTGGATTTGTGAATGTGGATTTCCGATTTCGTATTTGTGCTGCTCAGACATTGCAACCACCAGCCTACCAACAGTTACAATTGACAGGGTGATGTGTGTTCATGTATGTGCCACGCAGATGTTCACATGGATGATACATGCTGTGTTGGCTCAGATTAATCAATGCATAGCTTTGTGTGTGGGTGACAACAACCATGACTGCATATTTGTTCACTGACACCGTTGACTTAACAAACAGATAGGTTTTCATCCACATTATGTTGTGATGTGCAACTCACCCCAGGACTGATGTTGAATGGTGTTTTCTGTATGGCATATGTGTAGACTTGAGAGTGTACGTGTGCAAATCGGGCTAAGGGGTGAGTGTGCCATTTGGCTATTTGTCATTATTAGTTGCAACTTTGCTATCCCTGCTTGTAGTCATACTTTGTTTGTCATACTTCTTTACAGGGAAATTGTAGTTCTGTGAGTCTGGCACACAGACAAGTCTTGGAGTGCATATTTTGTTGACACATTCCTGATAGGCATTGTCCCTGCACTGTGGTGTTGTGGGCATTGCCGCCCTGCTCATTGTATTCCATCGTTTTTTGTGTGTAGTCTGCTGTTTGTGTGCATTGTGGGATATGCACCTTTGAGCCAGTAGGCTGCTTGCTCATTTTATCGTGACATTGCATGTGTTTCTAGTATGCAGACTCAATAGATGGTTTCTCACGTGGTGTACACACAGTGACGGCTCATGGTGGGAGTGCTGCAAGGAGTTGGTGCGGTGCAGTGGTGCAGGTAGGGAGAGTGGTAGGATGGGGTGTGGTGGATTTGGACAAATGAGGGCTGGAGTAAGGTTAGTGACTAAATGATTTAAAGTAGTTACCTTGCACTTGCTGCATCGCCGAGTTGGCAATGCAGCAAGCGCAAGGTAAATAGTTAGATTTATTTATGGACTTACCTAACTCAAGCCCGTCGTGTGTCCAACTCCACTACCCCCCATCCGGCCCCTCCCCCGCCCCACACCACCGCCCGCACCACCGCCCCGCAGCACTCCCACTGTGAGCCATCAATGTGTACACAGGACTGCATCTCATAGACAAGCAGGCAGACACATTTACTGGAGATGTGTCAGGATGTCTACATGGCCCCCTTGCCTCATCAGCACACATATACATATTGTCTGCACAGTGCCACATCTCTCTGATACTAGACATGGGGATGCAGTGTATGTGTGACCGATCATGTGCATGAGTGGGCATGCCACCACCAATGTCAGCAGACATGCAGCATTGTGCACGTGTGTCTGGGTTTTGTGCAAGATTGTGTATGTGCAGTTGTGTCACCCTTGATGCACATGCACAATCTTGCACACGACTCCAACATACGGGCACGTGCATATGCATGGTGTTGAGGTGAGAGGGCCTTTTTGACAGCCTGCCGCATCTAAAATAAATGTGTGCCTTTGCTCTTTCACGTAGGCCTTATTGTGTGGTGTGAAATGATACTTGGACTATATTTGTTTGAGTTTTCAGAACACATTTCCAGGTCTGTGAGCCCACCAATATGTGTCTTGGAATTTATTGGTTGAGTAGGGTGTTATGTGTATGCCATCTTGGCCAAGGGGATCTGTGACAAGTTCCGCATTCATTGTGGGTGTGCACTGGAATGTTTTTAATTGTGCATGGGTGCCATTGGGCCCATATCCCCGTCCCCCCAGTCCCTGGTTGGTACTCACCCTGTTGCTGTTGTGACTGCTCCTGTTCAGCAGTATCCTGTCCCGGAACTCCAACCACCGTCTCCTCGCTGATGACAGCGGACACCTGTTCCTCCAACGGATCCAGCTCCTCCTGTGGTGCTGGACTCCCACCTCCAGTCTGCATTGCTGCTTTTAGGTTTGCTGCAAGTTTCAACTTTGTTTTGCGCTTGACATCATGCCAGCGCTTCTTGCAATCGTCCACTGTCCTCCTCACCTCTCCAACAGCATTCACCTTGGACACGATGGACTGCCATATTGCATTTTTGGTTGCCAATGACACAGTGGAGGTGACAAAAAGTTGTTGTTGGTGTTCGGTCACCTCCGCAATCAGGACCTGGTTTTCCTGCTGACTGAACCGCGTCTTCCTCTTCCTCTTCTCCTTGGACTTCCCCTGGGTCTCTGGCTGGTCCTCCTGGGTGTTTGTGGGGTTGTTGTTGGCCTCTGTGCTTGGTCCAGCTTCCTCCATGGCTTCTCTCAGGACTTCCTGCTTTTTTTTTTGTGGTGTTTGGGCTGCTTAGCGGGCGTTTTATAGTGATTTTTCCCGCCTCCCTTGGGAAATACAAGCCTGGCGCTAGTTAGCGATCCGTTTCGGATCGCTAATTGGTCCATCGCCACCTTTTTCGCGTTAGCGTGAGAATATTTATCGCCGTAACGCTGTTATTATCGCTTGACTTTTGACCCGGTACAGGAAACTATCGCCTGCTAGCGGCATGTTGTGACTACGCTGCTAACAAGGCGATAATTTCCTGCGTTACACAGCAATAAAAAAAGTCACGCTAGCCGAGCTTGGCGATAACTATCGCCGTTTGTTGTGAATATCCCCCTCAAAATCTTAACACATTACTAAATATTACAATTTCGATATTAGGTTGAACTACAATTAAAAAATATATTAAAAACGTATAAAACTATATTCACGCCCTATGCGAGCCGCCACTGACTATAACACTAACCAAGGCTGTGAGGGGTTTTTGACTGAGTGAGAGGAAATATGCAGGGGCGGTTACTCCTAAGGAGCGCAGGAGCGTTGCCCCCCTCTGAGCTGCCACATGCCGTAAATATTGCATTCATTTTTTATTTATTTAGTTCCCTTATTTTTTTTTTTTTTTTTAACCTCATCTGTGGTGCAGTTTGGGCAGGGCATAGCTAATTCTCTTGATTGGCAGGTTGCAGGCTTCTGATAAAGTGTTGTGCATGTGAGGTTGGACAGGTCTCACTGTGTCCAGCCTGGCATGCGCACTTCAGCCCTAGAACCTGCGCTGTGTTTGACAGCCAGGGGGAAGACAGCACTGCCACCTAGTCTCCCACGAGATCTGAATTCTCCTGCACCAACAATGGTAGCAACGCAAGGATTGATTGTGATCACGGAGCTTGAGGTTGATCCAAGCTGAATCCCAGCGCGGGCCGGCATATTAAAGAACACGGCCAATCAATGTGTGGCTTTATTTGAAGCCACACAGGGATTGGTCATATGTCTGTCCTTTGCCCGTGACAAGAAGCTTTCTCCTTCACACATAGTTTTATGTACAAGTTGACGGTTAAGCCGTGACCTGTATTTAAGTGTAGTATCTATGGCGCCTCCTCCCTCGTAGCATTGGGGAATCGCTTTACCCATATTTAGTACCTGGAGTAGGCAGCAGGACGCAGACTGTAGGAAGGTGCGGGCGGGGTAGAGGGAGGACAGCGCCTGTTGCAGGTAAGAACATCCCGCCTGAAGTGCTACATTCATCAGATGACATTAGTGCTTTCTGATGCATTTTTTTTTAAATGAGGTTTTAAACCATGAAGTTGGCAACATTCAGATCTCCCCGAGCCTTAACGACATCGCCAAGTTGGTGATGCAGCGCGCGCATGGTAAATTGTTTTATTTATTTCATTACTTACCTTACTCCTGTCCGTCGTATGTCGGACTCCACTACCCCCCCACCCTGCCCCTCCCCCGCCCCGCCCCACCGCCACGCAGCACTCCCTCGGCGAGCCGCTACTGTTTGTTGATACTACTGTTTTCCCTGGTATATTGTCAGCAGAATTCACTATTGTGGTCACCTCTATCAATAAAGCAGTAGGTACTATGTTGTGTCTGATATCATGTCTGCTGCTGTTGCTGAAATTTTCTCTGTCATGTTAGCATCTGTGGTCACTACTGGCACAAAATGGCTAACCGCAATGTTGGGAGATCATCTACTCAGAATCTTAATGCACTTGAACTGTTGGCCTGCCCTGACAAGGAATTAAATCTTGGCCCTTCAACTCAAGAAGGTCTTGTGATATGCTCTTGGAATATCGCTGGAATTGAGAGTCACCTCTCTAATGATTTTGGAACCTTCTTTAACAAATTTCATATGATCTGTTTACAAGAATCACGGAAAATTACATCTTTCAACATGCCCAATTTCACAGCCTTTGAAATTCCAGCAATCACAAACGTGAGTGATAGACCAACTGGTGGATTGATTATCCTAGTTAACAGCAACTTACAGCTGAAATCATATCTGCTAAAACTCAGGTCAACTTCCGAATGTATGCTTCCAGTTCTACTCAAGGACAAACAAAGAAATCAACTCCTTATTAAAAATATATACTTCTCACTATCACTATTCAGGAACAGAGTACTATATTGTTGCCTGTTGGACGATCTGGAGGAAATTATAGAACTCAAAGGCAGCTGTCCCATAATTCTAACTAGAGACTTTAATCATGACCTGTGTTCCAACTAATTACCAAGTCAACTCCAGAAGATCAGTCGGATGAGGTATATAATATTTCGAGAGTGTCCTCAACCATCTAGGAGAAATCCTACACCAACAGAAAGGTACACTCTTACTCAAGTGCACAGCCTGGGTTATCGGTCTTTAATTGGAAGGATAGAGTACAATTGACCTGCACTTCCAACCTTTTTCAACAGTCATAGGAAATCAACTATTGACTAAGCCCTCCAACACGGGAAACATCAGTTACATCGCATTGTTCACACCGCAATACCTTTACAACGCGGGCATTACAACGCAAGTCATTACAATGACTTGCGCTGGATGGCGCTCTAAGCTAAGGAATAGTATGATTTACTATTCCAACACCTTCCCAACTGTAACGTAGGCTGGAGTTGGAATAGAAAATCATACTATTCCTAAGTCCAGCGCCCTCCAGCGCAAGTCGTTGTAACGACTTGCATTGTAATGCCTGCGTTGTAAAGGTATCGCGGAGTGAACACCGCGATGCAGCGGCGTAGCTAGGGGGGGGCGGTGGGGGCGGTCTGCCCCAGGCGGCACTATTTTGAGGGCGGCGGCCGCGCGGCACTGGCCCGTTGCGGCGGCCTTTATAATTTATTTGGGGACACTCACTGACACTACTGTCAGTCAGTGTACCCAAATAAACTATAAAGGCCGCCGCAACGGGCCAGTGCCGCGCGGCCGCAGTTTGAAGTGCAAGCACGTGACCTGCTTGCAAAAAGCTCCAGCGCGTCCACCTCGTGACGTCTGAGCAGCCCACTACTTCCGGTGCAGCCAGGGAGAGGGCGTGCAGGGGTTGGGATGGATTCCTGCACCCCTACCACCACTCCCCGATGACGGTGGGTGAATCAGCTATGGTGCCTGACACCCCCGGATAGGACCCGTTTTCTTGAAGTGTCCTACTGTGCTGCAGGCGGGGTGGTGGGTAGGGGTGCCGGTAATTCATTAACCCTTTCTGTTTGCGTTCTGGTGTAACAGATTGTTACGAAAAAAAACCATGCTCTTTACAGTGGATGCCCTACCCTATGCGTGTGCTTTGCAGCGTCTAACGTCAGGATAGACAGTGCCCAATGGCTACCGCGACGTCAGCACTCGTGAGGCAGACTTAAAAGTGGCGCTAGCGCTACGGGTGGCTTAGGCTGGTGTTCCTCAATATAATGTTCTGGAGGCTGCGGTAAAATATTGAAATCAGTGATGATCCTCCGCGCTGCTGCGATCGGCCCAACTCCAGGGACCGCGGCGGCCGCTGGAGCCAGGCCAGATCACACCACTGAGCTGCTCTGCTGAGCCGAGTGTGAACGCCCAGGTGGCAGGGCCGTTTGCCCCAGAAGTCAGTCGTTGCGGCCACTTGGCAGTCTGCTAAAGCGAAATGCCACGGCTCGCAAGGTGAGTCAGACTTTTAATAAAAATGTCCTTAGTGCAATTCACACTTCTAATTCTATGTGACTTCACACTGTAGTTTTTCGCGACACCACGTGCCGCCCGGCCAATTGTATCCCAGCATGAGGCTGACCCCTTAAATAATACCCCATGTTGACGCGGTGGCTGTCCTAGAGTTGCGTGTGTCATGTGCTGCCAACTGGGCCGGACCGCTTGGGTTTCATTTGGGGTAATTTTTACAGGCAGCTGGCATCTCTGCACTTCTGGCCGCCACAGCCCTAGATTACACTGCATATTTGTGGGGCAGGTGCTTTACCAGGTGCCCTCCTGGTAAATAGGGACAGCATTGATAGCGGCACCACAGGATTGGGACTGTAATACCGGCCCCTCCCCCTTGCAGGGCGAGAGCAGCGTGTTGATTT
Organism: Calotriton arnoldi; assembly: GCA_963921515.1. Classification (NCBI taxonomy): domain Eukaryota; kingdom Metazoa; phylum Chordata; class Amphibia; order Caudata; family Salamandridae; genus Calotriton; species Calotriton arnoldi. Next base: position 422,984 of record CAWUFW010013051.1, read on the forward strand.
TCCCCGTACCACTGAGCATACAAGACTTCCCAATACTTGTACTCGATGGCGCCACAAGACCCAGTCGGCTGCAAGGGCAGGAACAGCGACTTTCAGCTAAGCAGGGAAATCGGGCCACTCTACCTGGGCAGGCTAAGCATTGATACTACTGCACTCATATAGCGGGGGCCCGCTGTCAAAGTGGTAGGACAATTGACCGTCATGAGAAAATGTCACTCATAGTCGTTGAAATGTCACTCATAATTATATTGAAATTATGAATATGTCACACAAAGCAACCTGAAACCTTGGCAGCTATGATGACACAGATACTGCATGTTAGCCAGGGATTCAGTGACACCCCTCTCCTCACTCACCCCCCTTTCCTCGAGCTTCTGTTCTTCCAGTGCCTCCCGGCCACAAGGAGCAAAGCGAATAAAATCGATGACCTCGCAGAAATTCTGTAGACTTTTAAAGCTCTTTGTGTATTTTCTGATGCGTGTTGCACAGGGCAGTTTCCATATTTTTACTTTGCTTAACATTCAAATATTGTGGCATTTTCATCATCCATAGAAGAATGAGATGCGTTAGGAGAGCAGGAGGCTCTGTAGTTTGAGAAGGAGCAGTGTTTTGAAGGTGGGAATGGCATTTTACAGGTAAGATGTTGTTTAAGATTATAAAGTGTACTTTAAAGGTAGGAGAGCAGAGTGGGTCTGAAGAGGCAGTTTTTAAAACCGGAGTGTAGTGTGTGAGTTTCGGTGATATAATGTGAGGGTAGTAGAAGGAGTAACTTAAAGGTTGGATAGTTTAAATATAGGATGGGTTAATATAAGGCAGAGGTAGTAGGAGTATGGAGTAGTTTGGGTGTTGAAGGGGTAATTATGTTTGTATGCATTTACTGATCTAGCACGTTCTAAATTCAGTACACTTGTGAGCAGATTTACCAAGATTCACACTATGCAACTATGTGCAATAGTCTCCCTTGCACAACCAAAATTAGCATTGCATTGTATTTACTGCGCATTGTGCCACAATGATGGCATCAGCCACACACATGCAAATAACTCTGTTATTTGTGACAATAAATATGATTTTTCATTTATGCAAAGACAGAGAAACAATACTTTGTATGAGTTTTGTGTTTTAAGTAAACCCTCGAATACAATTCTTTCATGCAGACAGCCTCCTAAGGGTAAATTGGGCACTGTGTGTAATTTTAGCAAATATCACACCTAATATGCTTTGAAATATTTTGGAATTTCCCATTGTCTGTTGTTTGTACTGGGCTATGCTAGTTTGCATGGCTTTAGTTTAGTGGATATGGCTTTGCTTGGAGTTCTAGGCCTGTTGGTGTGATTCCTACCCCATTACACCCACTTTGCAAAAATTCTAAGGGGTTTTGTGCTACGCGACTAGAATTAGATTACTCAACATTATGTTGTTACATATATATTATAATTTATGGAATAATAAAAATTAACATGAGAGAGGGTGAATTTCAATATCAGTAAATAAGACCAGTTCTAGAAATCCTTGGTATAGTGAAAGGCAAGGGGCATGGGGTATTGAGGCTGACATTGTGACATCGAAGATTTGCTCAGGTAAAATGGGTCATGCTGAGTGCGCAGGGTAAGTTGATACTGGGAGACTGAGTATAGGAGTAGTAGGTGGGGACAGTTTGAAAGTTGGAAGTATTTAGAGGTCAGGAGGGATGTGACAAAATATAGGGTAGCTTCGGTGCTGGGGAGGAAGTTGGAAGGGAATAGTTTACAACTGGAGGTAGTTTCAGCATTGGAGGGGTAGTTTGAAGGTGGAGTTCGCATGAAGGTAGGGGTAGTTTGTTTGAAGGGGTGACTTTGTTCTAGAAGGTAGTAAGTGGAGATACTCTGACTGTAGGCAGAGTTCTTTGACAATAGGAAGTAGTTTGAGTAGAGGGGTAGTCTAAAAGTATGGGGTAGCGAGAAGATGGGGTAGTTTTAGTGTTGGAGAGGTTGTTTTGGTGCAGTTTGGGTGAAGGAGGTTAGGTTGAAAGGGGAGGGATCATTTGAGCATAGAAGTGCTAGACTGAAGGTTGAAGGGGACAGTGTGAGGGAAGATTGGGATATCTGATGGTTGGGATAGTTTAAGGGGCAGTATCGGGTAAAAGTGCATTAGCCCTGGCTGTGTATTAGTGCCATTTAAAATTAGTTTTAGCCACACTGCAAAGCATCTGCACTGCTGTACAGCATGGCTACAAAGCATTGCCAAAGCAATAGCTCTCATAAGCAAGACCTTTTGGCTTTGCCAGTGCTTGTTTTTTATTACAGCGTCAGCTCAGCAAAGTAAGTCTGTGCTGAAATGGACATTTACAGCTGAAGAGTGAATGTGGCAAGCAACACCTGTGTGTTCTTAGTAACACACACAAAAAGAGCGCGGGGGCGATATGAAGGTGCAGAGACCTTGGCATTACTCACGTGCTAACGAGAGATGTTTGTGAGGACAGGCACATACCGTGATATCAGGACTCACATTCAATTACTTTGCTTTCTAAACTTTCAGGAATATTGAAACGAGGCACCTTGGGTGCAATTCATTTTAATATTACATTGGGAAACTGTTATTAGTATACATTGCCACGGTTCCTTCTGCAGATTCCATGGGTTGTCCCCTCCTAGTATACCCTTTTCCCCCCACAAAAATATGAAAATATTTCTATAGATTTTCACATATTTTTTGCGGGCATGGGGCTGTCTCTAGTGACAGGTGCAGGGTCAAGGCTGTCTCTACGATGGGCCACGGGTCAGATCCCCCTTCTGGCCTGGGTAGGTAAAAACTGCATTTTTCACATTCTACTGCATTCTCTGGCCTGACACTCCAGCTTATTGAAATGCTTTCGGAGCACTGACAGTCTTTAAAAACTCACATTACTATACTGTAGTGACAGTAGGCGACACTGAGTTGGTGTTGAATGCTCTCTGTTTGGCGGGAGGGAGGAGTAGAATGGTTACACTGCTCTCTCCTGGGATGGGGGCGGGGTCAGGGTATGTAGTTCTTCTGCGGCTGGGGCAGTGGATGGCTCCACTGCTCTCTCCTGGGAGGGGCACGTGGGATGTCTTCTACTGAGTTCTCATGGGGGGCTTGGGTGGAGTGAGAAGGCTTCCACTGCAGGGCTGGTACTGCCCCAACTGCAGAACTCAAGTTAGTCTAGTGATCAGGTGCATTGGACTCACCTGTAGTATCCTGAAGGTGCTGCCAAGGGAATCGTGGTCAAACTCAGTGTGGTGGACCGGTCTGCAGACATTGCTGAGGTCATGGACGGGGCAGATAGGGGACATGGGACAAGGGTCCTGCACAAGCTGTGATGTTATGAGTGAGATGTCACAAACAGGGTAGGTAGAACTGATGTAAGTTTTGGGTTTCCTTCTGCTTTTCCTTCAGCGGCGTAGCTAGGTGGGGGCGGTCCGCCCCAGGCGGCACTATTTTGGGGACGGGGGCTGTCTAGCCCTGGACCGTGTCATGTATGTGCATGTAACTTGCATGATCGAGGTAACTATTAGCGGCGATACTACGTGTCTCTCGGACCTCTTTCAGGTGCTCGCCGTCCTTTTTCCCCAGCACCCCCCAGGGGGGCGGCAATCTGAAGGATAGCCCCGGGCGCCACAAGCTCTAGCTACGCCTCTGCCGCGATGTAACATCGTATATTCCTCCTACACTACTCACAATGTCATCTTTGTAGGAATTACAGGATCATTCACAGAAATGAAAACAATCATGATCCTCAGGTCATTATACTATGAGTTTCAATCAATTTCCTTCGAAAACCAGTATAATTGACAGCCAGTTAACTATAATGCATAATAGGATCATTCGCGGGAATGGGAATCTCACCTCTAAGCTATCACAGCTGAAACATGGCTGTTTGTAGAAAGCAAGAAATAGATGATCTTGCGACAGTGAACTGGCTAGCAGACTGGGATATCTTCTTAGGGAATGTTTAGAGATTTTTTCAATCAGATCTCTGCTGTAAAATCCGTTTATCCGGTACGAACAGTGTAAATAACTCTCTGACGCAGAGGATGCAAAGCGGGTACACCGGAAAGTATTACAACTTCTAAAGCAACTCCACTCACCAGTACTTGACAACCAGGTTAAACAAGCCCAGCAACAATTTTATCAGATCTTGAAAGAAATAAAACATGTTCACTGTGATAAGGCATGGACATATTTTACTGAGGCAGTAAAATCTAGCCAATCCCAAAATGTTGGTCTTTAGTCGGTAGTGGGATGAATGTTTACACATATACATCAACACTACTTTACACATAACTCAAGATGAAATCGCCTCTCTCATGGTAAAACGCCGATTTTCTTAAGCTTCCGGACCAAACGTCTTGTCTATTAATATTGTGAAACACAATCTAACCCTCTGGAGTTCCTTTTTATATTAGATGTTTTCACGAAATCTGCAGTCCGTAATCATTCAGTCATCTTGGAAAGGATCCTTTATCCATCCGATCCAAAAAAAACGGAGATAAAGGTAATCCAATGATCTACAGACTTATTGCACTTCTACACTGTGATGGGAAGATCTTTGCAAAATATCTGCTCCAAGAACAGCATGATTGGGCTACCAAGAAGAGCTTAGTAACTTTTCATCCGTCCGGGTTTCATGCCAGTTGCTCTACTATCAATAACATTATAACTATGTCAATGTTTGCTCAGAAAATTATTGACAGACAGCGCTCCTATATTGATTACAGCATGCCATTTGATAAGGTCAACCGTTCCCTCTTGTGGTATTGATCCAACGGCGTACTAGCAACAGATACTCCACTACCATATACTCACCTGGGCCCATACAACTCGCTTCCGCTAACACTAAGTAGACCGCTGGAACTTTTAGGGGCAGATTTACAATTAACTAACGCAGCACGGCGCAGCAAGTCATTTTGCTGCGCCATGCTGCGTTAGTTTGGAAAGCACAGGGATGCGACATATTTACAAGAATATGTCGCATCCTTATGCTTCCCCCTGCGCTGGCGCACAAACTGCAGCCATGCGCCGGCGCAGGCACCCTTGCACCACAGTGCAAGGATGCCTGCGTCGTGGGGAGATTGTTTTTGTGCAGGAAGGGGAACCTTCCTGCACAAAAACAATCACTACAACCAGTTTCCTCTTTCAATGCGTGCTGCAGAATGCAGCACGCATTGAAAGAGGAAAAAACGAGGAGAAATGAAAACATTTCTCCTCGGTGCGCCTTGCTACGCCACCTCTAGGGTGGCGTATCTTTCAGACGCATCTCCAGAGTTACGATTTCTCGTAATTCCGGAGTTGTGTCTTGTTCCATGAGTGTTGCGTGGGAACACCCACAGCAACACCCATGGAACGCCCCTTCACCGCAAAGTGCTGCGTGTGAAGGGGCCGTATTTACAAGGAGAGGAAAAGTCACGCAGGGTGGCTTTTCCTCTCCTTGTAAATATGGAGCAGCCCCCTGCGCCACCAGTACGTCACGAAAAGTGACGTACTGGTGGCGCAGGGGGCTCGTAAATCTGCCTCACCGTTTATAATGATTCTCATACCTCAAGATCTAGTTATTCCTTCTTTAACTAAACCTTTTCACTGATCAAACAGTTCTTTCCTCTGGTCTATGGACCAGTTAGGTGGAACTAGTTGATGGTGATAATTAACATAACTTATTATACATTTCTTCTTAAAAATTAAAATAATGACAGACTCAATAAGTTTTAAAATTTTTATCTAGATTAGTGGGTTGTGAACCATCTCAAAGCGTTTCAGTACAAACACCCTCATTCACGAGAGTGCCAATTCAATAAAATTTCAATAGTTATAATATTTCAGATCCACGCAACAACTATACTCAGAGAGAAGAGGATAGAGATAGAAGAGCATTTATCAAAACGATGAATTTCATAGTTACCAAGTATGGTGTGAAGACCAACCCCCTGGCCAAAGGGCTGGTAAGGGTCTCCCAGGACAGATCAGGAGACAAAGACTTCAGGACAGGAATCAGGACAGGATACTTCACTTCTCTAGATACCGACGACTACGTCGCACCCCTCTCTGACACTCTCTTCCTCCTCGTGGTTCTTCCGCGATCTACTTTCTAACCCACCCAAATTAAGTAGATGGTTCTGCATTCGATTTCTTCATCAGCATTTCAGAGCATCAGCACCACCCCAGCACCGACAGCATCCCAAGCTACGAATTGTTGCTGCTGCTTCCGCTCCCAGAAAACTTAGCCTAACTAACTAACTAAACTACTTCAATTATACCTTTCTATTACCATGTACCACCCATTAATGTTTCAATTTTACAAAATACTAACTTCTGATTGGACAGGCGAGGGGGGATGATCATCACACCATGCTTATACTTCATTTATTTCTTTAAACCATTGTTTCCAAACTCCTCCCCTCAAACTTTTATTCCGCCCTTCATTTCCCATACATCTTTAAACTTTATTAATACAAATGTAACAGTTTTCTCGAATAAGTTCCTTCATATGAACTCTTCACCCTCATGTTCCCAGGGCACATCTCCGCCGACCTTGGACGCGTGACAAGTCCTTAGTCATCCTTTCAAGCTTCCATACCAGGGCGCATGCGTTGCACCACGTCAGTCTGCTCAACTCAGACAAGTTTGACAGGCCCAAATACGCACTAATAATAAAGTCAAAAGCAGAAATGTTATTCTCAAAAATAAATGATTTCACTGTATACCACCAACCTGTACTCTAGCCCATACCATTTATTATTTCTCTTTTTGCATTTGCGTTAGTGTAAACTCACTTTCTAATTTCAGCAAGCAGGTGCCATGCATGTGAGCTTTCAAGCGGCCATTTTATAGCTCTTTGCGCAAGCGCCAGAATTTCCCTCCAAGCGTTATTTCGTCATAATACGTAGATGCAGTAGACGCATGCGCAGTAAAGATTCCGTGTTAGAATGCATTCTAGTCCTACGTCCATGTTATTGCAGTTAGTAAACACATAGGCAAGCTTCATTCTTTTCCCGCGTATGATGCAAATGCGTATTATTAATCACAAAACACGTTGTTAGTAATTCGCTAGTAAGTTAAAACGAGAGGATTGCTTCCGAGCAAGTCTCATGTCCGAGTCCTTGCTCCATCAGTATCAGCTGCTAAACTGGGGAAATGACTATTCTATTTTCTATATTATTAAGGCGTTTCATGAAGACACATGATTACAGATTAAATGAACAGACGGAAATTCTCTCTCACCCAAAATCTGTACCCAGAATGGGTTAAAACAAGGATGCATATCGCCCTCTTTTATGGTTACGCTTTATATTTCTGATCTTTATAACTATCTGGATCATACAGACGGTATACCGCCAGAATTAGGGAAACATCCAATAACATACTTGGCCTATGCAGATGATTTGGTACTGTTGGACTTGGCCCTTTTGGCAGGTTCCCCCCTGAACTTTTTGCCTGTCTCCTAGCCTTTTCCCTGTGTAGTGTTGGTGGTTTTAGGCCTATAGGCACTTTAGCACTGATGTCCAGTGTAAAGTGCGTGCGCTCTCTGTGTACTTGTGGTGAGATTGGCCTGCCCTCCCATAGGAATGCATGGGGGATATGTGTGTCCATGGTAATTCCTGGTGTGAGAGGAGTGCAGGGTCGAGTTTAGTATGTGCGAACTCGTGTGAATAAATGCTGCGCAATGGTGTGCGCAGATTTATGGTGACCGGTGGAGAAATGCCACTTTTAGAAGTTGGCATTTCTGTGTGCTCTGTGTCTGCCTGCCTGATGTGAATTGCATGTCTGGCTTGTGAGTGACAGGGGCTGGGAGGTGTGTGTGGCTCCAGGAGGGGCAGGGTGAGTCAGCGCAGGGCTGAATAGGGAGATCTGCACATAGAGTGAGGGGAGGAGTGTCACCTGGGTCTGAATAGGGCTGTGCCTTCCCTCCACAATGCTGGCTCCACCTCCTGTGGTGCGTCTGATGTCCCTGGCCTGTCTTGTCAAAGGGAAGAGGAGCTTGCCAAAACAAAGTGCTCCAATTCCCCCCCTGAACCAGTTGCATCTGGTTCCCCTAAGCCCTGTGCTTTCAGACAAAAGAAAATGTGTATAAAAAAGAGGGGCTCTGACCCCAGGAGAGTGGTGTTGTTCCTGTGCTGGGGGGCTGCTGCTGCTGGGCTCCAGGAGGAACCGCCACAAGGAACTGCCTCCCTGCTAGAGGGCCCTGTGTGCTGGCCTGCCTGGGCCCAGCCTTGTGCCCCCCTGGACCTTGCCTTGGACTCTAGCGCCTGGGTAGCGATTTACTTTTATTTTAGAAGAACGCTTTACTTTTCCTGAAGCGCGCTCTGCTCTTTATTGCTGGGAACAACTGGCGTCTGGCAGCGCACTGCAGATGCCACCGCCGAGGGAATCCCGAGCGTAGGGATTCCCCCCTGCGCTGCTGATCAGGTGGGAGCCTACCCCGCGTGAGTGCTAATTTGGAGGGTGCCCACCCCGCATTGCCATTTTGATCAGGCGGGAGTCCACCCCGCATTGTGCCGCCACGAGAAGAAGGTGCCGACGGGCCGCTGCAAGCGTGACCCGGAAGACAGGCACCATTGCCTGGCGGTGGGCGGGCCAACAGGAAGTTGCCAAGGCTGCCCAATCGCAGCGCGGCCCGAGGACAGAAGCCGGAAGCCAGGAGAAGCTCGGCGGCCTACAGAAAGGAGGACGGGAGCCTACCCCGCCTCCGTGAGCTCCAGCCTTAAGTCCTGTGCCCCCAGAGGGACCGGGCAAGAGAGACAGGCGGCCCTGCACCGGAGGAGCAGCGGGGCTCCCGTGTGGTGAGGAGAGCCCCGCCTGCTGCTGTGATTGCCCCCGCCATGCTGGTTGAGGAGAAGGCTCCAGTGAGGTCAGAGAAGAGGTCCCGGCAGCGGGACCTGTCGGGGCACATTTCCGGTGCCCAGAGCCTGCAGAGTCACCCACAGAGAGCCCGGTGAGTGGGGCTCAGCTGTACACTGGTTGGGGGGTGTGTCGGGGCACATTGCCGGTGCCCGCCCCCTGTGGTAGTGCTTAGGGCACCGTGAGTGCCCGTGCTGATTTCTCCAGCTGCCCCGGTTGGCAGTGGGCAGCTGCAACGTGGGGCCATAGTTTCTTAGGAGCCCCAGTGGGGGCTCTTTTAGCAGGTGTAGTGACAGTGCTTGTTTTGGGGTTTTTCCTGCTGCCCTGCGAGAGCGCAGGGAGCTGCAAAGTGGTGGCATATGATTAGAGAGTGCCAGAGAGGGGCTCAGGAGGCACGCTGGTGCCAGGGCTCATTTTCACAGCTGCCCAGCAATTAGTGGGCAGCTGCTACGTTTAGGCAAGTCCATTGCGCACTCTTATTTTGCTGCTTTTGCAGCCAGCCCTGACTCTGCGGGACATAGGGTATTTGAGCCCCTGAGAGAGGCCAGTTGGCCTAGGGCCAGTTCCAGAGTGTTGCGCCCCCGATTGGGGCACCCTGTGTTTATGCTAATGTGATGCCCAATATGGTTATATGATGGTGCTCACGCTTACAGGTGTGGCATAATTTTCTGATGCTTGTGATGCCTACCGCATAATGTGTTATGCTAAGGAGGTGTGGGCCTAATGTAGTTTATGCCTAATGTGATTCATGCGCAAGGTGATTTGTGCATCTCTGTTTTATGTTACCGGATCTAGTTCTCAGTGCAGTATAGTACCAGAAGTTTCTAGTTGCGTTTTATGTCTGCATTTTTACTTACCTGTTTCTGATGGTTCTGACAGCGGCCCGATTGGCCCCGTCAGCTGTAAATAGTCCCCTGTGAATATTGCCCAGTGCCAGTGGCACAGTGTATATGGTGTGATTACTATTCTAATGTGTTTAGGGTAATACAAAGGCTATTTTTATATATAACCTTGTGTGGAGTTTCCTTTGTGGTGTGCCTAGTGTGTTGCTGCTGTGTGTGTATTGCGCAAACGCTTTACACATTGCCTCTGGGATAAGCCTGACTGCTCGTGCCAAGCTACCAAGGGGGTGAGCAGGGGTTATCTTCGGCGTGTAACTCCCTCACCCTGACTAGAGTTGTGATCTCTGCCTGGCTTTGGCGCAAGCCTTAGCCAACCAGAGATCCCATTTCTAACATTGGTTGTCAGCGGTGAGGATAGGACTTGCGTTTGCACAGTACCACAGCGACAACTGGCTGCACTACAAAAGTCTGCATTTAGATAATCACGTGTTTGGGGATTATTGTTCTGAGTTTTATTTTAATTCTTCTCCTAAAAGTGTCATTTGTAAATAGTATACTCTTGCTTCAGCTCAGACACTTAGGTCTCCTGTATTGCACGTGTCCCTGAGCGTCCTGCCAAAATGGAGTCTGCTTTAAATTTTTGTGGTCTGTTTAGATACAGTATGTGGGAGTTGGTGGAGTTCTGTGAGGAGAGAGACATAGCAATGAGTGGGTCAGACACCCAGTCAAAACTTAGGGAAAACCTGATCCAATGGCAAAAGGATGAATGGGAGTGTGAGCGCAATGAGGAGAAGAGGGCCCTGGCCGCACGCCAAGAGGGTGGTGGGTCTGAGGGGAGCCCTGAGGAGTCTGAAGAGGAGGAAGAAAATGACAGGACAGGGATGCCAGTAGATAGTGGAGACCCCATAGATAGGGAGTCCCTTGCTGGGTCCAGTGTCGGGGGCAGTGCCCCATCCCTTTCCCTGTCCCCAGAGGAGTGGGTAGATAGGAGGGAAGAAAGGGAGTATCAGCTGGCTTTGGAGAAGCTCAGGTTAGAGCGTGCCAAGGAGATAGCGCAGCTGAGTGTGGAGAAGAAAAAGTTAGAGACCGAGAGGGTCCTAGCACAGGAGAGGATGGCGGAGGCTGAGAGGGCCTTCGCCAGGGAGAAATTAGCTCGGGAGGGTAGATTATCCCCTGAGTGCAGTTGTAGTTTTCTGGATTCACCAGTAAGGGTGGGGTCCAGTGGTGGCAGCAATATGGAGTCCAGTGCAGGAAGTCCCCTTCCCAGTCCCCACAGTGGGGTACCTGGTTCCCACGAAGAGGCATACAGGTTGAAGTTCAGGGGCAGTAGGAAACTGTCTCACCAGTCTTGGGAGGAGTTTGTGGAGGAATGTGGTGATGCACTGGACGATTGGGTGATGGCTAGCACAGCAGAGGATTTTGATTATGAAGGGCTTTCCAATTTGGTTATCAAAGAGCAGATGCTCAGTCGTTGTTTTCCAGGATTGCGCCCGCACCTGTTGGGGTGTAATTCCTCTGATCCCAGGGAGCTTGCACAGGAAGCAGACCTCTGGGTGGTGGCCCGAGGTTCTGATGAGGCATTGGGGAGTGATTCCGAACGTAATGGTTCAGGTATATTCCAGTCCTGTATTGGGGAAGAGGTTCAGAGTAGCCCAGCTGGGTCCCAGTGTAGTGGGAGGGGTGTAGGGGCTCACGTCCTGTCTCAGTGGAGTAGGAGTGAGTGTGGGACTGAGAGTCCCCAGGTGCCCGAAACCCAGTCTCAGAACCTGGATGGTTTCTTCAGGGAACACCAGGTTGGGAGCCTAGGCTGTCCTGTTAGTCCATTTGAGGAGGATCTCCTAGTGTCTGGAGAACCTGGAGCGTCTGTAAATAGAGCTCCAGTGGTTCTGGTGTCTGGCGGTGCCGTTCCAGTTGGGAGGGTACAGAAGTCCGGATTGAGGGGTGAAAGGGGGATGTGTTCCCCAGTGGAAGAACCAGTGGGTCAGGGACCGGCCAGTAGGGCTGAGTCCCCTTGGAGTGACCAGGGTGACACCACTTCTGCTCTGGGGGATCTTCACGCACTGTCAGATGGACAGGGGTCTGGAGATCTGCACCAGGCAGACTATCACACGACACATGAGTCATGTGTTACCCCCGTGGGGCTACTGTGCGAGTCCCCAGAAGTCCTGGAGTGCCAGGCAAGTACTCAGCCAAAGGGTTTAGACCCAGGGTTGGGAGGCCGGGTTCAGGATCTGCCTGACCTGGAGGGAAGGACGTCTGTAACCAGTGTCCTGACCGGTTCTTCTTCTAGGGGTACCGCTCCAGTTGGGAGGGTGCAGAACTCTGGAAGGGGGTGCAGAGGGAGGGAGTCCTCGCCTCTGACCCCGGTGCAACCTCAGGGGTTAGACCCTAGGTTGGGAGACCAGTTTTTGGAGAAAGGTCCTGAACTGGTGGGAGAATTGTGGTCTGAGGGTGCCTCTCCCAGGAGGAGAGTGCGGAACCCTAGAAGGAGAGGTAGGGGGAGGAGAGCCTCGCCCGTGACTTTTGGTCAGCCTGAGGGTGCAGACCCTGGGCTAGAGGATCAGTGGTAGTTTAGAACTGCCCTGATGAGGGGAACAGTGGAGAATGGCTACTATGTGCCAGGGGTTACTACCCCCCACTCTGTGGATGGGCAAGGGCCAGTGGCATCTGGATGGCCTAGGGCATGGTCCTGGCCGCGGACAGCTAGGGAGTACCAGTGGAGTAGCCCAGTTGGTCCTGAGAACTTTTACAAAGTGAACAACGTGGGTTCAGAGTGGCGTAGAACCGGAGGGTGTCCCTGCCGTTGCGGGCCCGCGTCCGTGTTCTATCGCCCAAAGCAGGGAAGTCCATCACGGTGGTGATTGGTCAACCCTGCGTTTTGGCTGGAAGGGGGTTGTGTTGGACTTGGCCCTTTTGGCAGGTTCCCTATTATCCCCTGAGTGCAGTTGTAGTTTTCTGGATTCACCAGTAAGGGTGGGGTCCAGTGGTGGCAGCAATATGGAGTCCAGTGCAGGAAGTCCCGTTCCCAGTCCCCACAGTGGGGTACCTGGTTCCCACGAAGAGGCGTACAGGTTGAAGTTCAGGGGCAGTAGGAAACTGTCTCACCAGTCTTGGGAGGAGTTTGTGGAGGTATGTGGTGATGCACTGGGCGATTGGGTGATGGCTAGCACAGCAGAGGATTTTGATTATGAAGGGCTTTCCAATTTGGTTATCAAAGAGCAGATGCTCAGTCGTTGTTTTCCAGGATTGGCTGGAAGGGGGTTGTGTTGGACTTGGCCCTTTTGGCAGGTTCCCCCCTGAACTTTTTGCCTGTCTCCTAGCCTTTTCCCTGTGTAGTGTTGGTGGTTTTAGGCCTTTTAGGCACTTTAGCACTGATGTCCAGTGTAAAGTGCGTGCGCTCTCTGTGTACTTGTGGTGAGATTGGCCTGCCCTCCCATAGGAATGCATGGGGGATATGTGTGTCCATGGTAATTCCTGGTGTGAGAGGAGTGCAGGGTCGAGTTTAGTATGTGCGAACTCGTGTGAATAAATTCTGCGCAATGGTGTGCGCAGAATTATGGTGACTGGTGGAGAAATGCCACTTTTAGAAGTTGGCATTTCTGTGTGCTCTGTGTCTGCCTGCCTGATGTGAATTGCATGTCTGGCTTGTGAGTGACAGGGGCTGGGAGGTGTGTGTGGCTCCAGGAGGGGCAGGGTGAGTCAGCGCAGGGCTGAATAGGGAGATCTGCACATAGAGTGAGGGGAGGAGTGTCACCTGGGTCTGAATAGGGCTGTGCCTTCCCTCCACAATGCTGGCTCCACCTCCTGTGGTGCGTCTGATGTCCCTGGCCTGTCTTGTCAAAGGGAAGAGGAGCTTGCCAAAACAAAGTGCTCCAATTCCCCCCTGAACCAGTTGCATCTGGTTCCCCTAAGCCCTGTGCTTTCATACAAAAGAAAATGTGTATAAAAAAGAGGGGCTGTGACCCCAGGAGAGTGGTGTTGTTCCTGTGCTGGGGGGCTGCTGCTGCTGGGCTCCAGGAGGAACCGCCACAAGGGACTGCCTCCCTGCTAGAGGGCCCTGTGTGCTGGCCTGCCTGGGCCCAGCCTTGTGCCCCCCTGGACCTTGCCTTGGACTCTAGCGCCTGGGGAGCGCTTTACTTTTATTTTAGAAGTGCGCTTTACTTTTCCTGAAGCGCGCTCTGCTCTTTATTGCTGGGAACAACTGGCGTCTGGCAGTGCACTGCAGAGGCCCCCGCCGAGGGAATCCCGAGCATTGGGATTCCCCCCTGCGCTGCAGATCAGGCGGGAGCCTACCCCGCTTGAGTGCTAATTTGGCGGGTGCCCACCCGCATTGCCGTTTTGATCAGGCGGGAGTCCACCCCGCATTGTGCCGCCACGAGAAGAAGGTGCCGCCGGGCCGCTGCAAGCGCGTCCCGGAAGACAGGCACCATTGCCTGGCGGTGGGCAGGCCAACAGGAAGTTGCCAAGGCCGCCCAATCGCAGCGCGGCCCGAGGACAGAAGCCGGAAACCAGGAGAAGCTCGGCGGCCTACAGAAAGGAGGACGGGAGCCTACCCCGCCTCCGTGAGCTCCAGCCTTAAGTCCCGTGCCCCCAGAGGGACCGGGCGAAGAGAGACAGGCGGCCCTGCACCGGAGGAGCAGCGGGGCTCCCGTGTGGTGAGGAGAGCCCTGCCTGCTGCTGTGATTGCCCCCGCCACGCTGGTTGAGGAGAAGGCTCCGGTGAGGTCAGAGAAGAGGTCCCAGCAGCGGGACCTGTCGGGGCACATTTCCGGTGCCCAGAGCCTGCGGAGTCACCCACAGAGAGCCCGGTGAGTGGGGCTCAGCTGTACACTGGTTGGGGGGGGTGTCGGGGCACATTGCCGGTGCCCGCCCCCTGTGGTAGTGCTTAGGGCACCGTGAGTGCCCGTGCTGATTTCTCCAGCTGCCCCGATTGGCAGTGGGCAGCTGCAATGTGGGGCCATAGTTTCTTAAGAGCCCCAGTGGGGGCTCTTTTAGCACGTGTAGTGCCAGTGCTTGTTTTGGGGTTTTTCCAGCTGCCCTGCGAGAGCGCAGGCAGCTGCAACATGGTGGCATATGATTAGAGAGTCCCAGAGAGGGGCTCAGGAGGCACGCTGGTGCCCGGGCTCATTTTCACAGCTGCCCAGCAATTAGTGGGCAGCTGCTACGTTTAGGCAAGTCCATTGCGCACTCTTATTTTGCTGCTTTTGCAGCCAGCCCTGACTCTGCGGGACATAGGGCATTTGAGCCCCTGTGAGAGGACAGTTGGCCTGGGGCCAGTTCCAGAGTGTTGCACCCCCGATTGGGGCACCCTGTGTTTATGCTAATGTGATGCCCAATATGGTTATATGATGGTGCTCACGCTTACAGGTGTGGCATAATGTTCTGATGCTTGTGATGCCTACCGCATAATGTGTTATGCTAAGGAGGTGTGGGCCTAATGTAGTTTATGCCTAATGTAATTCATGCACAAGGTGATTTGTGCATCCCCTGTTTTATGTTACCGGATCTAGTTCTCAGTGCAGTATAGTACCAGAAGTTTCTAGTTGTGTTTTATGCCTGCATTTTTACTTACCTGTTTCTGATGGTTCTGACAGCGGCCTGATTGGCCCCGTCAGCTGTAAATAGTCCCCTGTGAATATTGCCCAGTGCCAGTGGTACAGTGTATATGGTGTGATTACTATTCTAATGTGTTTGGGATAATACAAAGGCTATTTTTATATATAACCTTGTGTGGAGTTTCCTTTGTGGTGTGCCTAGTGTGTTGCTGCTGTGTGTGTGTTGCCCAAACGCTTTACACATTGCCTCCGGGATAAGCCTGACTGCTCGTGCCAAGCTACCAAGGGGGTGAGCAGGGGTTATCTTCGGCGTGTAACTCCCTCGCCCTGACTAGAGTGGTGGTCTCTGCCTGGCTTTGGCGCAAGCCTTAGCCAACCAGAGATCCCATTTCTAACAGGTACATTTTCACAAACTGCAAGAGCCTTGAGATTTATTTATGAAGACTATACAAATGTAATGAGAAGAATTGTCTCCCTGTCAATCAAGTGAAAACAAAAGTAAGTGCTTCGTGAACCACAATAAACAAAATATATGGAGAATTGGTTCAGCACAAATTGACAAAGTAAGAACCTATGAGTATCTTGTTGTGAATTTAGATGATAAATTACAATGGAGTTTGCATATTCAATCAAAGAGACAGACAGTTGGGGTAGTTATCAATTACATTAAAAGGTTCATGAGAATCTATGGAGGAAGGGCAATCAGTCAGTCAATTAAAGTGCATCAGGCAAGAATAACTCCATCAGTGCAGTACGGATTACAGATTTTTAATTTAAAAGCTATTTTGGTCATGAATACCATAGACATGCAAGTGATACAATCCTTGTTCAAACTTCGCCAAGCAACCCATAAAGTATGCTAGGTGCTGAACTGGGAATTCCATCACCTCAAGCACTCCATAGAACTGCAACAATAAATTATGCATGTGACTGCAGCAGAGCAAACACAGATTCCATCAAGTGGCTCATTTATGATGAGGTAAATGCTAATATGGATACACAGGGGAGTCTGAACCTTTTGACTTTCCAGGATTTCTGGAGGCACATAAACTTCCCCAGCTAACAATTCTTTGCGGTATGCCTTAGGGCTTTAAGAAGACACAAATAAAGAACTCCCTATTGGTCAGCAACCTTCTAGAATCACTGAAATACAAACATGTAGATTTGGTTTTAGATTCTTAAGCCACATTAAGGCCACCGTTTATTACTTTGAATCTAAAAGGTCATGTGAAAACTACAATTTTGAGATTTAGAATAATGTACATTCCAATTTCCCAATTTGAAGGATCTTGGAATACAACCTGCCATGGCTTATTGGGATGCAGATTATCGGCCTAATTATGAGTTTGGCAATCCATTGGACTGCCAAACTCACGATGGAGGTGCCGTGGTGGTCGGTGACCGCCGCACCAGGGATCCGATAGCCGTATTACAACTACCCGGTCAGACCACCAGAAGACTGCCACGATCCCTGGTGGTAGCACAGCGGTCTGAGGGCCCCAATATGCTTGGTGGTGCCCTGTGGCACCGCCAAGCATGTTACAACTTTCCTCACCATCAGCCATCTCATGGAGGTTCCTCCTACATGCAACACCTGGCGTTGAAGAAAAAAAGGGGGCACTGAAGGGCCCCCTCTTGCCCCTGCATGCAGTAGGGCACATGATGTGCCCCCCTGTATTTTCACCCCCCCAGTTCCTGCACAGGAAGGAATGCACGGCATGGTGCATTCCTTCGCGCGCAGGAACTTGCACTGGCGGTCCCGCAGCGGTGCAGTTTAAGGCTCACTATGAGCCTTTAAACTGCACTGCTGCGGGACCCCCATGCCTCCCACCCACCAGACAACGAAAATACTCGTAATCTGGAGGGCGGTTGACGTATTTGTATTGCATGTGAATTTTTGCAGCGGGATGTTACATTTTCCTAGGTTTAAGGATTTATTGTAATCAATGAATTATACAAGAAAGTTGTTATTACCACTGCTACTGGCACAGCAGTTGTGATCGCTACTGTTACGACTGACAGCTGTTGTTGACGCTGTAGTTTCTGATGTCATGGTACATGAGGTTGCTGCTATTTTCACTGTTGTGGGTGTGCTAGAATTTGTGTTAGGCAGTGTGATGGCTGACAGTAACCCATTTTTGATCATCCCTTACCAGTGCAAAAATATATAACTTAGCAAATGAATATAGAAACCCCACTCTCTGTTCTCGCACTTATGCTATCAATTGAGTTCTGGCACACAGCTAATGCTGTCTCCACCCAAACTCAAAAAGGACAGGTTCTATCCATCTGACATTTATAGATTTGTCATCCGGGTTCGATTGGGTTAACAGAACTAAGCGCTGGCAGATTATGTTCTCTATAGGGGTAGATCGAGACATTACTTTATTTTTGAGGGACCTCCATAGGGACACCATGGCAGCGGTATACTATGCAAAAGACCTAAAGGTTACTCAGCACTTTTCAATACAAAGCTGTGTTTTGGCCCTATTTCTTTATAATCTTTACATTAATACTTGGGACAGGTCCTCTTGGAGTTAAAAGCAGATTGTCCACAGGTGGGGCAGTGCTGTCTGCCGGTACTATTATATGTAGACGATGCAGTCCTTATGGCCCAAACGGCCAGCTGGCTGCAGGTTTTGTTGAACTCCTTTGTTCACTTTATGGAAGACCTGGACCTTTCTGTTAATAACAAAGAATCCTATGTGATGGCTGTGGGACCACGATCCACAAAATCGCATACATTTATAGTTGGGTCCACTGCAGTACAAAAGACCTGCGTATGTTCATAATTGGGAGTGCTTTTCGACTCCGCCTTGAGTTAGTGCCCCTTGGTTTGTAGGAAGAAAGAGGAGTTTGTTAGGGCAAATGCTGCTGTTTTTTAACTTTGCCTCAAGGTTGGGCAGTAGACCCACTGAGGCCCTTCTACATATATATAGGGCCAAGTGCCTTTCCAAAGCAATCTTTGAAACTGAGAGCCTGGGATACACTACCCAGGATGAGCTGCAAATTGCTGAAAACGCCTTTTTTGAGACTGTTTTTGTGTGTGCCGCAGGGTACCCCCACATTTGCAGTACACAAAGAAATGGATGTGACCTACTTATCTGATATTACGGACTTTTGCCGCCTTTCCCTTTGGCTGAAAATTTGCTCTAGTCTGGGGGCTGAACTAAGCAAAGAGATTCTATAGGATTGTTTTGCCCTTGATTACTACCTTCACATTCCCTGGCTTAAATATATCAGGGACTGCCTTTTGAATTTAGGAAGAGGAGGTTTACAGAGCAATCATGATAAGATTTTCAAGAAGGAACACAACTGGGTGAAAGACAATTTTTTAGAAAGAGGTTGTTGGTTAGAGAAGAAGGGGCTCTGATGAAGCCTAGAGTATGTCGTCACGCTATGACAAAAACTGTGCCCTCCATGGAGCCTTATCTTTTCTGGGTCAAAAGTAGATATGATCGATTTTTATTACCTAGGTTTTTGCTGGGCCTTTTTATTTCCCTTTTAGCTTATCCTCGAGGGACAAACAGGGGCTATAATCTTTTGCCCTGTGGCTTCAATGCAAAGTCTCCACAGGACATGTTAAATTTTATAATGTTTAGCAGTTTTTATGTAGTACCCAGGAATCTATATATCCTTCCCATCTTAAAAAGGGCTAATTGTGGTCAGGTCCGCCCAGCCCTTATTTACTTACAAATGCTTTTGTAGATATTGTTCTTAATGTTCTAAAGGGCATATGTACAAGCCCTTATCGCCACCACAACGTCACCTATAGTGACGTTGTGGTGGCGATAGGGGCAGCACCTTATGTACAAGGCAGCGTTAAGCCACTTAACGTGGCTTAGCGATGCCTTGTACATAATTCAATATAATGGGAAACCCAATCTACCCTTGAGGGCTTGGGCAATTCAAATAAAATGCCTTCAAGGGATTTATTTGAAATACTCTGTTCTATTGCTTTTGATAAATATTTTTTAGCTGCAAGAATTGTTGATAAACTTGCCACAGAAATGTTATTCAAACATCTTTTATCTAAAAAATAATAATTTTGTTCCTTGTAAAAACATAAGGACCAATGAATCAATCATGGAACAATGAATATTCAAAACACGGGTATATATAGAAAACACATTTTTATCTTTTGAAATTTATCAAGGGTACTACACAGTTATATAAACAATGTAACACGAGGAAAATAGATACAATTGTATGATCCTTCAATGCCACTATTGTAAACACTTCTTCTCATTGTACATTATTTTCCAGAAGAGAGTGTAAGTGTCGACGTTTCGGTCTCTATGCATTTGTCCATGAGACCATCTTCAGGACTACCATAAATATAACAAATGACCCCTGAATGATGTTTCCAAAGATTCAAGAATTACAATTGACACACATATGTCAAATCAATCGTCGTTCTGTAACTTTTGTTTAAGGAGAATAATCATCAAGAGATACAGGTAAATGATATAGGTAAATAAACTCTGGTGCTTTATTGGACGGTGTAAATAAATTTCCAGTCCTCAGCTACTTCTCAGTTGAAAGAGTTTATTCTGTTAGATTTTGTAGCGCAGCCAAAGTTCAGCAGTCAGCAGTTGGTATTGACATATGTGTGTCAATTGTAATTCTTGAATCTTTGGAAACATCATTCAGAGTTACAGAACGACCCATTGTTTTTGACGCTGCCCCCTATGTACAGGAAAACCCTGGTCTTAAGTTGGCGAAATGAGGAGAAATTCATTATTTCTCCTCGTTTTTGCTTTTTTTTTGCCTTGTGCAGCACACATGGAAAAAACAAAATGCCATGGTTTGTTTATGTACAGGAAGGTGTCCCTTCCTGTACATAATCAAACTTTTTTTTAAAATGCCATTTTGTAACTTTCATGTGTGCTGCATGAATCAGCACACATGCAAGTGACAGAATGGCATTTTAGGATTGTTTATGTGCAGGAAGGGACACCTTCCTACACATAAACAATCCTCCCCTGCACGCAGGCACCGTTGCACTATAGTGCAAGGGTTCCTGCGTTGGCGCTAAGTTGCTAAACTTAGCGCCATCGCAGGGGGAAACGCAAGGCTGCACCACATTCTTGTAAATATGGTGCAGCTTTGATTTTCAGAAGTGGCTGAGAGTGTCGTTAAGTCAAGGAGGCTAACGACACGCTCCGCCACTTCCTTGTACATATGGCCCTTAGTTTTTTAAAAGCTGTTGTTAGGCTTAGAAATAGTTCTGATTAATAGTCTTGGTTATATAGGTCAACCCCTGTTTCTGTAATGCCTTTTTTAGGAATTCTCTTTACTATTGAATTGGTGGTCTTTAAAATTGTTTTTCTAGAATTGTTTTTATCTATTTCTTAGACAACTAAAGAGTCCTCAGTCGCTGCCTATGCACAGACATTACTAGAAAGCAGTGCTCTGAAGTGACATGAATGCAGCACGTCGAGCTTTATAAAGTTACTAACTAACTAATTAAATTATTAAATAAGTAAAGTGTGCCCCACAACAAACCTAGTCTTATCAAACTTAAACTTAGAACCAAAGTACTAGAATGCAACATATAGTTTATTTGAAGAATAAAATGGACAATGCAGGTTGACAATCCCGCTGGTGACATTTGCCTAGTTGTTTGGAGTTGCAGTAAAGTGGCTGATTGTGGGTAGTAAGCAATTTACGAAGGCTTTGATAGAAAAGAGTAGAAACAGCAGATAGTAAATTACAAAGAAAATATATGACAGCACTACAATTAAGTTGCGAATCAATCATGCAGCCTAAACAAGAAAGATTTATGCAAATTGTTTCTTGTGCTCATGAGATCTTTCAGAAATGTAATGACGATGTGTAGAATGTGATTAATTCGGTGCAGTGTGCAGCGAGTTCACATGTGTGATGCTGGGCTCGCAACGTGAATTATCAGACTGCTGTGAAAAAGAAAATGAGTAGTTTTCCTTGTCTTGCGGAGTGTGAATATAATGCCAAAAAGCCAGCGTCTCCTGGTGTTATTTCTCGGTTATTTTTTTTCTAATGTGACTTCACAGTATAGGGCACGCATTCGTTTTGAATTGATGCTACACATGTCTATGCTTTCTATAAAAATTCAGAATTAATCAGACTTTCCAAGCATCGAATCGTTAAAATATGGGCTAATATGTTTTGAGCATTGTTTATCCCTTTTGAAACTTATTTGGTAGCTTCAAAAGTAAAATAGAGCTTTGTTCATTTGGTGACATCTTTTGTTGATATGCACTCTTGCAAGCATTCCCTTTTAATTGCAATGCAAAGTAAGTAGCTGGTAACACTTTCTAGAACTACAGACTAAACGAATATTGCTTCCTACAACATTGTAATCAGAGGAGGCAGAAAACAAGAAGGATCAGAGTCTACTTAGGTGGACAGATTTACTACAGTGTCGCCAAGGCAGAGCAGCAGCCTAAAATGCTGTGGTGTGATGCATGACACGAAGGGAGCAGGAGAGCTCCATTTCTACAAAGAAATGGGGGGCATATGTACAAGACTTGGCGATAACTATCGCAAGTTAGCGCTAGTTTTTTTATCGCCGTGTACTACGGTCAACTATCGCCGTGTTAGCGGCGTATTCCCAACACGCTGCTAAATGGCGATAGTTTATCTTACTGTGTGAACTTTCCCGCGTAAAGAACAGTGGCACGGCGATAAAAATCCTGACGCTAACGTGAAATTAAGTGGCGAAAGGCCAATTAGCGGCCAGAAACTGCACGCTAATCAGCTTGATTCCACTTTCTTCATGTTTGGGCCGCAAAACCACTATAAAACGCCCGCCATGTACAAACACACAAAAAAAGAAAAAAAAAGATTTGAAGAACCATGGAGGAAGCTGGGCCCAGTACCGAAGCAAACAACAACCCCCCAAACACCCAGGAGGACCAGGCAGAGACCCAGGGGAAGAGCAAGGAGAAGAGGAAGAGGAAGACCCGGTTCAGTCAGCAGGAAAACCAGGTCCTGATTGCGGATGTGACAGAAAAACAACAGCAGCTTTTTGTCAGCTCCACAGTATCATTGAGAACAAAAAATGCAATATGGCAGTCCATCTCAGCCAAGGTGAATGCTGTCGGAGAGGTGAGGAGGACAGTGGATGACTGCAAGAAGCGCTGGCATGATGCTAAGCGCAAGACCAAGGCGAAACTTGCAGCCAATCTCAAAGCAGCAATGCAGACTGGAGGTGGGAGTCCAGCGCCACAGGAGGAGCTGGATGCGTTGGAGGAACAGATGTCCGCTGTAATCAGCGAGGAGACGGTGGTTGGAGTTCCGGGACAGGATACTGCTGAACAGGACCAGACACATCAGCAACAGGGTGAGTAACAACCAGGGACTGGGAGGACGGGGTGGATGGTCCCAATGGCACTCATGCCCAATTAAACATCTCTCAATGCACACCCACAATGACTGCGGAATATGTCACGGATACCCTTCTCCCTGGTGGCATAGACACATATCACCCTACTCAACCAATACATTGCAAGAGACATATTGGTGGGCTCACAGACCTGGAAATGTTCACAGAAAAGTACCCACAGAATAGAGTCCAAGATTAACATCAGACCACAAAATAAGTGCAACATCAAATATCAAAGGGGCACATTGACTGGAGATGCGGCAGGGTGACAAAATGGCCTCCTTGCCTCAATCCCACGCATATGCATGTGCCCGTGTGTCTGAGTCGTGTGCAAGAATGTGCATGTGCATCAAGGGGGACCTTACTGCATATACACAATGTGGGTCGAGGGTGTGTCCTGCCTTGTGGGTCAGCGAAGATTTGGGTCAGTCCGATGTTTGCGAGCTTTGGCCAGAGGGTACTGGAGTTGGAGTTGTTGTGGTTTGTGAGGTGGAAGCTCAGGTCGGAAATGAGTACATAGTCCAAGGCGTAGTTGGCGTGGTGTGTGATGATGTTGATGGTGTGGGCGTAGCTGGCCCGGCCTCCGGGGGCTCTGCAGGTGAGGGTGCCGCAGAGTGTTGCTTTGTGGCTGGTCTGGATCTGGAAGTGCAGGTGTTGGGCGGTGGTGAAGGTCTGGCGGCAGCGGCGGCAGGAGAACTGGACGAGAGTTGTGTCTGGTGTGGCCTATTGGGTGTTGTACTTTCTCCTTGCGTTGACTTTGAGGAAGGCGGGTGAGTCGTAGCACTAGACTGTAGTAGAACTAGGGTCACGGCTGCTGTTTGCATTTTGCTTGTGGACGGGCGCAGACGGGATTGCCTTTGGTGCGCCGTTGGAGTGCCAGTGATGCAACAGCGCAGTGCACACAATAAAATAGGCTAGGGGGTAGGGACGGGCAGCTGTGAGGCAATGTAATTTCCATTGATGCTGGTCAATTGTCTGAAGCTACACCTGGCTAACCTGAATTCCAAAGTAGCACAAATCACACACCACAAAATATAAACACTGCAAACACAGCATGCACAACAACTTATGGACATAACTCTCCATTACATGTTTCAGGTGATCAAGGATATGCACTCTCCCCATGGCTGATGACACCCCTCCGAGCCACAAACACCCAGGCCCAGAGGCAGTATAATTTGGCCCTTGGACGCACCAGGGCCATTGTGGAGCGCACTTTTGGCGTGCTAAAGTCACGTTTCCGGTGCCTTGACATCACAGGTGGCAGACTGTTGTACAGCCCGGAAATAGTGTGCAAGATAATCATAGTATGTTGTGTGTTGCACAATATATGTGTACGCACCAATGCCCCAGTGGCATGTGGAAACAGCATCCACTTCATTCACACCACTCAAGCCCCATGGAGTGACCACCACTGCGTACACTTCCTCATTGAGAAATCCAAGCCACTCAATCCCACAGCCCGCGCCACACAAAGGAACTGGAGCTGAGTCACCGAGGAGCTGCTCCACTCCATCATCAACGGCAACACCCACACCGCTGCAGCCAACACCGACGGCGCTGCCAGGGATTTCCACACATGGATCTCCAACTGCGCATACAAACTTGCCCTGCTATGCAACTCCAACATACAGCGTGCAAGAATAGCCACCTCGGTCACCACCGACCTCCAAGATGCCAGATGCATCTGCAGACGCCTGTAGAAGAACTGGAGCAATATCAAGACACCCAGAGGACTTGACCACCTACAAGGACACCCAGCTCATACTCTCCCTCACCAAGACTGGGCTTCCAGGAAGGATTGCAGGAAGTTGCGACATGGATGATCAACAGCTGCCTGGTACTCAACGCGGATGGGACATAAGTACTCATCCTCTTAACCACCCCATCAGCATGTGACAACACCTGGTGGGCCACCGCCTTCAGCAGCCCCCCCGCCAACGACCCCAGGTACCTAGGCATCGTACTCGACTGCTCCCTCTCCATGAACCAACAGGTCTATGCCGTGGCCTCCAGCTGCTTCTACACCCTCTGCATCTTCCATGAGAACTTCAAATGGATCCCCCCCCTAGTCAAGAAATACAGTCACCCACGCAGTCATTACCATCAGACTGGACTAGGGAAACGCCCTATATGCCTGCATAGACAAGTCTGTGCTCTGCAAGCTCATGACTATGCAGGACACCGCCACCAGACTCGGCCTTGTGTTCATAGATTCCT
The DNA here is from genome assembly GCA_963921515.1 of Calotriton arnoldi. Lineage (NCBI taxonomy): Eukaryota > Metazoa > Chordata > Amphibia > Caudata > Salamandridae > Calotriton > Calotriton arnoldi. The sequence continues at coordinate 447,801 of CAWUFW010013051.1, forward strand.
CATAGGTCCAGACCCTCCATCGCAACTACTTGGTTCCCACCTCTCCCAGCATTTGCTAATGTGTGGCGGAGGGGCTGTGCCTGTGGGGATAGTTTGTCTACAAGGCTAGCCCCAGTAACCGCAGTCATTTGGGTTGTTGTGTATGGTAGGTGGACATGTTACTAGGCATGTTGTATGAAATTTGATACATGTGCATTCTCACATTTGTGAGTTCCATGATTGCGGACTTGAGGTGTGTGGTGTGTTCAGTTAGTGCTTACCAACAAGCAGTGCATTTCCATACGTGCCATCCTGAAACCGCTGGTTGATGATGGACTTGCAGAAGATGTAGGAATCATGCACACTCCATGGGAACTTGGCTACGACATTGGTGAACAAGCCCCGGTGGTCCACAAATGCCTGCACTTTGATGGAATGTGTGTGCTTCCTGTTGCGGTATATGTGTGCAGTGTCCGCAGGGGGCACAAGTAGGACATGTGTGCAGTCAATTGCCCCCAACACCTGCGGGAAGCCAGCAATGACATAAAAGCCTTGCTTGGTCTCAGGCTGCTCCTGCGCAGTGTTGGGGAAGCGTAGGTGCTGGGGTGTCAGGCTGATGATGCCATCCAAAACAATTGGGAGGAACCTTGATAGGGCTGACTGTGAGACTCCCCTAACTCTGGCAGTTGTTGGTTGGAAGGTACCAGAGGCCAACATGTGCAGCACTGCCAGCAGCTTTGTCTGCGGAGGGATGTTGGTTCTCTGCTCTGTTGGTGCCTGCAGTCTGGGGGCTATCTGGGTCAGGATGCGGAGGATGGATGACCTTTTGAGCCTGTAGTGGGCGATCACATCCTCTGGCGTTAAGTCTGTGAGGGTGAGGCATGTGCGATGGACCCGCTGTCTTTTTTGGCGCTGCCTCCGTGGTGGTCCTGGGGGCAGTGGCAGTGGTGGTGGTTGTTGTGGCCTTCCTGGTGCTCCAAGCTGCATGAGTAGTACCTACATGGCATCAGTGGGTCTTCAAATGAGGCTCTGTGCTAGTCTCCCTTATGTACTGTTCTGTATCACCATTTGTTAGACCACCTTTTTTCTGGTCTTAAGTCCCAGCCGCTAACGGGCTTTAGCGGCTGTTTTCTGAACATATCGCGGGCCCGGGCGATCATTGTAAATATCGCGAAGTGTGGTTAGCGTGCGTTTTTGCATGGGAACGCCTACATTGCAACTTATTAGTGATAGTTATCGCTAACACGAGTGGCGATGGTGGAAACGGACGGTTTTGCCTGAATTCTGTCGCTAACAGCTGTTAATGACAGCTTGTGAATATGGCGAAAAAAATATCGCCGCATTAGCGGCGGAAAAGTGCCGCTATCGCAGCGTTAACTCCTTGTACATATGCCCCTGGGTCTCTCCTTCTCTCTCCCTAGTGCCGGCGCAGAATTTTGCTGCTGTGCGCCACGCACACACCTTTGTGTCATAGCGCAAGGGTGTGAAGGAGAGTCTAGCATAGGTTTTGTACTGGAAACATTCCCTTCCAGTACAAAATCCTATATATGCTTAGACAACATTTAAAACTTTTCCTACTTTGTATGTGTGCTGTACATTGCAGCACACATGCACAGTCTAAAAAGAAAGGAGAAATTAGAACATTTCTCCGCATTTCTCCTTTTAATGCCTGGTTTATAAAGGCGTTATTTTTTTACACAAAACCCTGTCTCACATTCTTGGTAGATAGGGTTTTGCATCAGAAAGTGTGGGTAGTTGCATGGGAACGTCCATGTAATGTCCGCTTGATGCTAAGTAATGCTAAGCAGAGCTTTGCGCAGCTTTGCGTTTATTTTAGTTCATTTCCAGCACAAAACAGGTATTGCGCTGGAAAGTAAATATAAACAAAAACATTTTGTGCTGGTTTGTGTCACTGTTAAGATGCGAAGCCAGTGCAAAATGTTAGTGACTCACACGCTTTGTATGTAGGCTGAAGGACTGACTGCAGGCCATGTGCTGATCTTGCTGTAGACTGGCAATCTATGCAGTGCATGGCCTTTAGCAAAGTGAACCAAGGAATGGCTGTACTGCATGACCAATGGCCTGGCCCTGAACCTAGCCCTCCATGGAATGCTGTTCCCTTTTGCCTCGTTTCACTCTATTTTTCAGGATGCAAGATCCGAATAGACCACGACTATATTGGCAGCAGCAACATTTTTTTTAATTTGCGGTCAGCCAGTCAAGGACCTTGAGGTCTGAAAAAAAAAAAAGCCTCATACTGAAATAAGGAAATCTCCAGGATTACTCCCTTGCAATATTATTGACAGGTTTCGACTCTTTCTAAAAACAAACAAACTTGTCTACTAGCTGCCTTAATTCCCCATATTGCATACAAAGATTAAGGTTTCAAATACATTATTGCATGTTGGGTCATCCCATTTTATTACATTTAAGATGGAAAACAGGCTTCTTGTAATTTCTCGAGATACTATGGGGTCGATTCCGATTCGGGCCGGAAAAAGCACCGACCGACTCCGATCCGGAAATAATACCGACCGACACGTACCCGTGGCGCCCGACACGCCAAGTACGATGCAAGGCGTGAAAACTCCGACCGACACGTACCGAAACCAAGTCGACCGACCGAGCCGCACGGAAAACAGCAATCCGGCCGGAAAAACACGCGAATCCAACCGACCAACACGCACCCGGAACAAATCCGACCGAAACGTACACGCGAACTCCAAACCGCAAAGTACGATGCAAGGCGCGAAAACCACGAGCGAGTCGGACGGAGGCCAAGCCGTACGACCGACACGCATACAAAACCGAGCCGAAGCAACACAAAACACCGCGACCGACGCGTACGCAGCATAGAAAACTGCACAAACACAGCGCGAACGAAACAGAGAACACCGTACGAGACAAATGCAGGGTCCGACTCGGTCACAAGAACGTTTCCAACATACACAAACAGCACAAAGGAAAAAACACCCAAAAAAAGGCCAAACAAGCAATTACCAAGCCAATAAATACTGGGGGGGTGGGGACAGAGAACAAAGACACACCCACAACTCCACCTATATAAAGGACACAAATCACAACCATGAGCCTTTGCAAATGCCATTCCACTGCCAGCACCCAAGAGAAAGCAACCACACACCCACAGCTCATCCCTCACACAAGCCACACACCATCAGCACACCAACAAATACCTACCTCACATACACCCAGCAAAACACACACTCACACATCCTCACCTGCACACCAACACACACATCACTCACCATCACCACCCATCACCATGCCCCCCAAGAAGAATCCCAAGTTCCTAGATAGTGAATTGGAAGTCATGGTAGACGAGATCCTCAGGGTAGAGCCACAGCTGTTTGGCACACTGGTCCAACAGACCCCCATCTCCCAGAAAACCAAGATGTGGGAGAGGATCATCAACAGGGTGAACGCACAATCACCATGTCGGCGCACAAAGAGCGACATCCAGAACAGGTGGTATGACGTGCGCAGGAGGGTACGGGACCTGCTGAAGAAAGACTACATCAACAGCCAACACACCGGCAGTGGCCCTCCTGCCAAGCCAATATACCTCAGGCCCTGGGAGGAGAAGGTGCGGGCCATCCTTCCGCCAGTGAGCGTATATGGACTAGAGGACATCCCAGAGCCTGGTGAGTACACAACAAATGTACACAATATACTGCCACAAAACACACACATCACTGTCAAGGGGAGAGTCAAATCATGCACTCATAGCAATTACACAGCAACCAGAACAGAATCATCCCAAAATGTGTATGTCAGTCAGATAAACACAACACATGCCATCAAAAAAGTCACATCCAACTGTGCCAACACATGTACAAACACAACTACAACTACAGCTAGGCAGTGGCACAAATAGAACTAACAAACACATCCACACATGTAGCCACCACAACAACACCAACACACAGTGAAGACCACTCAAAGGAAGGAATCCTGTGTATGCTGGCCAAGTCAGTGTAGCCAATAGCATCATGGGAGTCGCAGTCACACATATTGCCCCCCACAACTGTCCCATCAACACCACCCTGAACCATGCTCACATCACAGGGAGTGGAGAAGGACTCACAAGATGTCTGACACTGGCTACTGCTGTGGGGAGCACAAGGCCCTGCTGCCAACTGTGCACCAACAAACTGCAGGACACCACTGACTGACATCCTGAGAGACAACTTACACTCCCTGCAATGCAAGCACGTTCCATGGTGGGATATCTGGCTAGCTGGGTGGGAAGCGGGACTTGCAGCACTGACCATAGTCACAAGCACCTCCCCTCACACCCCCCAACACAAACTCCACAGAACCCACCTGGTAGAATGCAATGCCCCCATCCTAACACAAGATTCCACAAAGAACCACCACCCTGGGTTATGTTGTGTGAAGCACAGGGACACTCTTGGGACTTTTAGCCAAACAACTGCCAGGACAACACTCCCAGCCATCCTGTCAGCACAGCCAGCCCACCCCACAGGGAAGCAGAGTCAAAAGGAAGGAAGCATGGGCATGCTGGGAAGGGGGTGGAGGCAATAGCATGATGGGAGTCGTAGTCACTGATATTGGTCACCCCCACAACTGTCCCATCAACACCACCCTGAACCATACTCACATCACAGGAAGTGGAGAAGGACTCACAAGATGGCTGACACTGGCTACTGCTGTGGGGAGCACAAGGCCCTGCTGGCAACTGTGCCCCAACAAACTGCAGGACACCACTGACTGACATCCTGAGAAACAACTTACACTCCCTGCAATGCAAGCACGTTCCATGGTGGGATATCTGGCTAGCTGGGTGGGAAGGAGGACTTGCAGCACTGTCCATAGTCACAAGCACCTCCCCTCACACACACCCCAACACAAACTCCACAGAACCCACCTGGTAGAATGCAATACCCCCATCCTAACACAAGATCCCACAAAGAACCACCACCCTGGGTCATGTTGTGTGAAGCACAGGGCCACTGTTGGGAGCTCTAGCCAAACAAATGCCAGGACAACACTCCCAGCCATCCTGTCAGCACAGCCAGCCCACCCCACAGGGAAGCAGAGTCAAAAGGAAGGAAGCATGGGCATGCTGGGAAGGGGGTGGAGGCAATAGCATGATGGGAGTCGTAGTCACTGATATTGGTCACCCCCACAACTGTCCCATCAACACCACCCTGAACCATGCTCACATCACAGGAAGTGGAGAAGGACTCACAAGATGGCTGACACTGGCTACTGCTGTGGGGAGCACAAGGCCCTGCTGGCAACTGTGCACCAACAAACAGCAGGACACCACTGACTGACATCCTGAGAAACAACTTACACTCCCTGCAATGCAAGCACGTTCCATGGTGGGATATCTGGCTAGCTGGGTGGGAAGGAGGACTTGCAGCACTGTCCATAGTCACAAGCACCTCCCCTCACACACACCCCAACACAAACTCCACAGAACCCACCTGGTAGAATGCAATGCCCCCATCCTAACACAAGATCCCACAAAGAACCACCACCCTGGGTTATGTTGTGTGAAGCACAGGGACACTCTTGGGACCTCTAGCCAAACAACTGCCAGGACAACACTCCCAGCCATCCTGTCAGCACAGCCAGCCCACCCCACAGGGAAGCAGAGTCAAAAGGAAGGAAGCATGGGCATGCTGGGAAGGGGGAGGAGGCAATAGCATGATGGGAGTCGTAGTCACAGCTCTACATCCCCCACCACATGGCCCAGCAAGCTCACACTCACGCATGCACATCCCACAGAGAGTGGAAAGGCCCATCAAAGATGTCTGACACTGTTGCTGTGTCGTGGGGAGCACAAGGGCATGCTGGGTACTGCACACCAACCAACAGCAGGACACCACTGTCAGCCATCTTGCCATTGCTCACACACCCACACACACTGAACTCCCCACAAAAGCAAGTAAGTATGGGAATGCTGGGAAGTGGGGTGGAGGCAATAGCATGATGGGAGTCGTAGTCACAGACATAGCTCACCCCCACAACTGTCCCATCAACACCACCCTGAACCATGCTCACATCACAGGAAGTGGAGAAGGACTCACAAGATGGCTGACACTGGCTACTGCTGTGGGGAGCACAAGGCCCTGCTGGCAAATGTGCACCAACAAACAGCAGGACACCACTGAGTGACATCCTGAGAGACAACTTACACTCCCTGCAACGCAAGCACGTTCCATGGTGGGATAACTGACTGGCTGGGTGGGTGGGAAGGAGGGCCGGCTGTCAACCAAACACAACCAATGCAGACCATGTTCACACCCCAGAAAATACATAGAAATGCCCAAATAATGCAGGAAAATGTGCCACACCAATATCAACCCCTGACTGTGACGACTTAGGACAATGCAATGTACAGGCCCGCACCCAGAGGCACAGTCACAACTGTCATGTGTGTCAACCATTGATGCCTGCAGAAACATAACATACATTGTTTGTGTCTCCCAAAAACAGGTGATGATGGGGACACAGCAGCAGACGCTGAGGAGTCCCAGTCCCAGGCTCAAGAGGATGCGGAGCTCACTGGCGTCGTACAGCCTCTATCCTCCTCGGACGATGAAGACCAACCTGGCACATCCGGTGCAAGTCAACATGCAGCACCAGCAGGACCACCAGCTGCAGCACCAGCAGGACCACCAGCTGCACCCCCTGCACCCACCCCTCCAACGACTGTCACCATGAATACCATCCCTGCCGACATGGACAGAACAAGGAGCAACACCAGCACAGGGACCCTGGACCAACCTGGGGCCATGGACACCACCACCACCACCAACCCCCAAGGTGGACCAGGGTTATCTGTGCGTGTCACTGCACACACTACACATGTCAGCAGGGGTGGTGGGAGGGGTGGGAGACAGAGGTCGCTGCTTGCAGACGTTGCTGGTGTGCATGATGACCCACAACTGGTACGCATAGCTGATGCGTACCAGTCCAGCACCGGAGAGCTCAGCCAGGTAGTGGGGCTCCTCAGAGACATGAAACAGCAGCAGGCTGCCCATCATGCCCGCTTGGACTCCCACATGTCCGACGGAGTCACACATGTCCCGCGTGGACTCACACATGTCCCGCGTGGAGTCCAAGTGGGATGCACTGCATGAGATGACGGCGGTGCACAGGGACATTTTACAATGCCTCCGCCAGATGAACAGCAACCAGTCCACACCTCCCTGTGTGCCAACAACATCTGGTGCCGAACAAACTGCAACTGCCACAGGGAGGGAGGAGGACTCTGGCGGAGAGTCCCATGCACCGCAGCAGCCTGTACTTGAGGGCCCCCCAAGAAGAGGGGTCGTCCGAGGAGGGAAAAGTGAGAGGCCGATGGCCAAGCGCAACTCCCAGGAAGCCTGAACCTGTTCTGGATGTTCGCCTTTGTGCACAGACTGTTCACCCTGTTGACGGCAACACTACTCCCACACATTGCATGGGGAGTACAAGTTGGACCAATGTGTCAGACAACTGTGGCCCCGATACTGGGGATCCTGTCTACCAGGACTTTCAATTCACCTAGGAACTTGGGATTGCAAGATTTATGTACAGCACTACCCATCCTATGCACTATTAACACAAATGTATCACAATAAACACACTAATACACCATACTTGCCTCTGTCGTGATTCCAACGTGGGTGCTGTTATGGGGATGATGAACTGCAAAATTACACTGTGTATGCGAACTGCAACAGCAAGGACAACACAGGCATGTGAGTACAGGCAACGTGACAAACATGAGGGAGACACACCACCAGGGCTACACAACACATACACACCTAGGCCATCTGACTCATTGCCTACACTGATGTTGCCAGGGAAGACGGTGCAATGCACAGACACCACACCCATTCCCAGTTGTCGTCAAGTAGCCCACAGGTGCAGTAAGCAAATGGCAGTCAAATGTGTGACCACAGACAACGCACATCACAAAGTGAAGCACAGGTTTATTACACAGTTGCAACATGTCGTAACCACTACAGATGCAAGGTAATCCCACCTGGCAGCGGGCACACAGTCAACAACTGTAGACGGAAGGAAGTCCATGGGTGTGGCGCACATCACCTGTAGGGACACAACAGCTACCAGCCTGGATGTGCAATCACGTCGTCGGTGGACACAGTTGACCAAACGAATCTGAAAGTACCCTGTGAAGGACAGAAATGACACACAGTCAAAAGCAATGGAGTACAGGACAGAACAGCAAAACTCATGCACAATACATGTTACAAGATACCCACCCAGAACCAAGTTAGCATGTCAACACTGTTGGGGAGTACAGCCCACCTGTTAGCACACAACGCAACACACATCCAGTCAAGTAGCCCATGGACACACTCCAACAGCACCAGAGCACCACCCACACATCATGCCAACTCACATCATTGACATGACACCTCAGGATACTCACATTCAGCTAAAGAAGTTGGTGATGAGCTGTGTGCGGACATCACCATCATCATCATCATCATCATCATCGTCACTGGCATCGTGGTCCAGGCCAGGATCCTCCACAGGTGGCGGATGTTGGTCATTGTCATCCTGGATGAGAGGCAACTCCTTCCGCACTGCCAGGTTGTGGAGCATGCAGCAGACGATGATAATCTTGCACACTTTCGCAGGGGCATATGGGAGGGACCCTCCGGTCTTGTCCAGGCAGCGGAAGCGGCTCTTCAGGAGACCAAATGTCCGCTCAATCACTCTCCTGGTCCGACCATGTGCCTCATTGTAGCGCATCTGGGCTGGTGTCACAGGGTTCCTGAGGGGTGTCAGCAACCACGGCATGTTGGGGTATCCCGAGTCACCTACGGACAGACAAGTGCACATTAGCTGACTTGGAAAAGTGGGCGGAATACTACAGATCAGATCACACACAATGGCACAAAGTCAGTACACACCGACAAGCCAGGCACGCTGGTTCTGCATCTGTGCCATCATCCTGGGGATGCGACTACTCCTCATCACAAAGGCATTGTGTGCTGAACCAGGGAAACGGGCACACATGTGTGTGATGGTCATGTCTGCAAGACACACCACCATTGCATTGACCGAGTGGTAGTGCTTTCGGTTCCTGTAGGCCTGCTCCTGGGCCTGTGGTGGTACCAAAGCCACATGTGTCCCATCAATGGAGCCAATGACATGCGGCATCCTCCCCAGGGCATAAAAGTCACTCTTCACGTCAGTGAGTCGTCGCAGTCTAGGGAAATAGATGTACCGGTTCAGGAAGAGCAACATTGCCGCCAAAACATCGCGGAGCACACGGCTCAACATGGTCTGTGACATCCCACCAGCAGTCGCCACAGTATGTTGGAAGGTACCGGTGGCAAAGAAGTGTAGGGCTGCCATCACCTTCACCTTGGGGGTCAGCGCTGTAGGATACGGCCGGCCAGGCTGCAAATGTGGGGACAACTGCACTGCCAAATCCTCAATCAGCTGCCTGGTGAAGCGGTACCGTCGGATGCTGTCCCGTTCCACCATCGTTGCCAGGTCTGGGAATGGTCGATGGACAGCAGGAGCCCTGCAGTGCAGAGGAGAAGTAAGCAAGATTGTCAGTCACCCCACATATGCGGCATTGAACACACTCAAGATCCCAACATACATCATTATGAGGCACAACTACATGAAGTGTGCAGTTCCGGAAGGACATGTATGGTACATACATGGCCAACATCTGTCAACACGGTCCAACAGGTGGCATCAATTAGTCCCAGGTTGGCCCATTGGATATCATGAGGCCGAGTCACAGTTCCCATCTCCTGCTGCCGTGTCACAATAACCCCCACAGTGACATGTGAGGACAGATGTGCCCCAGGCACCACAGCTCAACGACAGGTACATTCCCAGGGACCCTGTAATGCCACATGGACACTGGCATTACATGGAGTATCATGTATACACCACAGCAAAACAACCATGACCCTCACAGGTAGTGGCCCCACTTGCCACGGCAGGACAGACATGGACGTCTGTGACACACACACGCACAACATCAAAGTCCATGCACACACAACGTGGATGTGGAGACTGTCTCCCATTGTGCACATGAAATCAGAGACATTGTAAACACTACATGCACAAAGACTGTGGAGGACCATCACTATTGTGCCACTGGGACACCCTGGCTCAAACATACCGTCCCACATGGGACTCACGGGGTATGTGACATGACATACACATACACCACCGTGAAATGTGACCATGGCACATGCACAGATATGAACAGTTGCACATCACAGTGGTCATGTACACGTAACACCCAGGATCCTGTCCCCATGAACACGTGCACAGCCTGGGGGTGGCTGCCCACAGGTGACACCCACAGGACAACATGTACACCAACATACACACAATAGGAAATGCAGCCTTACATGCCTTATGATAAAGTTTGGACAGGCTGTCGTGATGTAGGTGTGCCCCTCACTCCCTGGGAGCTATCTGTGGCTGGCATATGTCCATCTGAGACAGGCATGCTGACATATGCCAGTCACATGTACAGTGATGCGTTGTACTGCAATGGACCGATCGGTGCCTCCGGCCGGCCCATTGCATTCAATGTGTGCGGGTGCGCGTTGTACCCCTGTGCGCGTTGTACTGCAATGGACCGATCGGTGCCTCCGGCCGGCCCATTGCATTCAATGTGTGCGGGTACGCGTTGTACCCCTGTGCGCGTTAGTACTGCAATGGACCGATCGGTGCCTCCGGCCGGCCCATTGCATTCAATGTGCGCGGTACGCGTTGTACCCCTGTGCGCGTTGTACTGCAGTGGACCGATCGGTGCCTCCGGCCGGCCCATTGCATTCAATGTGTGCGGGTACGCGTTGTACCCCTGTGTGCGTTGTACTGCAATGGACCGATCGGTGCCTCCGGCCGGCCCATTGCATTCAATGTGTGCAGGTACGCGTTGTACCCCTGTACGCGTTGAACTGCAATGGACCGATCGGTGCCTCCGGCCGGCCCATTGCATTCAATGTGTGCGGGTACGCGTTGTACCCTGTGCGCTTTGTACTGCAATGGACCGATCGGTGCCTCCGGCCGGCCCATTGCATTCAATGTGTGCGGGTACGTGTTGTACCCCTGTGCGCGTTGTACTGCAATGGACCGATCGGTGCCTCCGGCCGGCCCATTGCATTCAATGTGTGCGGGTACAGCGTTGTACCCCTGTGCGCGTTGTACTGCAATAGACCGATCGGTGCCTCCGGCCGGCCCATTGCATTCAATGTGTGCGGGTACGCGTTGTACCCCTGTACGCGTTGAACTGCAATGGACCGATCGGTGCCTCCGGCCGGCCCATTGCATTCAATGTGTGTGGGTACGCGTTGTACCCCTGTGCGCGTTGTACTGCAATGGACCGATCGGTGCCTCCGGCCGGCCCATTGCATTCAATGTGTGCGGGTACGCGTTGTACCCCTGTGCGCGTTGTACCGCAATGGACCGATCGGTGCGCACCCATTGACAATGGGCTTGCCTGGCAACGGACGCGTTTTCGAATTTCGAACGAGTCGGTTGCTGTAAATTCAGTTGGTCACCCACAACAATGTTGCAAAATCATGTATGTCATGAAGTTGAAGATTTGAAGGATGCTGTGGGCATGTTTTGGTGCTGCTATTCCATGGATTGGCCAGATTCAGAAGATGCAAACGACTTGGACCTATCACTTTGGACACAAGGGACAGTATCTGCCTCTCCAGCACATATATATTGCTGGCTGTTCCCCTGAGAGCTCACTTGCCTGCACTACATGCTCCAGGACGACATCTGCCACTGCACTGCTGCTGTCTCTGCCCCTCTGGACCCTGCAATGGCACATACTGTGGAGAGAGCCCCAGCCTTCAGCCTTGAAGAGAACCAGGCCCTGCTGGACAGCCTACTTCCACAGTACAGCAAGCTGTATGGGACACCAGGGGAGCAGGTGAGTGTTCTGTGCACTGCCTTTCTGAATGTGCATTTTGTGTGACTAGCAAGGCTGAAAGTCTGCACGCCACTGGCTAGCAGGCTCACTGAGTAGTTGTCACCCCCATAGTGTGTAGTGACTTGCACTGGACAGGTATGGTGCAGTGACAGTGCATTTGAACATGGTTTTACTTCCCATGCAATGATACCATGTAGTGACGTCTGGCAAACTGTCCATGGGCAGCTTTGCACTGCCTGTGTACATCATGTGCCCCTGTGATTGAGACACGTATATACAACTGTGTCATGCACGGATATGTTGCATGTGTGGTAATGGCCTTTTCACTTTGTCATCCTGACAGGTTAATGCCCATCGGAAACAGGAAATCTGGAAGGACATCGTCCGGGCCGTCCGGTCCGTGGGGGTCTACAAGCGCCGGATCCGCAACTGCCAGAAGAGGTGGCAGGACCTTCGGGGCTGGACCCGGAGGATTGCACGGGTCCAGCTGAAGCTGTCGCCTCTTCGCAGGAGGGGCGGAACACGGACCCTGACCCCCACATGCTCCAGATCCTGGCGGTGGTGTTTCCAGACCTGGATGGGCAGCTGAAGGCCAGACAGCAGCAAGGAGGGGGTGAGTCAAAGACTGCACTGTGAACTCTGTATTACATGCTTTGTGCCCTCCTCTGGCCTGGTTCAACTGCCACAGTGCAGCAGTCATGTTGTCCAGGAGCCATGTCCCTCTATTGTGCACTGCCCACTGCTCATCTGATACCCAGGTGTGGCCATTACATTCAGGGAATTGTGTCACTTGGGACTGTGTCCTTGCAGTTTGCTTCACTAAAGGTGGGGGACAGCATCTGTTTCCCTAACTCTGTTGTGGGCATCATGGGTGGGTCCATTGTTCACACAACGCCTGTGTTTGGACATGTGATCTGCGTGCTGCTTTGATATGCGGTCCACTTGCTGAGCTGAGCCACCACATGTGCCTGGGGTATGTGGCACACGCCCATGCAGCGGGTGGGAACAATGTTTGGGCCCCAGGAGTGTGCAGATTACGTGTGTCACACATACATAGCCAGCTATCCACTGTCCAGGGAACATCCCTCATTCATGTGGAGCAGGACAGTCATGCCTACTCCAGGCCATGCAATGCACTCTGTACTCCCACTCCCGTGTATCAGCTGACACATTGTGCACAGTGATTTGACCCCTCAGGTGTCTGCCTCTGTGTCAGTGTGCTGTGGATTAGTTGCCAGGACTGCTGGGGTGTTTCTTGGTAGGGGCTCAGCATGCCCCTGGAGATGTGACCATAGGAGACGATACTTGTGTGTCACATAGGTGTTTGATCAGCTGCGCGTGCAGACTGGGGTATGCGAATGTGAAGTTCAGGCAGCTGTTCCCCATTCACAGCAAATTGTGAGGGGCTCAGGTTCAGAGGGTAGTGTCACAGGTCTCCCATATGTCCAATAGGTATGACCTGGACAGATGAGGGTTAAGATGATGTGTTGTGTGGGGGATGTACATGTGCACTTGTGCAGCTCCAGGACTTGCATTCCCCATGACCTACTATTGTGACACAGTGTATAGTGTTGTTGTCTGGCTGCCAAGTCATACATCACTGAGACAGTGATGTATGACTTAGCAGTCATGCCTCTGCCATGGCATGTGTCAACTTATTGGTGGTCCTGCAGGGGAGTGACATGTGCTACATGCACACCATTGTGGCGATGGCTATCAGGACATGGGTGCATCATGGTGTCTGTCGCTGGTATGCATCACATGCATTTCCTATTTGACTCTGGGCATCCCTTTCATCCGGAAACCTGTACTGACTCAGTGGCAAGAGCTGTGATGTGTGCATGTCCACATGCCACACCGTGTCCTCTGCACTGTCCAACTACTGTGTACTTGGTGCATGTGTCCACACTGGGGTGTTGCAATCCAACAGACACCAGACAGATGGGTGCAAGGCCATGTGGGATGTGAGTGCCATGCTTGGCATCAGACTGACAATTGGCTTCTCCTGTTCAGTTAGGGCACTTTTAGCAATGTACAACTAATGATGCCAGGGCTTGCTCTGTAATGTGCTGTGCTCACAGTGGTGTGTGCGTTTGGTGCAGGTGACTGATGTCTGTCTGTTTCCCCATTGTTTGCAGATACATCCACGGCCACAGAAGGGGACAGCTCCACGGACCAGGAGGAGCCAGAGAGCCAGACTGGGTCAGCAGCCGAGGAGTGGTCGGAGGGACCCAGTGGCACGGAGGGCGAGGGGAGCCACACCGAGGAGTCCTCAGCACCATCCACCTCAGCTGAGGACCAGAGCAACTCGGAGGATGACTCCCTTGTGGAGGCGGGTGTCAGCAGCCACCACACCCCAGCTGGTGTTGCTGTCCCCGCCACCACCAGCACCACCACCGCCCTCCCATCAGCTCCCATTCCCCCGGTCCGTGGAGGCTCCCATGTTCGGGAGCGTGTCTCCTTTGGGCCAGGCACTGCACCCCCTGCCCCTGTGTCCCCTGCTGCCCTGAGTGAGGAGTCTGTGTACCTCCTTCGCCAGCTCCATGTAGGGCAGACAGCCATGCTGAGTGTCCTCCATGCGCACACCGCACTGTTGACTCAGCTGGTGTCGTTCATGGAGGGCATCTCATCGGGCATGTCTGACCTACAGAGGGGCAACAGGTCCATGGACTCCTCCCTGACGGCAGCAGTGTCCCTCCTCAGACAGTCCCTCACCCCTCCTGCCTCTGCTCCATCCACACTCCCCAGCACCTTACCCATCCCAAGCACACACACACCGGCACAGGCACACACCAGCACACACACGTCCAGCACACAGACACACACGCCACAAACTAAACGCACATGCACGCACAGTCAGGGGACTGAAGACTGAAACCAGACTCACAGGGGATGGGGCCCTGGTACACACACACGCATCCACGGGCACTGCGCAGTCCTCAGTTGCCTCTCCCTCCAAAGCACCCTCCCTTGCCTCACCTGCAACCCCAAAGACCCAGCGCCTCTTCCTCAGTGACCTCGGCCTCTTCCCCTCCGATCCAGCTGCCAGCATCCAGGGGCAGAGGATGCCCCTCGCCCCCGGACACCCTCCCCCAGGCGCAGACAGACTGAGGCCCCCACCCGCAAGTCCCCCGGAGTGCTAAGAGCAAGACCCCGCCGCCGCCCTGCAGCTCAAGCACCAGGTCTCCTTCCTCCATCCCTCAGGCCCCCACTCCACAGGTGCCCCCACCACACCCTGCCCCAGGTTCCCCCACCCACAGATATACCATCCCCAAGAGGCTCCGGCCTTCTCCCCTGCCACTTGCTCTCCCGGAACCACACCTCCCGCTGCGCTTGTCTGTGCCACTGATGTGGTGAGGGTGTCCTCCCCCTCTGTCCAGTCCACCTTGCCTGTTCCCCATTCTCCTCCCCTGGTGGTAGGCACTGCAGTGGAGTCCACTACCACCCTGTCTGACTTGGGCACTGCAGTGGCGGACCTGTCCACTCCATCTGCAGGGTCCACTGCAGTCGTGCCGGCACCCACAACATCTGAGCCATGCCCCCCAGTTGTGCCGGCACACACCATGTCAGACACCTCCACTGCAGTTGTCAGTGGCTCTCCAGCACCCACCACCCCTTCCCTGCTTCCTCCTGGTGAGCCCTGATCCTGTCCCTGCGGTGCCTGGCCTACCCCCGGTTGCCCCTCCTAGTGGATTGTCCCTGGTTTTGTGCAGGCATGTGTAGGGTGGCATCTGCCACTGTCACCCACTTGTGACTTTGTTGATGGACTGGCCATTGGCCTTTGTTTATGTTCTACCGGACTTCTACTTTTAATGCCACATATGCTGAATAAAGCAACTTTCTGTTCTCTAGTGCTTTTGCTTCTGATGTACATGATGTTGATGATGCTAACCATGCCCTTGCTGCAGTGATGGTGATATTTGGTCTCATGATAATGAAGTGTTACTGTGCAGGAACCCATGTGGTCCAGGGGGAATGTGTCCTATCCTGTGGTGTATCCATGTCATCCATAGCAGCATCTGAGGGTGTCATGTGTTCAGTATTTGGCAATGGGATTTCCTACTTAGATTGGCAATTTCACATCTGTGGCTTCCACCCCTGCACATCTGTTGTGCCTGCCATTGTTCAATTCGTCTACTTCCCTGACCGTGTGGCCATCTCCACTGGACATGCAGGTTTGGGCATCAATGGGGAAGGACTCATCTGTGTTGTCAGTGCAACATTGCTATACAAGTGTGTTGGATCTGTGCTGATGATTCCGTTGGCACTTCCATGACCAGGCTGATGTGACGGGAGCCCTCATTTGGTGCTAATTGTTGATTGTGTGACCAAGTGCTCAGCTGACATGGTGGGGCCCTACTGAGGCAACATATGGCACAGCTTTCCTCACACAGGAGTGGAGTCCCCTCATGGCAGTGTGTACTCCTGTGACATTGCCTGCGCCCAAGGTGTGTGTTGTATGTGCATGTCTGTGTGTTCACTTCCGTTTAGCTGTGCATGCTGTGATCCCTAGTGTTGTACCTGTTTGTGATGCTAGCTGAGTTGAGCTATGTTCCCCCAAAGTCTTCTCCCTGGGTTCTCTGTGATGTGGGTGCATGGCACATTACTGGTCATCAGGGTGTCACCCATAGGTGTGCTTGCTGTCAGGGCTGAGTTTGTGTGCAGACGCAGATGGGTCACAGGCAGGTTTCCCCTTGGCACTTGTTGTTTGCCCCTGTCATGTGATTTCCAGTTTGTGTTATCTTTCAGTGATTGTGACACGTTGTGTGTGTGACTGCTGGCACTCCTCAGGGTCCGGGCTGCAATGTTGGTTGTTGTCTATGTGTGTTCTTTGTGGGTGACCTTGGCTTCTTCATTGGTGTGTGACTGTGGCTGTGATCCCATTGGTTGGTGTGGTATTGCCATCATGTCCATGTACGGTGTAGTGTGCAGTGTGTCAGACATTCAGGAGTCTTGTTGAGTGTCCATGTGTGATGTGTTTCTGCACCTTGGTTCCCACCCACCACCCTGGAATAGTCATGGGTGCATGTGCAATGTCACCAGTGCATGTGTGCTTCACTGCTGCACATTGTTGGAGGTCGAGGGTGTGGTGTTGAGTGTGTGCAGATGAGAGTTGTTGCCCGGCTAGGCCCCTGCCTCCATGTTGGCCTTGGCTTACTGGCCATGCTGTTTGATTTGTGCTTGTGTAGGTGTGATGGTAGTTAGTTGCTCAGTACACATGACTGTGGTTCACAGTGTGAACAACATTTAGCTTTGTCATCACAGTGGGATTGTAATGCAGCCCAGGGTCACCACATTGTGGGGGCCCTGGGGGTGGTGCTGTGGTGTGTCTGTGTCTTGCTGTGTCAGTTGCTGTCCCTACGTGCCTGTGTGACATGTGTGATTTGTGCTCCCTCTCATCTGACAATGCCTGCTTGCCCACATAGGGAATTTGGATCCATGAGTTACCTTTGTGTGGCACTGTATGCACATCTGTATGATTGGTATTCAGGTCTCCTCATGTGTTGTGTGGTTGCCTGGGGACACTGGCACCCCCACCCTCACCTGTTGTGTATGATGTGCAGGGTGGGTCTGCCTGTTTGTGTTTGTGCATCTGCACCACTGCATTGGCATATCTTGGGTGTGCCATTGGCTGTATGTAGTTTGGTGGGTTTCCCCTGCTGTCCCTGGGACTCCTAGGTCATCGGTCAGCACAATGATCATGGTTTGTGTGTCCCATTGCTGCCATGGTATGGTATCTGTTCACCTCACATCTGCAGTCTCCACAGGGTATCTGCATGTGTGTGCCCATTGGTGCAAATATGTGGGTCTGCATTCTGATGGTCACTTCTGTCATTGTGTCATTGATGATTGTTGACGGTGTCAGCCCCCATGGGTGTTGTTTGTCTGCACATGGCCAAAGTTATGTCTTATTTGCACTGCAGGATTTGGCTCCCCCAATTTATGTTGCAATGGGACACATACACTACTTTGCCACTGATGTGTTTGTTGTTCTGTGACCAGGAATCATCCATGCAGTTTGGCAGTTGCACCTCTTTCTTTGTCAACACTTACCTTTTGGTCACTGTGATGATGGGGGTTTGGACCCCATTGCCACAATGTTCGAAATGTGCTTCAGCTATGGACCCCACACTTACATTTTGGTCACTGTGATGATGGGGGTTTGGACCCCATTGCCACAATGTTCTAAATGTGCTTCAGCTATGGACCCCACACTTACATTTTGGTCACTGTGATGATGGGGGTTTGGACCCCATTGCCACAATGTTCAAAATGTGCTTCAGCTATGGACCCCACACTTACCTTTTGATCACTGTGATGATGGGGGTTTGGACCCCATTGCCACAATGTTCAAAATGTGCTTCAGCTATGGACCCCACACTTACCTTTTGGTCACTGTGATGATGGGGGTTTGGACCCCATTGCCACAATGTTCAAAATGTGCTGCAGCTATGGACCCCACACTTACCTTTTGGTCACTGTGATGATGGGGGTTTGGACCCCATTGCCACATTGTTCAAAGTGTGCTTCAGCTATGGACCCCACACTTACATTTTGGTCACTGTGATGATGGGGGTTTGGACCCCATTGCCACATTGTTCAAAGTGTGCTTCAGCTATGAACCCCACACTTACATTTTGGTCACTGTGATGATGGGGGTTTGGACCCCATTGCCGCAATGGTCATGGCCTGCTTGCATTGTGGGTGCCACACACATATATGTGTGGCACATGTGCTTGGGGGTCACATTGTATGTTCAAAGTCATGTTCGGTGTTGTAGGCATTTGACACAGTCTACACACGCGTGTCATGGTGTTGGGGGGATGTCTTCTTCTTGCATTCCCTAGGTTGTGGTGTGCTGGTTGTGTCATGCATTGTCCATCCTATGAGTGGGGGTGGTAGTAGTGGTAGGCATCCTGCCCCCCTGGGTGAGGGTGGTAGTAGTGGTAGTCATCCAGCCCCCTGGGTGAGGGTGGTAGTAGTGGTAGGCATCCAGCCCCCCTGGCTGAGGGTGGTAGTAGTGGTAGGCATCCAGCCCCCTGGGTGAGGGTGGTAGTAGTGGTAGGCATCCAGCCCCCCTGGCTAAGGGTGGTAGTAGTGGTAGGCATCCAGCCCCCTGGCTGAGGGTGGTAGTAGTGGTAGGCATCCAGCCCCCTGGGTGAGGGTGGTAGTAGTGGTAGGCATCCTGCCCCCCTGGGTGAGGGTGGTAGTGGTGGTAGGCATCCTGCCCCCCTGGCTAAGGGTGATAGTAGTGGTAGGCATCCAGCCCCCCTGGGTGAGGGTGGTAGTAGTGGTAGGCATCCAGCCCCCCTGGCTGAGGGTGGTAGTAGTGGTAGGCATCCAGCCCCCCTGGGTGAGGGTGGTAGTAGTGGTAGGCATCCTGCCCCCCTGGGTGAGGGTGGTAGTGGTGGTAGGCATCCTGCCCCCTGGCTAAGGGTGGTAGTAGTGGTAGGCATCCAGCCCCCTGGGTGAGGGTGGTAGTAGTGGTAGGCATCCAGCCCCCCTGGCTAAGGGTGGTAGTAGTGGTAGGCATCCAGCCCCCCTGGGTGAGGGTGGTAGTAGTGGTAGGCATCCATCCCCCCTGGGTGAGGGTGGTAGTAGTGGTAGGCATCCTGCCCCCCTGGGTGAGGGTGATAGTAGTGGTAGGCATCCTGCCCCCCTGGGTGAGGGTGGTAGTAGTGGTAGGCATCCTGCCCCCCTGGGTGAGGGTGGTAGTAGTGGTAGGCATCCTGTCCCCCTGGGTGAGGGTGGTAGTGGTGGTAGGCATCCTGCCCCCCTGGCTAAGGGTGGTAGTAGTGGTAGGCATCCAGCCCCCCTGGGTGAGGGTGGTAGTAGTGGTAGGCATCCAGCCCCCCTGGGTAAGGGTGGTAGTAGTGGTAGGCATCCAGCCCCCCTGGGTGAGGGTGGTAGTAGTGGTAGGCATCCAGCCCCCTGGGTGAGGGTGGTAGTAGTGGTAGGCATCCAGCCCCCCTGGCTAAGGGTGGTAGTAGTGGTAGGCATCCAGTCCCCCTGGGTGAGGGTGGTAGTAGTGGTAGGCATCCAGCCCCCTGGCTAAGGGTGGTAGTAGTGGTAGGCATCCAGCCCCCCTGGCTAAGGGTGGTAGTAGTGGTAGGCATCCAGCCCCCCTGGGTGAGGGTGGTAGTAGTGGTAGGCATCCTGCCCCCTGGGCGAGGGTGGTAGTGGTGGTAGGCATCCTGCCCCCTGGCTAAGGGTGGTAGTAGTGGTAGGCATCCAGCCCCCCTGGGTGAGGGTGGTAGTAGTGGTAGGCATCCAGCCCCCCTGGCTAAGGGTGGTAGTAGTGGTAGGCATCCAGCCCCCTGGGTGAGGGTGGTAGTAGTGGTAGGCATCCTGCCCCCCTGGGTGAGGGTGGTAGTGGTGGTAGGCATCCTGCCCCCCTGGCTAAGGGTGGTAGTAGTGGTAGGCATCCAGCCCCCCTGGGTGAGGGTGGTAGTAGTGGTAGGCATCCAGCCCCCCTGGCTAAGGGTGGTAGTAGTGGTAGGCATCCAGCCCCCCTGGGTGAGGGTGGTAGTAGTGGTAGGCATCCTGCCCCCCTGGGTGAGGGTGGTAGTAGTGGTAGGCATCCTGCCCCCCTGGGTGAGGGTGGTAGTAGTGGTAGGCATCCTGCCCCCTGGGTGAGGGTGGTAGTGGTGGTAGGCATCCTGCCCCCCTGGCTGAGGGTGGTAGTGGTGGTAGGCATCCTGCCCCCTGGGTGAGGGTGGTAGTAGTGGTAGGCATCCAGCCCCCTGGGTAAGGGTGGTAGTAGTGGTAGGCATCCAGCCCCCCTGGGTGAGGGTGGTAGTAGTGGTAGGCATCCAGCCCCCCTGTGTGAGGGTGGTAGTAGTGGTAGGCATCCAGCCCCCCTGGCTAAGGGTGATAGTAGTGGTAGGCATCCAGCCCCCTGGCTAAGGGTGGTAGTAGTGGTAGGCATCCAGCCCCCCTGGGTGAGGGTGGTAGTAGTGGTAGGCATCCTGCCCCCTGGGTGAGGGTGGTAGTGGTGGTAGGCATCCTGCCCCCCTGGCTAAGGGTGGTAGTAGTGGTAGGCATCCAGCCCCCCTGTGTGAGGGTGGTAGTAGTGGTAGGCATCCAGCCCCCCTGGCTAAGGGTGGTAGTAGTGGTAGGCATCCAGCCCCCCTGGGTGAGGGTGGTAGTAGTGGTAGGCATCCTGCCCCCTGGGTGAGGGTGGTAGTAGTGGTAGGCATCCAGCCCCCCTGGGTGAGGGTGGTAGTAGTGGTAGGCATCCTGCCCCCCTGGGTGAGGGTGGTAGTAGTGGTAGGCATCCTGCCCCCCTGGGTGAGGGTGGTAGTGGTGGTAGGCATCCTGCCCCCCTGGCTAAGGGTGGTAGTAGTGGTAGGCATCCAGCCCCCCTGGGTGAGGGTGGTAGTAGTGGTAGGCATCCAGCCCCCCTGGGTAAGGGTGGTAGTAGTGGTAGGCATCCAGCCCCCCTGGGTGAGGGTGGTAGTAGTGGTAGGCATCCAGCCCCCCTGGGTGAGGGTGGTAGTAGTGGTAGGCATCCAGCCCCCCTGGCTAAGGGTGGTAGTAGTGGTAGGCATCCAGCCCCCCTGGGTGAGGGTGGTAGTAGTGGTAGGCATCCTGCCCCCCTGGGTGAGGGTGGTGGTGCGCATTCAGGCCCCTGTGTGCATATGTGGCATTGGTGATGGGCATCCCGCCCCTATGGTGCTGCTGTTGCTGGTGTAAGTATATTCTGCATCCCTCTGTGTGTGTGTGATGTGTCGTGTACGTGTTGTATGTGTTTTGTGGTTGGTGTCTGGCTTACCTTCTGCGCCGTACGCGTCCGTGCCTGTTCCGGTAGTAAATGTAGAATATTGGTATGATCGGGACGAAGGGATTCATGGTTGGTTCGTGTCGTTCGTCCTTCTCGTTGCTTCGCGTCGTCCTCGTCGCTTCGCCTCGTCCTCGTCACTTCGCGTCGTCCTCGTCGCTGCCGTGTTCGTCTCGGAGCCGTGGATCGTGTTGTGGCGCGAATCAGAGCTTATGTGCGCCTCTGCCGGATGCTTTGACGTGCCGTGCGTAGCGACGGGTTCGGCGCGTACGGAAAGCGCATCGTACTCGTTCGGCCGGACGGAGCTGCATTTTCCCTTCCGTGCGACTCGATTCAGCGTTTCCGGATTCGCCTCGGTCGGAGAACAGGACCTTGTTTGGGTGAGTACGACTCGGCCGGATTCTGTGCTGTTGTGCGCATCGTACTTACTCGTTCGGTGTGCTGTACGGATCGGTCGGGAAAAAGGCTTTCGCATGGCTTTTTTCCCGACCGAATGGTGTTGGGTACGCCTCCGACCGAGATCGGAATCGGCCCCTATATATCCTGTGTTTTTTCATGCCAAAACATATATTTATATATATATATAATAAGAATTTGAATACATTATCCCGTGTTCAATCATCAGATTCTAGCTAACATTGTCAGTAATCGTTCATCTTTTGTCTCAACTAAATGGAGATGTCAAGATATAGATTGCATGACATCATGACACAATCATTATCATACATTCTCATTTTCAGGTTCAAAAAACATCCTTAACTATCAAGTATCATTATCCCTCATTTCCCCTACCTGTCAAGAAATGGGGAGAGGAGATGGGGGGTGGACAGAGGTTCTGTTAATAGCCATTATGCAGCTTTTCTCATCCCGTCTATTTTCATGTCTATTCAACATTCAAAATTGTGTTCCAAGTAAACAGTACATTCTGCATTGTGACAACGCTATTGTTGAGTTGTTAATATCTATCAATTCTGGTGTTTTTTTTAAAGTGTAGACCACCTAATATTAGAAATTAGAAAAAGTTTTCCCATATTCCATATTGAGCGCATACTTTACACAGATCATAAGTATTAAAAGGTGTACCCAATAGTGAAATAATCTGTGGACCAGCACAACACAGAAGGTACAATCCTTCCAAAAACTGCCTTTATTTTATTTTGTTTGTACGCGCTAGAGCGCGACCTTTGGGGGGGTGCCTGGCTCCCACCACTCGCCGCATATCGGCGCCATATTGGAACTACGTTTTTTACTACTTTTATGGGTTTTAGCATTTTCTCCTCATTGTATTAATATTTGCTTTTCCTTTTCCAGTACTTGGAGTTTGGCAAGGGAGCTTGCCTCTCTGCATTCAGAGTAGCTAGACTTCGGTTTGCTTTTTCTTTCTACCCTCGCATTTGTTGAGTGAGAGTTTGGACACGCCCCTTCCTTCCCCCTGGTTCCGGATGTTAGGATATTTAAGCACACGGAGAGCGCGCCTGCCAAAAGCGTGCCAAAAGCAAGCCCGTCTGCGCCCGTCTGCGCCCGTCCGCTCTTGGACCTCGCTCAGCGCCAACCAAGCTGTCTGTCAGCAAACGGATTAAAGGTCTCTGCGCACCTATTCCCGAGAAGTACTCCTGGCTGTAGGACCGATTGGTAAGGGCCAATGTAGAACACTAATAGCTCCTTTGAATATGGATCACTATTTTTCATGCAGCAATTGTCAATTTTCCATTAGACCCCAAAAAATTAAAGCTACCAAGATACCCTTAAGCCTTCTTAACCAGAAGAAAACCTCCCGTCATACCTTACGCTGTTCCCTTATCAACCCGAGATCATTCATTAAAAATAAACTGGAATTCTTTGAATTTGTACAACCACATAACCTTGAATTAATCTTCCTCACTGAGACTTGGGCTGATGATATTTCAGGCTCAGACTAATTGCATGCTATTCCAGCTGACTATTCTGAGGCTAGATAGGACCAGGAAAAGGGGTGTCAGACTAGCACTGGTATTTAAACAATATCTTAAGTGCGCTAGCTCAAAGGTCTGCTCATCCAAGGATCTCGAGGCTATGATTTTTAAGTGCCTCTGCAATGATCACTGTTCCTTCAATGGACTATTAATTTATCGCCCCCCAGGACCGAGAGCTAATTTTCTGGAAACTTTAGGACATGTGTTGGAAGCAAAGGTTAATTTCGAGGACTTTACAGTACGTTGGGAAATTTTGAAGACAGACATACTACTAAATTGATTGATATGATGAATAGCCTTGGTCTGGCCCAAAAGATAACTACCTCTTCTGATATGGCTGGCCACACACTAGATGGGATATTGACTGATATCCCTGCCTTAGTCTTCGCAGAATCAGTACTGCTGACCTGGTCCGATCATGCTGTAGTGATCTTTCACCTGAACATCGCTGCAAAGCCAGTTAATAGTCCCAACTCTAAAAGCCTCCTTCCCTAAATTTATGAGCAGCTTAGACCAAGACATAGTAGAATACAATGCCTGGCTTACTTTAGCTGCAGATCAATTAGCCCCGCCTCAAACTTTCTGTAATAAGGCATCCCTTGGTTCTCTCCAAACTTAAGGGAGCTGAAGCAGTCCTGCAGATGCCAAGAGCATCTTTGGAGACGTAGGGCCTCATTACGATGGCGGACGGACTTCAGTCGTCCGCCATCGTTTCAGATTTGGGACCGCCATCCCCACAATCCGAATTACGATGCGACCGCCACCACGGCGGTTGCATCACCTATATTTTGCATTGTTTGCGGGGATGCAGGCAGCAGCCCCGCCGCAATACAAAATATAGGGTGCAGACACATCCCTGCACTACGTGGCAGGAACCATGTGGTGCCTGCCATGTGGTGCAGGGATATGTCAATGCGCCTGGGATTGAGGGGGGCCCACTACGGGTCCCCAAAACCGTTTCCACCAGCCGTTTTGCGGCGGATTGACCACAGCATAAAGACCGGCGGAAAGGGATATCGTAATCCCAACAGGGGTGCCTGCCAGGCACCGCCGCAATGCTGGGCAATGTGAATGATCCGACAGGCGGTCGGAAAAGGACCGCCTGTCGGAACCTTGGCGGTCGGTCTTTCCGACCTCCATGCTTCACCAATGCTTCCCCCCGCCATCATAATATGGCGGGCGGAAAAGTGCAGTGCGATGGTGGAGGGCCCACCATGACAGGCTGTCGGTGGCGGGCCTTCCGCCATCGTAATCAGGCCGTTAATTATGACTCATTGGAAAAAGAAAAATAGGAACAAAAAAATCTCAGCATACAAGGCTCCGATTTTGAAGGAAAAATCTGTTTATTTCTCTCAGAAAATTGTTGCCACAAAAAACTAGGAAATAATTGTATTTCACAATCAAAAAACTGGCCGACTACAGCGTCCAAAAGAAAGTTGAAAGCAGTCAGTATCTCTGTGACAATATTGCTGTAGCTTTCCAGAAAAAAGTTCTTGATATTTTTAATTATCTAGCTCGTTGAAAGGATCTTTGACACCTTCTCACATTACTAAAATGGCAGCTTTAGAGTGGGTGTATACTCAGAACTCACCGCTGAGTTCTTCTAAGGCCTCCCTCCCATCTATCTCTTCAATTTTGCCACTATCAACAAATAAAGTGCAGGACCTACCATTCGTCTTGGGTCCCTGTTCGATCCCTGCCCCCAGGATACCCTTCATTCAGTATCCAGAACTATAGCTGGTGTATTAACGCCAATCATCAATGAAATGTTAATGCAGGGCTCCTTTCCATCAGACTTGAAAGTTGCTTCGGTTCTTCCACTGTTAAAGAAGCCACATTTGGACCCCTTTGTGGCAAATAATTATCGTCCTATCTCTAGGCTTCCTTTTTCCGCAAAAAATGCAGAAAAGGCAATCAATAAGAAATTCACCCTTTTCCTGGAATCGAACAATTTACTGGATCACTCACAGTTCGGGTTTTGTAGCTAACATAATACTGAATCAGCTTTAATTACTGCCTAAGAGGAATTAAGGGCATCACTCGATAGGAGCAACCCTGCAGCGCTCATCTTTCTCGATCTTTCAGCGGCATTCGACACAGTCAATCATAAGATTTTGATTGACCGTTTCGAATCGTTGGGCATCTGTGGCTCAGCCCTAGCATTATTATCTTCTTTTCTTACAAAGAGAGTGCAATCAGTATCCATGGATGGCTCTGTTCAGATTCCTTCTCTCTCCCTTGTGGTATTCCGCAGGATCATCTTTGAGCCTGACCCTGTTTAATCTGTTCGTCACTCCGCAAGCCACTCTGATTAGAAATTTGGGGTTCTCAGTTGTCAGCTGTGTCGACAACATGCAAATTATCATCTAATTCACTGGCAATCACAAAAAGTCTGCTGCCACTTTCCACAACTGCATGCAACAAGTTAACAACTGGATGATGTGTAATTGCTTAAAGCTGAATTCTGATTAGACGGAGGTACTACTATTGGGAAACAATATCTCCTTCTGGTCCGATGATTGGTGGCTAGATGATTTTGGAGCGGTTCCGACCCCAGTAACAAAGGTGAAAAATCTGGATGATTTTTGATAACCATCTGTCGTTTGACAAACAAGTAAATGGCATCGCTTACAGTGCCTTTTTTACGCTCAAAATACTGAGAAAGATTTTAAACCTTCCCCATCACATTGGAGCTGAGAAAATTAACAGTAACTGCTCTTACCTTGTCCAAAATAGACTGCTGCAACGACCTTTACATTAACCTACAGAAATGGGTACTCTATAAGCTACAGATCTTGCAGAATTCTGCAGCACGTCTATTGCTTGGGATACCCAGACAAAACTCAGTCTCTAAGAATTAGTGGAGCTTCACTGGCTGCCAGTTGAGAAGAGGATAGACTTTAAAGCGCTCTGTTTCACCTTCGAAGCCATACATGATGAAGGCCCTGACTACATAAAATAAAAACTTGTTAGATACATCCACTCAAGGCCGCTTCGATCTTCTTCAGCAGTCAACCTTATAGTGCCCAATTTTAGAAGAACCTGTTGGGGGGTGTGAGAGGCTGGCTCATATGATGTACACTTATGTATGTGAACACCTTGCACTGATCCAGAAAATCCTTATGGGGATTTTAGTGGTCTTAGACAACCTTAGAAAGCTCTCTAATTGGTAGCTGCAGAAAGCAGCCTCCAGGCTTCCTCCAGAAGCAGTGTAAAGCAGCTTGTTTCACCAGAACACAACTTATAGGCATAGGTTAAATGAAAAAGAACCACACAAGGTATTTATAAAAATATGTATTTATTATAAGACACTCACTAACACATACAGATATCTCCTCCCCGGAGATATACACAATGCACACAATACTTTGTAATAGAAACACGTAAGTAGCACAGAATACACAGTGGTCCCCAGGGAGAGACCAAACCATATACTAAAATAGTGGTATGCGAACCAAGACTCGACCTGTAAGTCGCGGTTGCAATTTTAAAGAAAGAGGATCCTTCCGAGTAGACCCTGAAGAAACCCCATGGAAGACTGAAGGTGGGAGAGCCACCCCACCCGTGGATACCTTAGTAACCAGGATACCTGCACCAGGGAAGCCGGGTGTAAAGGTGTGAAGTGGTGTAGGAAACCACCCTCGAACCCAATGGACGACTTCAGAAAGATGCTGCTGCTGGAGAAGGTGGAAGTGTCCGGTGGAACCCAAAGGTGGATTCAAGATGTGAAGATCCTGCAAGCAGAGGGGACAGAGTCTATGTCACTCAGGAGTCACCAGGAGGCACGGAAGACGAATTCCCACCGATGTCGGGTGCTGCAGGAGCAGTGACGGTGAACTTTAAACTGCAGCTGTGTGGACCAGGTGATGCTGTGGAAGTCCAGGAGCCATACACGAGCTGTCCCACGTTGGATGTCGAGAGTTGAGAGGTTGGTGTCCAGCGGGAGCACCAAAAAGCCTTGGCAACTGCAACCAACGTGGAAGTTGAAGAAGGTGCAATGTCGGGACCACCAAGGTCCAGGAGACTCACCACAAGCAGGGGAGTCAGGGCAGGCCCTGAGCAATCAGGGGAGCCCAAAGAATTCAAATGTGACCCTCGACAGGACCCACAGGCCGGAGGCACTGGAGTCACAAGAGAACATTGAGCAGCTTACCAAAGAAGCAGTCCCACGGCGCAAGCAATGTGGTGTGGTCAAAGATTCTGGTTACTTGGGATGATTGAGGTTGGAGCTACTTGGAGCCCAAAGATCTTGATGGAAAGAAACCAACAAGCCTTTGAACGGCAAGTTGACACGGTGCACAGGGGTTTGGTTCCTGTGGCTCTGATGAGGGACACTGACCTTAAACTTGGTGAGAGGACAGGGCAGGCATTGAGGGATGTGAAGAACCACCACCTGTGTTGCTGAGCTTTTCGGAGTCCATTCGAGCCCAGGATCAGCAGACCGGTCAGCTAATTTGTGGTGCCTGCAGATGCAGGGAAGTGAACCCTTCACTTTAAGGGAGATTCCTTCAGGTGTTTTGGATGCCCACAGGCCTTGGAAGGTTTCCTGTATGGAGCACAGGCACAGATGTTGCAATAGACGAGCAGGGCGAAGAGATCAGGGACAGCAGGAGTCTTCCCGGTGGCAGCCTTGATGCCAAGAGCGAAGTCCAGCGAAGTCCAGAGTGCCCAGATGGTCAAAGTTGAAGTGGTGTCTGAAATGTATCGTGTCCCACGACGAATCTAGGGACCCACCCTCAGGTAAGCCCTTATGTACCCTCAGGAAAGGGTTAGGACGATTCATGGTTCCCTCCCAGGGGAGGGGTTGGAAAATGGGGAGGATACTCCCATGTCCTTTGTCCAGTTTCGTGCCAGAGCGGGAGCCAACAGTTCTCTGAGCTGGTTTGAACTGGACTATAATCAAAACAACAAAAGAGTGTACCTTATCTTAGAGAAGAGCAGGAATGGAGAATCAAATTGGATTCAATTTGAAAAGCATAAAGAATCACACTAGATTCTTTAGAAAGCCCTCACTCACCAACCTGGTTGGTGACATGCTTCATCATAGGGCCCCACCAGGGAGACCGAATGCCCCCCTGGTGTGCTTCGACGCCAGAAATACTGCGGAGCAGGTTTTTAGTGTTGTTCGTGTGAAAGTGGCAAGTGTAGTGAGTTTAAAATTGTCTAGACTGTGTCCAAAGAAACTTGCTTTTTATTAAGTGGCCAATCTGACAAAAAAACATATAAAAACAAAGTGAGGGATGTGTGTGCTGAGAAAATTGATCAGCTACATCCAAAAGTGCATGGTCAACATGTTTCTGCCTATATGGTATTAATAGCCAGGCATTCTTTAGGACCAAAGTGTGGACCTCGGCGGTATGGGCGCGTTAAGGCCCACCCTAACCAGAGGTCAAAGTGTTAAAAAAGTGGTTAAAATTAGGTTCAGTGACTCACTGTTCCCCGTAAGGTCCTCCTATTTGGAAGAACCAAAACAAGATCTGTAAAAGAAAAAACAGACAAACACACAAAGAAAAAAGACAGACAATACGTATTTAAAAGAACGCATATAAAGGTCAATAATCGTGCGTTTGCCATTAGAGTTCTTTCATGCACTCGTGCTCTTCTCAAAGTGCACTTTAACCGTACCTCGGGGAACAAAAGTGCACTATGGTGAAAAATCGTGTACGTGTTCTCACAGACTCGGTAATTGTAACCATTTAACGAGTTGGCGTTGTGAAAGTACTTTGTTTAAGCATGTGCTAAATCACATGCACGTCAATTTGGATGTTAACAGTATCGGTAGATCTAAGGAAAAATATTGCATACACTGCAAAGATCCGCCGATATTGCTCGGCGAGTGAAGAAAACAGGAAAGAAATAAGTCTTACATGCGGCGTAATAACTAATCACACCATGGGTCTCGGGAGGGGGGTGGTGGCAAGTCGGCACACCCTAAAGGAAAGGAAAGGGAAGGTTTGGGTAATTACTCAATATTGCCTCCAACCGGTACAAAAAACACTTATCTCTTGTTGCAGTGAAGTCTCACTCACGCCATCAATGCCAGGCACCCACTCGGTACCTACTGTAACCCTTCTTAACCGGACCCCGTCGATGAATTCTACGGTGGCCTGTTTGGTTTTTTAAAGAAAAAGAGAAACCGGATCTCACAGCACGGGAGGGGGCATGGCTGTCCACGTCATCTCGTGATCGTCAAGGACGCCGAATCTAATCGACCAACCACACGGCGTGTCCCTCCTGTCAAGGGGCATCAGCCAATCATGGCCGTTGTTAGAGAGCGTACTTGTTATGGCAGCCTTTATTCGGCTATACCGCTAACTTTGTTATTCTGTACACTCAAAAATAACTTTATTGGTATCAACGAACGCATGATACCAATTTCATTAAGGCCACTGTTCGTGGTTATACTGTATTTTGCCAGACTTAGTGCAATCTCATAATAAGCATACCAAAAAGATTTTTTTGTGTAATCATTTAAAAGCAATTTAGATGAAACATCAAAGACGAGTCAAAGAGTATGGGAAACTGTCAGAACTCACAGAACTCCATAGTTAAATGTGTGTCAGGGGGATCGATTTACATAATAAAATAGGTAGAACCCAGTTAGGAGTACAGACTAGGATCTGGGGGTGTTTAATCAGCATGGGGATTCAATAGGAAGCGTGTCAGCTCATTTATAGGCATCCTGATAATCATTCCTGAAAGAAAAAGGGGGCTCAGCGAAAATCTCTGCCACCCCTCAAACCTTTGTATATGTGTGAAGCTTGCATGTTTGGGAGATCCTGGCAGGTCTACTTCCTTCCTTGTGGCAAATTTGTATATCCCTCCTGGGAAAAATTTTGATCAGCTTCTGAGTGTATTTTTTTCTTTTATTCAGGATATAGCTACTAGGGAAGAATGCACCCTAGTGACAATAGTGGGGGACCTAAGTGCCAAAATCTCGAACTCTGCTTCGAGATTTATGCCAATACTGACAAAGAGGAAATTTGGCACATTCCCAAGATTTTAAACCTTCCCCATCACATTGGAAATAAAAACAGACAAAATGGGGATCCTCCTGCTTGATAGCATCAGACGTTTAGTGCCCGCTGACAAAATAGAACATTTTACCTTTCGCTCTCAACACATTCAGAGCCTTTTAGATTATGTGATTGTCTTCTATCAAATGTTTGGGGCTTGTGATAATTTTTTTGTCCTCCAGTCGATATGGAGCGAACATAGCATAGTGGGTATGACAGTGGCTTTTGATCTACCCATATTGGATCCGGGGAATACTGGTCAGGGCATGGCTACTTTTAACAAAGCAAATGGTCGGTCCTTTTGGACGCAAAAAACATCTCTGAAGTAGGCTCGATTGTAAAGAAGGCTTACGTAGAAAAGCAGGGTCTTGCTCATGCCAATATTATACACTTTTTTGAGGCCCAAATGGAGAAGATATGTAATTTAAGTTCTATTTCTTCCGGACCTAGTTTGCATAAATACGGTATGTCCCCTCTGATACCTTTAAATCAAGCAATTGACCGCCCTGTCCGAAAACAGTATATATATTTCCTTACTGGTCGGCAGCAGGAAATTAATCGCCTTAAGCGAGTAAGAAGACGATGTATGCTTAGTAAAAAAAGAAGGGAGCTTGACGTAAGGTGGATTGGGCTGAGGGAAGCTGCAAGGGCCAAAGACTCGAGAAAGTACTTGCACTTGATCGCAGAATATTGTGATTCAAGGCAGAGGGCCCTACCCATACCGATTCCAGAAAAGGAATGGGGGGATTACATCTCCCTATTATACAAAAATAACAGCCCAGTTTCTCCCGTGATGACTGATGGGGTTAAATCTACTTTTATTGAATTTACTGAATTTGGCCCCCTTCAGGAGAGGAAGTGGTAAATTACATAAAGAATGCTAGTACCTCCGGCGCACAAGGGCCGGATGGAATCCCGATTGCACTAATCAAAAAGGAGCCAGATGCATGGGGTGATTTTTTAGAGCCTCTGTTTAGCTACTGTTTTCTTACAAATAAAATTCCCCCCTCTTGGAAGGGGAGTATTATAGTCCCTCTATATAAAAAGGGACCGAAAACTCTGCCGGCTAGCTTTAGACAGATTGCGTTGTTGAATGCCTCAGGCAAATTATTCGCAAAAAGTATATTATGTCATCTACAACAATGGGCTTATGATCAGAATATTCTACAACCAGAACAAGCTGGTTTTAGAAAGAACCATGGCACCCTGGACAATATAGCAGTCGTTAAGACTATTTTAGAGAAATATGTTTTCTCACGAGGTATGTCTGTGTATACAGCTTTTATTGATTTCTCCACGGCGTTCGACAAAGTGGATCGCCAAACGCTGTGGAGAAAGCTTCTCCTCCTTGGCATACCACATCATCTCCTGGGCCTTATTATGGAATTGCATACAGATACCTGGTGCCAAGTTCTGATGGGAGGTTCGCGGGGTTATCATGTAAAATCAGGACATATAATGGGCTTAAGCAGGGTTGCTTATTAGCACCACTCTTGTTTTCTTTGTATATTGCTGATCTCCCCGGAGCTTTGAACTCTGTGAGGGGGGATGCCCCCAGAATCGGTACAGTGCCCGTTGGCTCTCTATTATACGCAGATGATGTTACAATATTCGATCTAACGCCCATTGGCCTGCAACGTCGTCTGGATGCCCTAAGTAAATATGCAGAGGCCCACTTCTTGAAAATTAATATTGCAAAATGCAAGATTTTGGTCTTCTACAAGAAGGGGCTTAGAATAAAGAGATGTCTAAAATGGATGCTTGGTTCTGAAAAACTGGAATTGGTTGATTCGTACCTTTATTTGGGGAAGGTTTTTTCTAAAACAGGCCGAGATTTGGAGCACATTAAACACTGTGTTAGTAAGGCTGTCTCCCAGGCGAGTGCATTAAACAGATTTTACAAAACTTGCGGGAGACGCCATTTTGGCCATGTTTTATCAGTTTTTAAGGTTAAAATCCCTCCTTCACTAACATATGCTGCTGAGGTACTGGATATTGGCTCTCCTTTGATAAGGCGGAAGGACGAATCTTGCGTCAAATTTGCAATCTAAACTCTTGGGCCGCCCCACATGCACTACGCCTTGAATTTGGTTTAGTCTCATCTTTTATTTTATCCTTGGCAGTGGTTCTGCGGTGGGGTAACTTCCTCTTTTGGGGGGAAGAGGTTACACTTGGGGCTGCCCTGAGAATAGAAATTTTGGATATACTAAAAGATCAATCAATGTTTTTTAGGTCCTTTGTATATGCAAATTACACATTTGGTCTTAGTCTGAACCCCGCTTTTCCTATGCCTAAGTCTGTACTGAAACAGCTTCTAAAGAAGTCCATATCCCCTATCAGTTTGGTGAGAGATGCTGCCTTAAGTCAGTCCAGGGCCAGTAATGAGATGGTCAGTGGGAGTGCTTTGGGGAATAAACCACAGCCTTATTTATCTTGGAATATCCCTCACAGGATCAGAAGGCTGATACTCCTACTGAGACTTAATTTGCTGCCTCTAAGAGAAGTTACTGGTATCTGGGATAAGATACGAAGAGAGAAGAGAATTTGCGAAATGTGCCAGTTACAAATCCAAGATCTAAACCATGTTTTATTTGTATGTACAAAGCTACAAAGTGCTAGGCGTGTGTTCTTAAAGCCATTTATTATAAAATTTAATATTCACCCTCCCAGGAGGCCCGATCTTTGGTTCTCTCTCCTCTGAATGAAATGATTTGTTATAAGATATATCAATTTTTTAAAACATTTTTGTCTATTTATTAGGAACTTTTTTAATAGTAATTTTATTCCTATGTCATAATATTTGTTGGTTGGATATTTGATTGTCTCATGTATTTATTGCACTATTTGCACATTATACAGTAGGCTTGATGTAAGAATAGGAGGCAGTGATGTATAAAGGAAGAATTTTGTATTGTATGTAAAGTTTGTCTTTTTTAATCTGTTGGTGTGTTTTTGTGGACCTCCGTTGGAGTTCCATAACAAAATAAATAAAAATTGAAAACATTGAATTGACCCTTTTTTTGCAAAGTGCCTAGCTGTAGATTTTGAACCCTAGCTCTGCCAGCACCTAGGTAAACCTTGCAAACCTGTACATTTTTTAAAACTAGACACTCAGGGGAATCCAGGATGGTGTGACTTGTCTGGCCATGACCATGTTCTGTTACCCAGAATCCCTTGCAAACCTCAAATTTGTAAAAATAAAATACAATGGGGCATATTAGCAAGACCGGCGATAAAATTATCGCCGTTTTAGCGGCAGGAAACTGCCGCTAAAACGGCGATAATGGACTTGCTAATATGCGTTATGGAATTCAATAGAAGCCCAGGTTAGATGTCCTGCACATCTAACCTGGGCTTCTGTGGAATTCTATAACGCATATTAGCAAGCCCATTATCGCCGTTTTAGCGGCAGTTTCCTGCCGCTAAAACGGCGATAATTTTATCGCCGGTCTTGCTAATATGCCCCAATTCCTCACATTTCTGTGATGGAAAGTTCTGGAATCTGTGTGGATCCACAAAATTCCACCCATTCTGCATTTCCCAACATCTTCTGCTAAAAATGGTACTTCACTTGTGTGGGTAGGCCTCGTGCCCGCGACAGGAAACGGCCCGAAACGCAATGTGGACACACCACATTTTTACAGTGAAAACTGACCCTTTTTTTGCAAAGTGCCTAGCTGTAGATTTTGAACCCTAGCTCTGTGGCACCTAGGGAAACCTAGCAAACCTATACATTTTTAAAAACTAGACAAGCAGGGGAATCCAGGATGGAGTGACTTGTCTGGCTCTCACCTGGTTTTCCTCATATTTCTGTGATGGAAAGTTCTGGAATCTGTGTGGATCCACAGAATTCCAACCACCCCGCATTCCCCAAAGTCGTCCGATAAAAATGGTACCTCACGTGTATGGGTAGGTCTAGTGCCCGCAACAGGAAACAGCCCCAAACACAACGTTGACAGAGCCTATTTTCACAGTGAAAACTGAACCTTTTTTTGCAAAGTGCCTAGCTGCAAATGTTGTACCCTAGCTCTGCCGGCATCTATGGAAACCTAGCAAACCAATACATTTCTGAAAGCTAGACACCAAGGGGAATCCAGGATGTGGTGATTTGTATGGCTCTCACCTGGTTCTGTTACCCAGAATCCCTTGCAAACCTCAATCTTTGTCCAAAAAACACATTTTCCTCATATTTCTGTGATAGAAAGTTCTGGAATCTGCAAGGATCCACAGAATTCCTAGCACCCCGAATTCACCAAAGTCGTCCAATAAAAATGGTACCTCACTTGTGTGGGTAAGCCTAGTGCCCGCGACAGGAAATGGCCCAAAACGCAACATGGACAAAGCACATTTTTACAGTGAAAACTGACCCTTTTTTTGGAAAGTGCCTAGCTGTAGTGTAGTGTAGTTCCTATTTCCCTAATAGGCTCTGCGCATTGGAATAATATAACCTATAGTTGTGACATAGGACTAAGGTCGGTATGTCCCTATCGATTATATTAAACTTAATTACCTGTGACAGCTAGCTCAGAGGCCACTAGAAACTCCTTGAGAACAAGAAGGGAGTAGTTTCTGGCAACCGAAAAACATGACAACTTTGTTTCCCTTTAGAAGCGGAACATGTCTCAGAATCGTGGAAACAAAAGATAACAGTTTCACTCATTCAATCGTGCATGCTTAGTCTCTGCAGAGTTACACAGAAAGGAAAGACGGGCGTTTCAATAAAAGGGTTTTATTGAACAGTCTTGTTTCTCGTGTAAGAGATATGTGCTGTTATGATCACAAGACAGTATGCAAGATAAATAATGTACAGTGTAAGCAGTAGAAATAAATAATACTGCGCTAGCATTATCTTTTAGCATATATTCACGTACATAAATAACATGAGCTAAGAATGCGAGTACTCATAAGATGCGTCTCTATGCTAGTTCTACCCCAATGTACCTAACCTAGTCTAGGTGTAGGGAAGAGTAGAAGTAGGTGGAGTATTCTCTAGTATGGTATACTAAGAGTATGTTAAGTCTAGTATGCCAAGAGTCCCTCTAGGATCTAGTCAGCTCCATACCTTGAGAATGAGAGAGGTGGGAATCTCCTGCTGGATCTTGGAACTCTAACACCCCGCGAAGGGAGTCAGAACACTGGAAGCTGGATTCGTCTGCTTGCAGGAATGACAGCGTCTTCTGAGTGCGTCAGGCCGGGATACGGGCTCCTCTGAAGTCGAGGTCTCCTCTAACTTGCTTGGGCAAGGGAAGGTATATTTATACCTGGTAGGTGTCGAGGAATGTTAGGATTGACGTGAAGTCGGACAGAGGAAGACGTCAGGAATGAACCCTTAAGGTATAACGGTTCATACATTATAGATGAGTTCTTGGAGAAATCAATAGTCCTGTGCTAGGGGAACTCCTGAAGCTTAAGAGTGGGTGGACGGATGTCGGTAACCATGCCTGTATTTGGAGTGCACGGTTAATGCCTAAATAAGGACAGGGATTCTATGCCTATATAAGGGCAAGGCGAATTGTGCCTATATAAGGACATGATTCAGGAAAACCTACATACGGACCCCTAAAACGGAATACAGCACCCACTCCATCTTCGAGTGAACGATAATACTAAATGCTAAACATTTTAAATGCTAAACATAAAATTGAGTACCACATATTACTAAAAACAATTCTAAAAACATTTTAAAAGAAGCTTAAAACTGTTGAAATGCCATAGGTACTGTACATATAAATCATTGTTTTCATTCTAAGCATATAACGGAAGTGGAATGCAACATGAATGAAACAGTAATATATACATATGATGAAATGGTCGATAAGTTCTTACAATCAAAGCCTTTGCATATCATGGAAGTAAATGAAATTTTTAGACAAGTAAGGTGACAATGTGTCCCTGGAAGTATTCAAAGAAGTCCGTTTTATAAGACTAGTTCTACTGTAAGCAGATTGTTCATTTGCCATGTCATTTCAAAAATTTAAAAATGAAAAAAGTTCAATTCTGGAAAAAGTTCCAAGTTTGAAAAATATGAAGGCCAAATTTCATTGTTGCCCTGGTACACTGTGAGCCGAATCAAAGTCAGTGTATGGGTCTGGCGTAAACATTAGATCATCTAAGTCCGTAGCCAAAATATCATCCACCGTAGTCGGTGACATTTGGAACACCTCGTTCAGAAGGTGAATTGCACAGAGATGTGAAGCATCGCCATCAGCAGAGGATGCCGTAGCAATGTTCGGGTCCGTTGTTACCTGTGTGCCCATTGATCCATCTCGTACCTCAGCAGCAGCCGGAAGCGTCTGTGAGATCTCAATGAATGCCGCCATCAGGATTGGAAGCCTCTGGGGACAACACACAGCATGGGCCGTTATCGGGTTCAGCAGAGTATCGATATCCGTTGGCATGACTGATGGGAGTGTTAGACAGGTGTCTAGCACGCATTCTTCACCGCAAAACAGTCAGCGTAGAACAGGTAAGATGCAATCTTGCCAGATTGGTCTGAATGACAGGAACCACGTTGTATTAAGTTCCCGTAGACGAGGCATGCCCAAAAGCTGTACTATTCGCTCACGGCATTTCTGTTCAAGGAGGGCTCTCTCCACATCGCTGAGAGTGATGTTGGCGAAGAGGCTTGACATAGCATAGTAGGAGGAATAGAAACAGAATTCCTGCAACAAGTGCTAGAATTAACGGCACACCACCAAACACCGAATATGCGAAGTTTGGGATGATTCCGAGGACTGCCTGGAAAGGTGCTAATAGTCCGGAACAGATGGTCTTAAATACATGTACAATTCCGCTTGTATCAGACATGTTAAAGATACGTCCTATCATTTCTACGAAATGTATAGGGCAGTTTGTACGAATTAAAGCTCGTATCTCAGCCGAAGTCCTTGCAACTTGTAGATCATAGGTTTCTTTGGCCAAGTTCAAATGCACTGATTGTTGTATAAGCATGGCTTTCATTCTGTTTAAAGTATCAAATCCAATAAAAGAGACATTCAACGAAGGCCATAGAGGCGACTCCCTGACTGTGTCTATTGGGGCAAACAATACTTGCATACAGCAAGTGACCCTGGAGTTGACCGTTACTAGATATGGGATGCCTGGCAACATGCCACAGCAACTCTGATCATTCAACATGAGGTAACTCCCATTGGAAAGTTGTCCAAACGTTGGATTAATCACAGCAGGTGGTGTACCCTGCTGGTGGCAGGACAAGTTTGCCACAGAACCATTACAAGCCCCGTGTAAAGAAATGTCCTGACAAATCAGTGAACCGCTTAGTGCACTTTCACAGTGTGTACCGCTTAGAAACACTTCACGATCCCCACTCCAACATCTATAGGTGTAAGGTAAATTCCAGGATGTCTTAATGTATTCTTTACCCAACCTTTCATATTTGCCTGCTTGCATCTGTTTAAGGCAATACTGAAACTGGAAAGTAGTCACAGGTAGACTAATTTTGCCATGAATAAGCCATTCTGTAGCTGGTTTTTCTGCCACTGTGAATCGTAATTTGTCAAGTTTTTCAATGCTCAGTATTGTATACTTCGCTCCCCTTTGTGCCAGTTTGATCTGTTTATCAGTTAGATTGTATTCTGCAAACAGAGCCGACGTGTTGATAAAACGCCAAGGCACATAGCCCGCATGCAAAGATTGCAGCGTCCAGCTTAATAACATAATAGAACGTAACTGAGACTGGCCTTGCTGTAACATGGCTAAATATTGTTCCAGTATGTCGATAGCAGAGGATACAATACTGTCCAATGACTAAATTCTGGAGGACAAAGTTGTTAACCCATTGTCGACCACAGAGAGAGTTTTCTCTAAATGAATACGATCAAGTTCACGTATTCGTTCTGCGGCCTCCATCTGTGACACCTTCCATGCTTCATTATAAGCAGCATAAATGCCGGCATATATGAAATGTTTTTGACGCGGTTTTCTTGGTCCAAGAAAGAATTCCCTAAGGTCTGCGTCTTCTTTAAGTAAAGATAAGTGTTGTTTCACATCCTTAAGTGTAGATTTTTGCAGCCAATCGAGGCATAATTTTTCTACACTGTATGTTGTTACTACCCCCGGATGCTGTCTTTGGACGTATCTTGGGTCTGGCCTATGAATAGTAAACCCCTGTGTTTTATTCAGGAATCTCTCTTGACAGTTGTTTGTGTCTGTGGGCCAGATCAACCATTTTCTCCAATCAGGATTTGTTCTGTTGAGTTTTAGGATGGTGTCAACTGTAACCGCTGCCTGTGTATTGTTATCACTTGCAGGTGTCGGTACAGAAGGATTTCTCATGTCTTTAATCTTGGCTAACCCAAGGCAAGACGTTTGTTGGACCGTGTCATTCAAAAACATTATTTGTTGAGGGACGATACAGGCTCTAAATAAAGCTTCTACCCCCTGCACTTGCCAATCTTTAGTACCCCAGACAGATTTTGTGTCTATTGTGTCTTTCCATAAGTCGAAACCCTGTCTAGACAGTTGGGCAATAAATGCTGCAGAGTAAATCTGTTTTGTATTTGTTAACATAATTTTCAGTCCTGTTTTGTTTACATTTCTATAGTAAAATGTTTCTGGATCAGATGTATTGTATCCTGAAAAATATGGAAACTTTTAGCAAATGTTTCTGAACTACCTTTTGGTGGTGTAGGACAATGCTCCCATTGGTTAAACATAAACACATTTCTAGGTGTTGCAGATTTATGCAAAAAATGATGACCATAGTGGTTATAGCAATACAGCTGTTCATAGTCTGATGAACCCTCTAAATATTCATTATTAGAAAATGCAGCAGATTGTTCTAGGTCAAACATTATATTATTTACAGTTTCAAAGTCCCAATCATCAGAAAAGGTACTAGATGAAACAAAATCACTTAGTGAAATCTTAAATAAATGTGGAATGTTCAAATGTTCCATCGGGCCAAAGATATCGAAATCAGTTTTGTCCCACGCTATACCATCATGTATAGGAACGGCTGTGATGTTCACTGCAGACAAGTCTCTTGTTTCACGATGGGATGATTTGTGAGGTGTCAAAAGTAAGTTCACTTCTTTTCTTTCAATGTCCAAATGGATGTATCTCACATTTATAAGCACGCTCATAGTCATAACCAAAACTAGCCAAAGCAGGAAGAAAAATATTCCAGAAATAACCCAAAGTTCAATCCATGGTGAAACTAGATAAGTCTTTTTCAAAAAAGGCAAAAAGTCTTGTACTTGCTGTATAAATGTTTCTGATGCTGGCGACGTCTCGGGCTCACTCGGATCCTCAGAAAACGTATCAAAGTTAATGAAGTAGCCAGAAACAGTTCTGTTAATTGTTGGAATTGCATCAGGATTTGTAGAAATCGCTGGGACCAGTTGATCACTTGCTACGTTGGTGTAGACAGGTGTATTTGGACGAACTGTTACTTGTGTTTCAAGAGGGATGAGTTCCATAGCATTGTTGCTCAGTCCTTCATCTGTTACTGCTGAATTCTCGATGGTTATCAGTCTTTCAGTCTGAACCTCTTGGATAGTAGCGAGAGGAGTGTGTCTGCTACTAGGTCGGAGTCCACGAGGCCTACTATTTAGTATTGGCCACATACTGTGGTTTGATGAGGTCGATGGACACAAATCTTTTCTCCTTTTTTCCAGCAAGGGGCGGCAGAAGTACTGTTCTTGTTCCGTGTATGGCTAGGACAGGTACTGGTTGTCTGTATGAAGGTCCAAATTCCTTCTTGTCCGCAATTTTTTCTCTGACCAGATCCCCAACTTTTGGAATCCAGACAGGCCTTGCTGGGACTGCCGGTTTTTCCCCAGTGGTGGTTGGCTGCAGGAATACGTTGCTTTGTTTCGTTCTTATTTCATTTAAGTCCTGTAAAACAGCCAAACGATCTTTGATATCAAAGGGTTTATTTTCCACCACTGTGCCACTGCATTCCAGATCGGGCACCCACATTCTTGTCCCAAATAGGACCTCATATGGAGTAACCCCCCCTAGAGATTTTCTTGGCAAGTTGTTTAATGAGCGTTGGACCCCATAAAGATGATTGACCCACCCATCACCCGAACCTAATACCCTAGCTGTTATAGACTGCTTTATGTCCCGGTTTTTCCTTTCCACAACAGAATTTCCCTCAGGATGAAACGGAGAGGAGTACCGCAATGCAACGCCCAGACTGGCCATGGCGTCTTTGTAAGCTCGAGAGCTAAACCCTGGGCCCTGGTCAGAATGTAGCGTGCCTATTGTGTATGTGCCGATAAAGACTCGCAAATCTTTTATAACAGTTCGAGCGTCAGCCGAGCGCTGAGGCCAAATCCATAGGAACCTTGATTCAGTATTTGTGGGATTGCACTTGTCCATGAGGACGCCTGTGCATAGATAGTCTAATGCTGTCTAACAATGGTGTCTGTACTGGGCAGCTACATTCGTAGCATGGTGTCTGGTGGCTTTCTCGCTGTAATTTACAGTCTAAGCAGTTATTTATGAATATGTGTATTTCTGTATTCATTCCAGGCCACCAGTACATCTCTTTTAATGTTAATATTGTTTTAGAGATCCCTTGATGTGACAGACCCTCCCCCAGATGTGTTTCATAAATCAAAGCTGCTCTACGTTCCATGTTTGGAATTACCCTATCCCCCACTCCAGGGATTCGAGCAAAAGGAACGTTATTCACATCAATTACATATGAGTACTTGAGTGGAAACTTTTTTGGTAACGCTGCACCACTGCCTTTGCTCGTAGCATTGACAGCCAACATTGTCTCACTGTCTATTTTCATTTTTGAACGAGTGATCGCAGCTACGGAAGCCGTCTGAACAGCCCCCTTTGTGGCTTCATCAGCCAATGAATTCCCTGCAACGTGAACGCCATCACGTTGATGACTCAGTGTATGGATCATGTGAGCCTTTGGTAGTTCGCTTTTTAACTGAACTACTTGTTCCCAAAGCGTTTTATGCTTTATTGTGCCACCTTTGCATCTTTGAACCCATTTTCAAGCCAAGTTTGTATATATTCATTATACGACTGTACACAGTAGAAAGAATCGCACACTATTAGTGTGGGGAATTCTCGATCTGTACTTTCAAGTGCCAGTTTGAATGCTTGTAGTTCAGCTCGCTGAGCTGTGCAATCTCCTAGAGACTGGGTTTTTGTGACCATAGGTCTGAATTTGCCATTGCGCATGCGACCTTTAACGATTGTGCACTCTGCACTGTAAGCTTGCTTACTCCCTGTTGCGGGTTGTGCGGATCCGTCAGTGTAAATTATGAATTCGTACTGATCGAGAGGCAGAATCTCAGTAGGCAGAGGACATTCATGTTCATATTGCAGGAATGCTTGTGTTTTTAGATCGGGATCAAAAACATATTCAACATCTGTTGCAGCAAGAGAATTAACCCATTGTATCCATCTAGGATGTAATGCTTTTGCATTTGGAATGCTCGCTTTAGTGACCGCCTCTAGAGCCGGAACTGGGGTTACGACAATAATCCGTTTCCCTTGGGCTAGAGCTCTTTCTTTTGCTACAGCGGTTTGAACTGCTGTCAGAATTTTTTCTGTTGAAGTGAAGCGCATTTCTGCTTGTGTATACAAGTGTGATTTGTATGCAATTGGTACTTTTTCACCCTCATTAAATGTTAAGTAGGTGAATCCGCATTGACCCGAAATTATTCGGATCACTAAATTGCGTTGACTTACGCGTGTTTGTAAGTGATTTGTTGCTAACATGTTAGCTTGGAGTGAACGCAAGATTTCTGTGTGTTCCTGTGTCCAGTTTTTGATTGAAAAATCAGGTTTGATTAATGCGTAGAGAGGTTTAACCCTTTCTGCGTAATTTAGAATGTAAGTTCTTCCAAAATTGAGGAAACCCAGGATGGATTGTAAATTTTTCAGCGTCTTTGGAGGTTGGAGCAGAGCACACCTTTCTAAAAAGTTGGCTGCCAAGCTCTTGCCTTCACTTGAAAGCTCATATCCTAGAAATAGGACATTGAGATGGGCAATTCTGGACTTTTTGAAGTTGAATTTGTAGCCCTCAGAGGCGAAGTCCAGTATAATGGTGCTCACCCTGTTCAAGTGTTTATCCAGGTCATCGTCCGTCAGATAGATGTCATCGACATAGGACAATGCCTCATTGTCATAAATTTGTAGTAACTCTGTTACTCTCGCTGAGAATAACCCCGGGCTGTTCTTGAACCCTTGCGGGAGTTGACAAAATTGAGGCTGGGTCCCCATTATTGAGAAAGCTGTTAAGTACCTGCTTCCAGGTGCTATGTTTTGACAAAAGAAACCATTTGAGATATCTAATGTGGTTTTATATTTTTTACGCACAATGTTATTCATTAATGCTGTACTATGTGCATTTTGCACTGCAAATGTTTTTGAACAAGTGTTTAGGTGTCTGTAATCCAAAACTAGACGATAGGTATTGTCTGGCTTGGAGACAGGAAACAAAGGATTGTTCATTGAAGAGGTGCATGTTTCAATCACCCCCTGGTATTCAAGTTGATCTAAGATCTCCCTGACCTGTTTTTTAGCTTCTTGCTTTATTGGGTACTGCCTCTGTGCAGTAGGTTCATTTTTTAGATGTATTTTATGGTGAGGTGAGTCCTCATCCCATCCTACATGATTGTTGTATAATGCTGGGGCCTGGGCTACTGCCCATTTCCTGGCATAAGTATATTTTAGATGAATTGGAATATGGTTAGAGAAGGCAGGCATAATAATGTCCTCGCCATGGGCAATCCCTGACAAATTGTGGTGGCCAGTCTTTTTCTGCTAGAAGTATGTCATAGCCCCTTGAAAGTTTTTCCCAAAAAAGTGCTTTCACCTGTCTAGGTATGTCTCCCTCCATCCGGAGTGTTATTTCATATAACTTTTGTGGAGTACTAACCCTGGTGTCTACAGTCTCAACTGTAATGTACTCATTCAAGTCCACTATCTCCAGAAGTTCCTTCAGGTTCTGGCGAGCTATTGTGACTTCTGCTGCACTGTCCAGCATTGTCTGAGCCCATTCTCCGTTCTTGAGTTGTGTTCTCAGTATCCTCGGCATGTCTAATTTTCAGACCTGCTACTTTCTTCTT
The DNA here is from genome assembly GCA_963921515.1 of Calotriton arnoldi. Lineage (NCBI taxonomy): Eukaryota > Metazoa > Chordata > Amphibia > Caudata > Salamandridae > Calotriton > Calotriton arnoldi. The sequence continues at coordinate 491,531 of CAWUFW010013051.1, forward strand.
TGAGAATTGAGGTTTTGATTTGTTTTTCGGAACGTGTTTGTCGTCTTTCAATTTCACGCGTTCTTCTCTATGTTCTGACCGTCCTCTTCTTTCCGATTTCTGTGACGAGATCTGAAAGGTACGAGAGGAACGTGTATCAGTATCTTGATACCTGTCAGGCTTTTTCAAATTATCCCTATTCCTGAGGTTATACCTCCTTTCAGAGGGCTCCTTTTGAGGAGACCTACTTTGGGATTGAGAACGTTTCTCGTTTGAAATTTGTTTATTAGTCTCCCACTTCTTTTTAGAAGATGTAGGAGTTTGTTTAATAGAGTCCTTCTCAGGACTTTCAGATAGTTTCGGCTTCACTGGTCTTCCACCCAAACTATCTCTGCTAATTCTGCATATGATTGTTTTATTATTCTGGGTAGCTCAGTTTGATGTTCTGTAACATCGAATTCCCTTAATCGTTGGCGGATCGCCACTGCTGCTGCCTCCCCTTTAATATTAGATAATATTATGGTTGAGACCTGGTCGAAATTCCTCAGTAATTTCATACCTAAATTTAGAGCAGGCTCTGCCCCGTATTCGTTTTGAATTTGTTTCAAGACATCAGGTATTACTGCAATTGATGGAATACCATGTGTATTAGTATAGATGGCAGCAAAGACTGAGCCCCAAGTGGTACAGTCTTCCAGTTGTGGTGTGATCCCCATCGGTAAACAGATGGTTAGGATTCTGTGTTTCTCATATGGGCTAGTATTTGGAAATACTGCTTCGATTTGAGTAATTTTTGAGCTATCCAAAATGGAATTTGCTCACGTTTTGTGGGCATTTTACCCATGACTGCGTATGGAGTCTGTGGTGTAATTTTTAGTGTATTCCCCTGTTGAGGAGTTTGATTTGGAAGTGTCAATGGTGGTTGGACTGTGAAAGTCTGCATGACATATTGGACTAGTTGTCTGTAGATTTTTATTAACTCTGTAATTTGAGTAAGTAGTTCCTCATCCGTCATTATATCCAGTTCAGGATGAGGAGTGTAGCCGGCTAGAATCGGCCATGTTGCTCCTGGTCTACCTAGTGGACCGAGCCTGGTTATGTTTATGTGATGTTTTAGGGCGCCTTTAAACCAGAGCTGCTGCTCCTGGTATGTTAGTGGAATTTCAATATCCTCGAAAGGAATATATTCCTCTGGTGGATCATCTTCTTTGTAGAAGTGAATTAGTTTTGTTACTGAATTTGATTCAGGAAATATTACCCATGAATAGAATACCTCTGTCTGAAAGGATTTGTGTGCCTCTATCACAAAAACTGCTCTACCGCCTCTCGGTAGTAGGCCGTGTTTTATAAGTTTTAGAGTGATGGCTCTTCTTAAGTTTGGATGGATGTCTATAACACCCTCCTTAGGTTCATTTAAACCTGTAAAGTTAAAAACTGCTATGGCTGGGTCAGCCGCAGCTCCACCGTTTCCGGTGTTATTGTCCCCGTTTATGGACATTTTGTTTTTAAAAAAATGTAGAACAAGTTTCAAGGAAACAAAAGATAAGGTGCACAATATTTTGGAACACTGTATCCTTCAACGTTGAACAAACCAAACAACTAATATATAGGGTGCTTCCCTATTTAGTTATGGCGGATATTTAACCCTACCCACTCCAGACGTCTTATGGAGTATGTGAGTAGGGGTCTCTGAGAAAAGCACGAATGAGTTACTCAGTATCTAGCGTTAAATTACTGCCTTACCAAACCGTTGGGCGCCATGTAGTGTAGTTCCTATTTCCCTAATAGGCTCTGCGCATTGGAATAATATAACCTATAGTTTTGACATAGGACTAAGGTCGGTATGTCCCTATCGATTATATTAAACTTAATTACCTGTGCCAGCTAGCTCAGAGGCCACTAGAAACTCCTTGAGAACAAGAAGGAGTAGTTTCTGGCAACCGAAAAACATGACAACTTTGTTTCCCTTTAGAAGCGGAACATGTCTCAGAATCGTGGAAACAATAGATAACAGTTTCACTCATTCAATCGTGCATGCTTAGTCTCTGCAGAGTTACACAGAAAGAAAAGACGGGCGTTTCAATAAAAAGGGTTTTATTGAACAGTCTTGTTTCTCGTGTAAGAGATATGTGCTGTTATGATCACAAGGCAGTATGCAAGATAAATAATGTACAGTGTAAGCAGTAGAAATAAATAATACTGCGCTAGCATTATCTTTTAGCATATATTCACGTACATAAATAACATGAGCTAAGAATGCGAGTACTCATAAGATGCGTCTCTATGCTAGTTCTACCCCAATGTACCTAACCTAGTCTAAGTGTAGGGAAGAGTAGAAGTAGGTGGAGTATTCCCTAGTATGGTATACTAAGAGTATGTTAAGTCTAGTATGCCAAGAGTCCCTCTAGGATCTAGTCAGCTCCATACCTTGAGAATGAGAGAGGTGGGAATCTCCTGCCGGATCTTGGAACTCTAACACCCCGCGAAGGGAGTCAGAACACTGGAAGCTGGATTCGTCTGCTTGCAGGAATGACAGCGTCTTCTCAGTGCGTCAGGCCGGGATACGGGCTCCTCTGAAGTCGAGGTCTCCTCTAACTTGCTTGGGCAAGGGAAGGTATATTTATACCTGGTAGGTGTCGAGGAATGTTAGCATTGACGTGAAGTCGGACAGAGGAAGACGTCAGGAATGAACCCTTAAGGTATAACGGTTCATACATAATAGATGAGTTCTTGGAGAAATCAATAGTCCTGTGCTAGGGGAACTCTCGAAGCTTAAGGGATTGGTTTCTAAGAACTAGTTGTGACGTAAGGGTGGACGGATGTCGGTGACCATGCCTGTATTTGGAGTGCACGGTTAATGCCTAAATAAGGACAGGGATTCTATGCCTATATAAGGGCAAGGCGAATTGTGCCTATATAAGGACATGATTCAGGAAAACCTATATACGGACCCCTAAAACGGAATACAACAGTAGATGTTAAACCCTAGCTCTGCCGGCACCTAGGGAAACCTAGAAAACCAATATATTTTTGAAAACTAGACACCCAGGGGAATCCAGGATGGGGTGACTTGTCTGGCTCTCAACGGGTTCCGTTACCCAGAATCCCTTGCAAATCTCAAACTGTAAAAAAACATTTTCCTCATATTTCTGTGATGGAAAGTAATGGAAACTGCATGGATCCACAAAATTAATTGCACCCCGCATTCCCCAAAGTCGTCCAGTAAAAATGGTACCTCACTTGTGTGGGTAGGCCAAGTGCCCGCGATAGGAAATGGCCCAAAACGCTACGTGGACACACCACATTTTTACAGTGAAAACTGACCGTTTTATATGCAAAGTGCCTAGCTGTAGATTTTGAACCCTAGCTCTGCCAGCACCTAGGGAAACCTAGCAAACCTGTACAGTTTTTTAAAACTAGACACCCAGGGGAATCCAGGATGGGGTGACTTGTCTGGCTCTCACCAGGTACTGTTACCCAGAATCCCTTGCAAACCTCAAACTTTGTAAAAATAAAATATATTTTCCTCACATTTCTGTGAATGAAAGTTCTGGAATCTGTGTGGATCCACAAAATTCCACCCACCCTGCAATCCCCAAAGTCTTGCGATAAAAATTGTGCCTCACTTGTGTGGGTAGGCCTGGTGCCCGTGACAGGAAACGGCCCAGAACAAAACATGGACACACCACATTTTTACAGTGAAAACTGACCCATTTTTGCAAAGTGCCTAGCTGTAGATTTTGAACCATAGCTCTGCCGGCACCTAGAGAAACCTAGCAAACCTATACAGTTTTGAAAACAAGACAGCCAGGGGAATCCAGGATGGGGTGACTTGTCTGGCTCTCACAAGGTTCTGTTACCCAGAATCCCTTGCAAACCTCATACTTTGTAGAAAAAACTAATTTTCCTCACTTTTCTGTGAAGGAAAGTTCTGGAATCTGCATGTATCCACTAAATTGCACCCACCCCGCATTCCCCAACATCTTACGATAAAAATAGTACCTCACTTGTGTGGGTAGGCCTAGCAGCTGCGACAGGAAATGGACCAAAACGCAATATGGACAAACGACATTTTTACAGTGAAAACTGACCCTTTTTTTGCAAAGTGCCTAGCTGTAGATTTTGAACCCTAGCTCTGCCGGCACCTAGGGAAACCTAGCAAGCCTATACATTTTTGAAAACTAGACTCCCAGGGGAATCCAGGATGGAGTGACTTGTCTGGCTCTCACCAAGTTCTGTTACCCAGGATCCCTTGCAAACCTCGAACTTTGTAAAAAAAACACATTTTCATCACATTTCTGTGATAGAAAGTTCTGGAATCTGCGTAGATCCACAAAATTCAACACACCCCGCATTCTGCAAAGTCTTTCAATAAAAATGGTACCTCATTTGTGTGGGTAGGCCTAGTGCCCGCGACAGGAGGTGGCCCAAAACGTAGTGTCGACAAAGCACATTTTTACAGTGAAAACTGAACCTTTCTTTGGAAAGTGCCTAGCTGCAAATTTTGAACCCTATCTCTGCTGGCATCTATGGAAACCTAGCAAACCAATACATTTTTGAAAACTATACACCCAGGGGAATCCAGGATGTGGTGACTTGTCTGGCTCTCACCTGGTTCTGTTACCCAGAATCCCTTGCAAACCTCAAACTTTGTCCAAAAAACACATTTTCCTCATATTTCTGTGATAGAAAGTTCTGGAATCTGCAAGGATCCACAGAATTCCTAGTACCCCGCATTCCCCAAAGTCGTCCAATAAAAATGGTACGTCACTTGTGTGGGTAGGCCTAGTGCTCGCGACAGGAAATGGCCCAAAACGCAACGTGGACAAAGCACATTTTTACAGTGAAAACTGACCCTTTTTTTGGAAAGTGTCTAGCTGTAGATTTTGAACCCTAGCTCTGCCAGCACCTAAGGAAACCTAGCAAACCTGTACATTTTTTAAAACTAGACACTCAGGGGAATCCAGGATGGGGTGACTTGTCTGGCTCTCACCAGGTACTGTTACCCATAATCCCCTGCAAACCTCAAACTTTGTAAAAATAAAATATATTCTCCTCACATTTCTGTGATGGAAAGTTTTGGAGTCTGTGTGGATCCACAAAATTCCACCCACCCTGCATTCCCCAAAGTCTTGCAATAAAAATGGTGCCTCACTTGTGTTGGTAGGCCTAGTGCCCGTGACAGGAAACGGCCCAGAACACAACATGGACACACCACATTTTTACAGTGAAAACTGACCCATTTTTGCAAAGTGCCTAGCTGTAGATTTTGAACCCTAGCTCTGCCGGCACCTAGAGAAACCTAGTAAACCAATACAGTTTTGAAAACTAGATACCCAGGGGAATCCAGGATGGGGTGAATTGTCCGGCTCTCAGCAGGTTCTGTTACCCAGAATCCCTTGCAAACCTCAAACTTTGTCAAAAAAACACATTTTCCTCACATTTCTGTGATGGAAAGTTCTGGAATCTGCATGGATCTACTAAATTCCACCCTCCCCGCATTTCCCAACATCTTACGATAAAAATAGTACCTCACTTGTGTGGGTAGGCCTAGTGCCCGTGACAGGAAACGGCCCAAAACGCAATGTGGACAAACCACATTTTTACAGTGAAAACTGACCCTTTTTTTTGCCAAGCGCCTAGCTGTAGATTTTGAACCCTAGCTCTGCCGGCACCAAGGGAAACCTAGCAAACCAATACATTTTTGAAAACTGGACACCCAGGGGAATCCAGGATGGGGTGACTTGTCTGGCTCTCACCAGGTTCTGTCACCCAGAATCCCTTGCAAAAGTCAAACTTTGTCAAAAAAATACATTTTCCTCATATTTCTGTGATGGAAAGTTCTGGAATCTGCAAGGATTCACAAAATTCCACCCACGCTGCATTGGCCAAATTCTTCAGATAAAAATGGTACCTCACTTGTGCGGGTAGGTCTAGTGCCCGCGGAAGGCAAAGGCCCAAAACACAACGTGGACAGACCCCATTTTTACAGTGAAAACTGCCCCTTTTTTTGCAAAGTGCCTAGTTGCAGATTTTGAACCCTAGCTCTGCCGGCATATAGGGAAACCTAGCAAACCAATACATTTTTGAAAACTAGATACCCAGGGGAATCCAGGATGTGGTGACTTGTCTGGCTCTCACCTGGTTCTGTTACCCAGAATCCCTTGCAAACCTCAAACTTTGTCAATAAAACACATTTTCCTCATTTTTCTGTGATGAAAAGTTCTGGAATCTGCAAGGATTCACATAATTCTACCCACCCTGCATTCCCCAAAGTCTTCCAATAAAAATGGTACCTCACTTGTGTGGGTAGGCCTAGCAGCTGCGACAGGTAACGGACCAAAACGCAATGTGGACAAACGACATTTTTACAGTGAAAACTGACCCTTTTTTTGCAAAGTGCCTAGCTGTAGATGTTGAACCCTAGCTCTGCCGGCACCTAGGGAAACCTAGCAAACCTATACATTTTTGAATACTAGACACCCAGGGGAATCCAGGATGGAGTGACTTGTCTGGCTCTCACCAAGTTCTGTTACCCAGGATCCCTTGCAAACCTCGAACTTTGTAAAAAAAACACATTTTCATCACATTTCTGTGATAGAAAGTTCTGGAATCTGCGTGGATCCACAAAATTCAACACACCCTGCATTCTGCAAAGTCTTTGAATAAAAATGGTACCTTACTTGTGTGGGTAGGCCTAGTGCCCGCGACAGGAAACGGCCCAAAACGCAGTGTGGACAAAGCACATTTTTACAGTGAAAACTGACCCTTTTTTGGAAAGTGCCTAACTGTAGATTTTGAACCCTAGCTCTGCCGGCACCTAGGGAAAACTAGCAAACCAATACATTTATGAAAACTATACACCCAGGGGAATCCAGGATGTGGTGACTTGTCTGGCTCTCACCTGGTTCTGTTACCCAGAATCCCTTGCAAACCTCAAACTTTGTCCAAAAAACACATTTTCCTCATATTTCTGTGATAGAAAGTTCTGGAATCTGCAAGGATCCACAGAATTCCTAGCACCCCGCATTCCCCAAAGTCGTCCAATAAAAATGGTACCTCACTTGTGTGGGTAGGCCTAGTGCTCGCGACAGGAAATGGCCCAAAACGCAACGTGGACAAAGCACATTTTTACAGTGAAAACTGACCCTTTTTTTGGAAAGTGTCTAGCTGTAGATTTTGAACCCTAGCTCTGCCGGCACCTTGGGAAACCTAGTAAACCAATCCATTTTTGAAAACTAGATACCCAGGGGAATCCAGGATGGGGTGACTTGTCTGGCTCTCACCGGGTTCTGTTACCCAGAATCCCTTGCAAACCTCAAACTTTGTAAAGAAAAAAAAAACATTTTCCTCACACTTCTGTAATGGAAAGTTCTGGAATATGCAAGGATTCACAAAATTCCACCCACCTCGCATTCCCCAAAGTCTTCCAATAAAAATGGTACCTCACTTGTGTCGGTAGGTCTAGTGCCCGCGACAGCAAACAACCCAAAACGCAACGATGACACACCACATTTTTACAGTGAAAACTGACCCTTTTTTTGCAAAGTGCCTAGCTGTAGATTTTGAACCCTAGCCCTGCAGGCCCCTGGGGGAACGTAGCAAACCTATACATTTTTGAAAACTAGACAAGCAGGGGAATCCAGGATGGAGTGACTTGTCTGGCTCTCACCAGGTTCTGTTACCCAGAATCCCTTGCAAATATCAAGCTTTGTATAAAAAAAACACATTTTCCTCACATGTCTGTGATGGAAAGTTCTGGAATCTGCGTGGATCCACAAAATTCCACACACCCCGCATTCCCCAAAGTCTTCCAATGAAAATGGTACCTCACTTGTGTGGGTAGGCCTAGTGCGCGCGACAGGAAACTGCCCAAAACACAACTTGGAAAGGCCACATTTGTACAGTGAAAGCCGACCCTTTTTTTGCAAAGTGCCTAGCTGCAGATTTTGAACCCTAGCCCTGCTGGCATCTAGGGAAATGTTAGAACTGGGGGTCGCTAGTTGGCAGAGGTAGGTACCTTTGTCCAAATAGGGACCGTTGCTTCTAGTCAGGGTAAGGGGGATACACTACTAAAATAACCCCTGCTCACCCCCTTGGTAGCTTGGCACGAGCAGGCAGGCTTATCTCAGAGGCAGTGTAGAAAGCATTTGTGAACACATACAGTAACCCAGTGACAACACTACAGATGGACACCACACAGGTTGTATTATAAAAATAAGTATTTTTATATAGACTTAACACAAGACCCAAAACGACAAAAATCCACAATACACTATGAAAAATATGACTGTCAATGGTAGAAAATAGTTCAGTTCAATAAAGATGATAAATGCGACACTCTACGTTCAATGTACCTTTGGATGCGTAACGCGACACAGAAAAAAGAGTTGAGGGAAGGTTATGCGTCGGTTCCTTACACGCAAGAACGTGGATGCGTCGGTTCCTTGCCGGAGAGGAGGTGAGGCGTCGGTTCTTCACCGCGTGGGGAGGTGATGCGTTGGTTTCTTACTGCGCTTCTGTGGCGATGCGATCAGCATGCGATGACGACCTGGTGCAATGAAACAAAATGGTGTCTTCTCGATGCGACAACAAAGGGGGCGATGCGTGCACGCCCGACGGCCTTGCGGCGACTCAGTGAATCTTCTGAGCCGCGACAGGCCCTGCGACATGCTTCTCCGATGATGCGACGGCGTCTGCTGCGACGGCGACACTCTTCTCCGATGATGCGAGGCGCTTCGGTGATGCGATGGCGGCAGCGGCGGCACGCTTTCTCAGCAATGCGACGAGAACTGCTGCGGCAACACGCTTCTTCTTCGTGAGTCGCGCTTCCAGCTCCCAGCGACACGCAGTCTCTCAGAAGGCCCAACACAAAAGTAGGCACTTCAAATTCCCAGCAAGGGAATTCAGGGGAGCTGGTTGGTGAAGTATTGTATCCCTGAGACTTCAGCAGGAGGCAAGCTCAATCTTCAAGCCCTTGGGGATTTTCTGC